>CM038215.1:102469948-102884491 GCA_021442155.1 Cymbidium sinense
GCGTGAGTGGAAACAAGCCGAGTAGGAGGCTGTCTTGGCGGAGGAACCTAGATCGCCTTCCTCTTTAGGGAAGGATACTCAGTGTTAGAAGGTAGGTCGATATGGATGAATGGCTTCTACCAGCCACCTCATCCCGGCTAATAGTGGTGAGGGTCACCACCTCACAGGTGATGCGGGCTCCCTCAAATTCTCATCCAAAGAACACTAGATGGGTGGAGTCAGTCTGAGGGAGGCTGGCCTGATCTAGGGCCCAATCCATCCCAAACGGAAAGGTGAAAACAAACTTCTGAGAGCCCATATATGATGGCTACAAAGACTGCACTAACTGATCTGAGCTATATGTTTGCCTTTGTTGAAATATAACTTGTATCAAATTTTTCCTTGATATTTCTTCAATGAAAGTAACAGAAGTTTGGAGTTTTGAAACCACACTCAACAATTCAAATATGTTAAGTGGGTTCATTGGAGAGATTTGAATGTTTTGAAGGAGAGACTTTTGCCATTTGATTTTTATTTTTAGAACCCATACTCAACCAATTTAGGTAGGTTGGGTGAGGTTCAAAATTTTGAGGAGAGATTTTTTCTTCTTGGAGATTGTTTGTGTTTTATGTTTCTTGTTTGAAAATATGGATAGTTTGTGACCTATACTTAGCAAATTTGGGCATGCTAAGAAGAGGTTGTGATTGCGTAATTGAAATATTTTTTTTGCTTGTGAAGATTTGATTGTGTGATATTTTGATTTGAAAAATGAGGCTTATTGCTTAACAAATTTGGTATGTTAAGTAGAGGCCACATGTGTTTGATTTGTGCTTGAAAATGAGACTATCACTTAACAAATTTAGTATGTTAAGTGAAAAAAATATTGTGAGATAGAGTTGCTTTTCTTTGAAGATGGGAGTTTCACATAATAAATTTGGTATGTTAAGTGAAAGCACCAAATGGGTTTGAGATATGTTTATTTTCTTTTGAAAATGAGACTCCCACTTAACAAATTTGGTATGTTAAGTGAAAGCTCAAGTGTGGTTGATATGAAAAATTGGATCTTTATTCAAGAAATTTGGTATGTTAAAATAGGGATCAAATGTGTGTTGAAAAGAGACCCTCACTTAATAAATTTGGTATGTTAAGTGAAAGCCTAAATGTGTTTGATATGTTTTTTGAAAGTGGGATTCCCACTTAATAATTTGGTGTGTTAAGTGGAAATTAAAGTATGATATGACTTGAGAATGGGATTCTCACTTAACAAATTTGGTATGATAAGTGGGAATCCAATATAATTATGTGGCTCTTACTTAACAAATTTGATGTGTTAAGTAGAACTAAACATATGCTTTGAAAATGAGGCACTTACTTCATAATATTAGATATGCTTAGTGAAAGCCTAAATGTATGTTATTTTTTATTTTGAAAATGAGACCCTCACTTAACAAATTGAAATTGTTAAGTCGAGGTCAAATTTTATATTTTTTGAAATGAGACACGTAACAAATTGAAATTGTTAAGTCAAATTCATGTTTGAAAATGAGACCCCTACTTTAACAACTTGAATATGTTAAGTAAAGGTCAAATTCTATGTTTTGAAAATGAGGCCCTCACTTAACAAATTGAATATGTTAAGTGAAGATCAAATTCATGTTTGAAAATGAGACCCTCACTTAACAAATTGAATATGTTAAGTGAAGGTCAAATTTATGTCTTGAAAATGAGAGCCCACTTAACAACTTGTGATTGTTAAGTGAAAGTCAAATTTTATGTTCTTGAAAATGGGACCCTACTTCAAATTGAGTATGTTAAGTGAAGGTCGAATTTTATGTTCTTGAAAATGGGACCTCTACTTAACAAATTAAATATATTAAGTGAAGGTCAAATTTGTAATTGGTTTAAAAAAAGATTCTCACTTAAACAAGTTTGGATATGTTAAGTGGGAATCACACATGGCATGATTTGCTCTTGCAAGGAAGCTTCAACTCCAACATATGTGAAATTTGTTAGATGAAGTTTCAATTTATTTGAAAAATGGATTCCTCATTCAATAATTTTGGGTATGTTGAATGGGCATGGTTATTTTTCAAGAATGTTCCTTTGAAAAGAACCTCCATGTAATAATCATAGGGATTGTTAAGTGGAGGGGTTTTGATATTGTGGTTTTGTGAGTTTCTTGAAAGGTTCTTTTGGAAAGTGTCTTTTTTTGAAAGAAATTATTATTTTTTATATTCATGTAAACCTTGCCTCACCAAGCTAGTGGTGAGGAGGTTCTAAATTTTTATTATCTCCCCTTTCATTGATAAATTATGTTTTCACCTATTGGGGAACCCAATAGCAATTTCAAGACCTACACGGAGTGAGGTCCTAAAACCTAACGGATGTTGGCTAACTTTGCTTAAGAGTGAAATAAGCTAAGTGCCAATAGAAGGAAAGATAGTCCCGGGCTCACATGAAATGCAAGTCCACTATCGATGCTTAGAGACAACAATCGTCTATTAGAGATGGAGAGAAGAATAGTCCCTAGCGAAGTCACCATAAAAATTCATTGTGTTTATTCTTAAGATTGGTGTTTAGTTTCTGTATATATGAAGGGACACTGCGCAGATCTGTAGATGTACTTATTAGGTTAATTGGATACTACATTAAGGAATAGTGCACTATATTGAGAGATAGAAGTTACTACCCTATAATGGACCTAATCATTTAATAAGGACTCCTAAGGTATGATGGGTCTTCGAATATACCAGATTTTCTCCTACTTTACATAGAAATGTAAAGAAAGGTTTATTTAAACTAGGTTTGTTGAGTTCCCTATGGAGGCAAGCTTCCATAGTTAATTACATCTTAAGGGAAGTAAATCCCTTAAGAATACTCTCGATTAAAGTAGACGATTGTTGTCTCAAGAGAATTGAAAGATAAGACTATCAACAAATTGTTTATATTTTAGAAAATCAAGTGGGAGAGATCTAAAGGGGAGAGTTATTATCAAAATTGAAGGAGATGAGTAGGGAGTGCTCATGATATTAGGAAGCCTAGTGAGCACCCCATCATATGATTAGGCTTTATATATTTGAATTTTGAGGAGGATTATTTATTTTAGTTAAATTTTTATTAAAAATTTAGGACTTATTATTCCACAATACAAGATTGTAGAAATACCTAAGAGGTGAGGATTTATGCTCGTAACCCGCATAAAGAAATAGCAACCTTAGATCTTAAATCTAGTGAGCTTTGATGAGGGCCAAAACACGACTTAAATCTAAGGCAAAAGTGGGCATATGGTTTACCTCTGCAAGAGAGAGTAAACCACCCAACTACTGGGCTTACTACTGCTTGGAGTGGTAGCCAACTAATTCCTGCTATACTTTAAATTCATGTAGGTAAGTCATATCTTTACAAAATGGTTAGGCTGTTATTTACTTAGAAGAGAAATTAAGTCCTTAAACTCACTCCTTAAGAGACTAGATCATGAAGGGTATGAGTTATGACTTAATATAATGCAAAATTTTAACAAGTTTTATTTAATTTTTGGACTTTTTATTTTCACAGGCTATAGGATTTTGTATGCCTGAATGCATGAGAAATTGATTATGAGCCAAATCAAAAGAGAAAGAGGTATATTTCCATCAAAGACTCTTACAGGTTAAGTATTTATTCTCTCGCACAAATGGAAGCCCTCTCTTAACAAGAGTGGAAGAATATGGCATGCATGATATTATACATACAATCATCCAGCTAAGGGATTGTTAAATATTTTATTATCTAGATTTAATTTCTAAGCTTTTTTATAAGGCTATGAGTTATTTTTAAAATTTTTGTTATATTGTTAGTGTGTTAGTGGGATAGAAAATTTATTTTTAGCCTAAGAGCCTAATCGCATCGAGGCCACACAGCAATTACCAATCATAAAGAAACTTTGAAAGACATGTTATTTCTAATGCACAAGCTAAACAAAACATCAAATAATTTTATAAAGCTATTGCAAAAGAATAAAGAAGCGGTTGGGTACCATCATTACAACTGAAAGGAAATGTGGATAGTCGAGCTCTACCCTTATACATCCTGGTATAATGAAAGAATAATTACAATTGTAGGGGGGGTCTTCATTCATCATCCTCCATTCTTCACTCTTCATCTTTCATTTTTTTTCATTTCGCATTGCTTCATTTCTTTCTTTCTCTTATCTTGATTGGGATGTTTTTTGCCCCAAAGGAATCACATGGTGTATAAGACTTGGTCTTATAACCAATGTTCATCCTAATCCCCCGTAACACTTATCCTAATCCTAAGGAAAAATTACATTGAAAGAGAAGAAAAGTAAATCTAGTTACACCTGTGAAACAAGTATTAGCTAAACACATCATACAATCCAAGCAATTATATGAATAGTTTGGACTTAGCACCCCACACATGGGTAACCAAAGCCCACATATCCTAACTTAGGCTATGCTTAGGGACTAAGCAAACTGCATAATAAAAAGCATTTTTTATATTTTTTATTACAACGGCCCCTTAAGCATGACCCCTACATAAAACATGATTAGACTAATGTCAGCCTAACATTCAGACTACGCACATACACCCTAACATCCAATCTAATATAATACATCACAAAACTAAATATTCATCAAACCATGTACCGCCCTAACATAAAGCTAGAAATGGTGACTTAGCCTAATGTGCATGTGTTAGAGCTTGTGTGGTATGTCCTAACTAGAATTTGGAGTTATGACTTGCTAAGTGTGAAATTTAATTTATAAGAGTTGATTTCTCTTTAAGTGATTTAGTTGATTTGATTTTACTTAGTATTTTTTTTTATTTCATGTTGCCTACACTTATCAACTAAGTGTTATAAAGAGAAGAGAGAGAGAGAGAGAGAGAGAGAGAGAGAGAGAGAGAGAGAGAGTCTCTTCTATCCCTACATTAGGTCATTTCTAAGGTAAGTTAATTAACTTAGTTTTCTTTAGTGAATGATTTATTATGTGTTTTAACTAACCATTCATTTAGATTCATTCTAAATAATCTTATTTAATAATAAAGGCATCTTAGAATTAATTATGATGGATTACTATCACATAACACATATTCATTCATTTCTTTCCATCATGTAGATCATACATATGAATAATCTTAAGCATACTATACATGTAATGTAAATCTTAGCATACTTTGATGATGAATGCAAAGAAATGTATTTTGAATTTTAATGTTTCATTTATTGATTGAATTATGAATGCATATTATTATTATGTAGAAATGAGGATATTTCATCCATTAGCTAGATACATATTTACATGTATAAAAGTTTTAAGTTAAGTAAAGCCATTATTTTCTACACCAGGGATGTAAAGTACAAGACCTACTTAGGGCTACTTAAAGCTTCGTAGCCCCGGTATGTCCAGATTAATATACCACTTTTCTTAGATACATGTAAATATATGAATAACTATAAGGATAGGAAAATCCATGCAAAAGTTATATTCTATTTTTTTTATTTTTGATTCTCATTCATTGGCCACATCATACATGCATATGTATAAGAGTTTTAAGTGAGTACGACGCCATTATTTTCTACACCAAGGGCGTAGGTACAAGACTACAAGGCTACTTAAAGCCTCATGCATAGACTAATATATCACTTTTCTCAAATACATATAAATGTACAAAAAAAACCAAATGGATATGAAATTATGGAAGAAATTATGTTTGATTCGGTTATATAATTTACATGTGTAATATGAAATTCTTTCTAAGTCTTAACTTGGAGATGCATAGGAATAGATTTAGGCAAGTGTTGTGTTCTTTTCAAATGATCCTACACTTGCAAATCCTATGTGAATCCATGTTAAGGTAGGAAAGAGAACTTCATAGTACACATCTTATTCTATCATCACATGCACATAAAAAAGGAAAACATTTTATTTAATTAATTTTAAAAGTAATGAATGCATGATTTCATATGGAAAGAAATATTTAGCATGATTGGAAAGAAATAAAGGAATGTTAGCACATTTCATTCACCCCTAATTAATTCTTAAGGACAATCATATTAAAGAAAGCTATTTAAAATGAACCAAAATTCTTTTAAAGATATTTTTTAACTTTGAGATGGATTTGATTTAGTAAATATGAGAGAGGTTTGCTAATCCTAACTCATTTTCCCATGTGTGAATTAATTTGATTTAATGAAGAATATTTAAGTTGATTTTATATTTTAAGTAGGTTAAGGTATGAATTAAATGAATTAATTAACCCTTACCTATATCACCTTAAGTTAATTTAATTAATTAATGACAAGCCAATATGATATGCCCACATGAAAATGTAAATTTGCAATGCTCTTAAGAAATAAAAGGGGTCTAATGCAATTGGCTTATGATTAATAGTTAATTAAGCTTAAAGAATCTCACTTAATTACTTTTATGATTTTCTCACACATGTGAGCTAGTCATAATTTCATTATCACTCACCTTGGGTTATTGAACACCCAAGGAGCTACCCAAGATCAATTAAAGGTTGCTTAGGTGTGGATGAATTGATTTTTATTTTTAATTTCATTGAGCTTTTAATGAATGAATTAAACATTTTTGGTTTTGTTTTAATTTGAATGATGAAATTAACTTAGGGGAAAGGATCAAGGGCAAGGCCTCAATCATAATCTCTAAATCATTTAAACATCCAATTAGATTATGCTTTTCTTATTTTGAAGCTTAATCACTTAATTCAATTAATCATTATATTAACCCATTAATTAATTTAATTTTTTAAAGATAAAGAAGACTTAGAAAATGAATTAGGAAAAGTATCCCCAATCACATTCCCTAAGTGATCTTATTGTTCAACAAAAATAATTATATTTAAATGATTAATCAAGTTAATGTTCATTCTTTAATTATAATTAATTAGGTTAAGAGAGTGATTAGGACTTAATCAAATGAATTTCCTAATTAAGCAATTAATAAAATCCTAAAAAAATAGGGGAGGCAGAGGTCATCCCCCTGAACATCCATAGAAAATTTGGGATTAATTGAGTGATTAATTAAGTTATAATTAAACTAATTAAATTTTTGATAAAATCCTAATTAAGCCAAAACCACTATTCAAAATCAATTAATTATAATTTTCCTAGATTCTCCTCTGAAATGTCTTCAAAATGAGCTTAAGTTTGTATTTTTTAGATTTTTCTATAATTAATTGTGATTTTTGGAAATTTTAGGATTAAAAATTAATTAATTAGCCCTAATTAAAGCTTTAATCCCATCAGGCCACGTGGCGGCTGACGCGGCGTGCTTTCCACGTGGCATGACGGGATTGGCTATTTAAGTAGTCACATCCGCGCGCTGACTCAACCGACAGTGGACACACTTTCTTTGTGGACTGTCTGATCTAAGACCAGATGGACATGATTCTATCAATGGTTTAGGAAGGTAATCGAGCGCTCTACCACGATATTGATCAGAGCCATTCATCTCAATCACGTGAGATGGATGGTTAGTGATTTATCCCATTTGTGACGTAAGACATATGCGTCCATTTTCCTAGCTGATCCGAGCTCAGATTATCTCCAAATTCTTTCCACCTTCGGAGAAGGGAGACACACACTTCCAATGGTCAATTTTGTATGAAATTCAAATTTTCTTTACAAAGGACCAAGCACGATTTTCCTATAGCTATGGTTTTAAGGAATTACCTCATTGAAGCTAATGTCCGGTGGTGCAACACCAGAGGTAGCTTCACCTAGTTGAGGCAAGGCCCTGTTGAGGAGCTTTGAGCTTGATTTATTGTGGGAGGCTTAGTTGACTAATCTACGCATGTGAATGCTTCGGCTCTGGTCGAACTTAGTCCTCCTGTAGCTTGGAAGCTTGGGAATTAGTTTTGTTGGCTTCAATAGGGTATGGTGATGATGTGGTTAAGAGGAATTGTAGTTTGATTTCGAAATGAGGGAGTATTGCTCAGGATTGGGATGCCTAGTTTTAGCCTTGCTCGGCAATGGGCAATGTCGAATGGAGAGAGCTTGGGGATCCTTGAAAACACTTTGAGGGGCTTCAAAATTCACCTAGGAGAGCTCAAGCAAGTGTGCCAAATCGTGTTTGGGGGTATACCCCTCAATTTCCCATCATGGATGGATGATAGTGTGCACACATTTTGCACTGGCTCACCGTCGTCCGGCCACCGAACTTATCTCCATCAAGTTAGGGAGGCACGCGAGGATGGGGGAATGATGGGGTTCTTTGCCATGGACCCATTGTGCAAGGATGCCATAGTCTTGATCCAATGGGTGCTTGGTTTGGAGGTGAGTCAACTCAACTCCCAAAGGTCCTTAATCGACCTAGGTGAGTTAGGTTAGCTAGGTGGGTCAGAAGAAGGTTCCATGAAGTGCTAATGAGCTATCATGGGGATGGGCAAGTTGACTTTAGCTTGAATCCAATGGTTTTAAGGTTTAAATCCTATGGTTTGATGGCTAATCCCTTTGGTGGGGCCCATTAGGCTTTTAGGTTGATTTGAAAATGTATTAGAACATGTTTGGATCGGGTGTGACTAAGTCCTCGGGTCCCATAAGTTGGTTTGGAATGATTTGGCTTCATTTGGTCAAAATCAGTTCATTTGGGCTAGGTTGGGTTAGGTTGACCAATTGGTCAAATTGGGTCAAACCAAGGCTTGGGTTAGGTTCATATGATAATTTAGGATGTTTTGGTTCAATTAATTTGGATTGGTTTTATATTTGGTTTTGACTCATTTGGATTCAAAGGGTCAACCAATTTGACCAAATTGGATTGGGTTAGATGTTGAGTCAAGTTCAATTATTTGATTAAAATGATTGTAGGCTTTGATTTGGTTTAATTTAGAATTAATTTGAATTTTGGTCAATTTACCTTTTAGGTCAATTTGGGCTAGGTTTCAAGTTGACCAATTGGTCAACTTGGGCTCATTCATGGCTTTGGTCAAGTGATAAAGTTGAACTTGAGCCATTGGTTGCAATCAATTTAGGTTAATTCATGGTTTGACCCATTTTAGTTTTTTAGGCCAATTTGGATCAACTTAGGTCAAGTGGCCACTTAGGCTTGGTTTGACTCAATTGATAGTTTGGTCATATTCAATCATTTATTATGAATGAGTTTGGATTAATGGTTTCAATCAATTTGGCATATGATAGACTTTGGCTAGTTTAGGTTTCATTTGGGCTAAATGTTGACTTGGTCAAAGGTTAGGTTTGACTTAGTTTGACCCAATTCAAGGTGGTTGATCAACCCATGATGATTTTTTTATCATGATTAAGGTTTATATGGGCTATGTACAATTCAATTTAGGTTGGATTAAAACTTGGCTCAAAAAGATCTTTAGGTCATTTTAGGTCAAGTGAGCCTAAATGAGTCAATTGGCTTGATCAAGGTTTGATTCAAATTTAGTTGAACTGACATATGAGCTTAGGATTGAAATATAAATTCAATTGTAATTGGTTTGGAGCTAAATGGGTATTGGTTCATATGATAATTTCAAGTCAAAAGAGTTAACTTGGGCTTGATTTGGGTTGACTTGGATTTGGTTTGATTATGGTGGTTTACGTTTATATTTGGATCAATGATTAAAGGAATGATTGAATCAAGAAGAAATCCATCAGTTTTGTGTTGATTTAGATATCATTTAGCCAAGTTCAAAAGTTTGGCTAAAAGGGCTAAAATTGGAAATTTGGTTTTGGTCATTTGAATTTATATTTTATTTATATTTGTGAATATAAATGAAGATATAAATGGGTTATGAGAAAATTACTTGAATTTAGAGTGATTTGAAAGCAAATTTGATTAAGCTTAGGGATGTAGGTCAAAAGGGCTAACTTGGGTTTTGATTTGATTTGATTTATTTTTGGTCATTGGAGGGTGAGTCTCATTTATATTTATGAATATAAATGAAGGAATGATTGACTTATAACGAAATCAATCATGTTTGGGTTGATTTTAATCACGATTTGATTAGGTTTATGGAGGTGGGTCCATATGGTTTAAGAAGGGTTTTGATTTTGCTTGATTTGTTGTCATTTGATTTAAATGGTTTGAATTTAGATTTCAGTTATATTTTTGAATATGAAGGAATGATTGATTTATAAAGAAATCAAAGTTAGTTTGAAGGAGTTTGAAGCACATGGAGGTAGTTCATATAGGGAAAGATTTTAGAATTTGGACTTAATCATGGGTTTCAGTCATTTGGAGTTTGGAATTGATTCATGATTTGGAATTTGATTTGAGAAAATCAATTGGATTAGGGTTGATTTATATTTGGTTAAGGCTAAGTCCATAAGATAAAATCAAAGGGCCTATGAAGGGATTTGGAGTTTGAATTTGGTGATGAATTTCAATCATTGGATAGTTGGATTTGATTTTGGAATTTGAATTTGAATTTAAGGTTTGATTTGAAAGCAAGGATTGGGTTTGGGCTATAGGGTAGGCAAGTCTTCCTAAATCCCTAAGGAACAACTTATTCCTATGACTAATTTTTCTAGGTCTCTAGGGTTAGGTTAAGTGCTCTCCTAATCACTAAAAGTATTTTAAGACTAAGAAACTCTTAGTGTCTATAAGAGTCCTAGACCTATGATGAGAAAGTTGAGAGCTCACTCCAAAAGTGAGGTCAACAAGTATATAACAATTTGCCCACATTTAAGCGAATCTAGTTAGCTACTATAACTTGAGCCTTCTTTTCTTCAGTCAAACAAAGCAAAAGATCATTAGCTAAATGAAGTGATCACCATTAATTTTATAAACCCAACGCAGAATACCATTCAGAGTCTTTTGTCATATTGTTGAAATTTTAAGTTACACATCGTCAGAATAAATTTTATGAATGGAGGTTGGTTGGACATCATCGCAGCTTCCCTACTTCGATATGTGTGTTGACACATTGACTACTCAATCTCTTAATCAATTTATTATTAGATTGTGCAATATTTATATTCTGATCAATTTCGATGTTTTGAATGCAATGACAAAATCGTTTGTCGATCGGATGTCATTTCGACTAATTTCAATGAAGTCTAGTGCATTTCAACTCCGATTTGCGCACTATTATATCTGAAGTTCTTTAGATTTGACTTATAGACTTGACTCGACTCATGTAGCATATATGGAGGCCAACAATGCATTCATCCAGAAAAATAAATAAATAAAAATAAGCAATCATCGTCATGATGAAGAGTCAGACCTCTTGCTGCATACAACATAGCCAATTCCTGAAAGCGAATATCATAACAAATGCCAACACCAATCCGTCCAACATCTGCATTCATAAATAAATAATTTACTGATGAGGAGGATCAAGTTTTTGTACATGTGATAAAACTTTAAATAAGAAAACTTTTAGTGTTAATCAATAACAATCTATAGGGATGTTGCGGAGTGGTAGATACACATAAGAAGATCTTTGGATTGCCCCTTCTACAACTTTAGAATATATGTATAACATCTTTGATAAGTTCTTTGGTTCTTCATATTGTTTTCCTATTGTGCTCCAAAAAAAAAAATAACACATTCCATGGTAAATTGGAAATTTAGTAAAATAGCTCTCTCTCTCCCAAGTGTATGATTAGGAAGAAAGTTATTGTCTAGCAAGCAAAGAAGAATAAAACAACTCATTACTAGTTTAATGCTTAGCATATATGACAAAATCCTTCCATTTTTCACATTTCCATAAGCTCACCTCACCAATGCCCTTAAAGCAAACTAGAAAGCATGCATATATCAATATCTGCCATCTAACCTCTGAATATATGCAAAGCAATAACAAAAAGCATTTATTCCACTATGTGGTCTGTTTATTTAATCGGAGGTCGTGTATGGTTGCGGCATTAATAACGATCTCACATACTTCATCATCAGTTATTGGAGAAGCAATTAACCCGACACCAATAGGAAATCTACATGAGAGATTAACACTAAAATGTGTTGGATCAATTTTTAGTGATTCATTATTCAATTATGTAGGCTTCCAAGATCAGTTCGACGTGAAATTTGTATAGGACGGTTTTTTCCACTCGTATTCGTAGGAAAGAAGTCCTCATGAACACTAAGTTCGTCGTCATAATATAGAACTAAACAAACTATATCCAAACACATTTTTGAATCTAAATATGTATTGGACACATGCAACCTGAATATCACACATATTTAAATCAATCAAATTCATTTGAAATATATGGATTGAGTTGTCTATATGTGACACATCAAAAAAATAACTTTATACTAAAAAAATACTTTAATGTTAGCTATAAACATACAATACAAAAAAAATCCCTAAACATTATGTATAATCTCACATAACCCTAAAAACTTAATCACACAATCTAAAACATAGATAGGATTTTAAACGCATAATGTATTGCAATCACAATTATAGAAACTATGTCACACCATTTTTCTACTAAGTAATTTCATGCAAGTAGTCATATTGGTGGAATTGAGAAATTTTGATCATCATAATTATAAATAATAATCTTCATAAATAATCAAATAAGAAAATGAAATAGATAAGGGAATATCATTATTCAAGTTAAAAGAAACCTAAAAAAATCAGCGGCCTGACCTAATTAACTTTCATTAGTAATCAATAAGATTATAAAGAATGCATAAATATAAAGCAAGTAAGCTATTAGAAGCAACATAAATCTTTGTTGCACAATAAAAATCAAGTAATAAAACAAAATATTAATAAGATAAAAATGGCACGACTTGTATGAATGATGAAACAAAGCTAAAAAAATCGAAGTAATCATAAGGATTGTCAAGAAAATTATCTTATAGGTAAAGGAGATAATATATGAGATAATAGACTAACTAATCATCCACATAATTATATTAAAACCCTAAAAAAAATTATATTTAAAATACACAAAAATTAACTTAAAACACATAAAACACACGGATATACTTTCTAAACTAACTAATCACACATTTAAATAAACTATCTGCACTTAAGCACTCACCAAACACAAATAAAAATGAATGTTTTAAAAAAAATTAGGGTTGTAAAAAATACCTCAAAATCTAAATAGATCAATCTTAAATCCACTGAAAAGATCTCGCGTCAAGGCGGCAATGATGGCGTGGCATCGGCGGCGAGCTCGACCAAATATCCTCTTGGTTGGGGTGGAGTGGGGGACGGAGAGGGGTAAGGGTGAAAATGAAGAAGGCTAGTCGCCCATTGACACTAACATGGATTCACGTTGGAGCCAGTCGCCCGTTAAACAGGCGACTAGGACTACTTTTCAATTTTTTTTGGGTGCTTATTTAGCTAATGAAAATTAAAAAAGATTGTAAAAATTCCTCAACATCTAAATAGATCAACCCTAAATCCACCGAAAACTAACTAATTATACACTTAAACAAACCATCTACACTTAAGCACTTACCAAACATAAATACGAATGAATGTTTTTAAAAATATTAGGATAGTAAAAAATACCTCAAAATCTAAGTAGATCAACCCTAAATCAATCGAAAAGTTCTTCGGCACTGTGCGTCGGCCGGCAAGGAGTGACAGCTTCACCGGCGATAGTGGCGGTGGCATCGATGGCGGCGACAAAGGCTGCAGCGAGCTTGACCAAAAATCCTCGCGGTTGGGGTTGGGAGTAGGGACGGGATCGGTGAGGGCTGGGTGAAAATGAAGAAGGTCAATTGTCCGTTGATGCTGACGTGGATTGCACGTTGGAGCTAGTCCTCCGTTCAACGGACGATTAGGCCTATTTCAAAAAAAAAATTTGTGCTTAGCTAATTAAAATTTTAATCATCCCTAACTTAAAAAATTTAGTTCATTTATTACGACAAATTATTTTTTTTCTATTAAGAAAAGCTTCGGCAAATCAAATTATATTCAATAATGAAAAAAAAAATTAAAACAAAAAACTCACTATTTTTTTATTAGATATTTATAAAACGTAGAAAGATGGAGTGTTGTGGAAAACAGTTTTGGGCTCATAAAAATTGAGATTTGTGTTTATGAAAAGTTAATAAAAAATTATTCTATATCAAAATTGAATTAAAGAAGGCTTTCCTTTACGCTTAAGAGGTTATTTGGTTATCGTATTTAGAATGCGATAAAGAAATTTAGTGTAAAAGGATTACTTTACAGTTATTTGGTTGATAATTTACAAATTCATGACTTTATTTTTTTTTGTTTAGTTGAAAAAAATATAATGTAAAGTAATCTGAAGGTTTTGGCCGAGGCGGCGGTGGGGTGGTGGCGGGGGGGGGGGGGGGGGGGTGGCGCGGCGATCACTTTATATTGGCCAGTGTATTTGGAATTTGCCCAAATCGGGCGAATCCAAATACACGGAAATTAGCCTTCCTGGTATATTTGAAATACATTATATTACTGAAATTTTATTTTACTTATAACTAAACATTTGAAATATTTAAAAACATACATTTAAAATGCAGTGTATTCCAAATACACCTAACTAAACAGCCTCTAAGGAGAAATTACGATGCAAAAAGATTTTCCTTCTTTTTTTATAGACAGGATCAAAGCTTTTATTCTTAAAGTTCATTACTTTGTTACGTATTAATGGCTCTCTTGAGGGATTTTTTTAACCTTACTTTAACCTTAGGCTAGGATCTGTTTGGGGCAATGCACCATTATAAAAAAAATATAATGATAAAGCTGTTGTAAAAAATTTTTATTATAAAATATTCAAATCATATCTTCTTAAAGTTTTTGGAAAAATTTGAGGCATAAGCCCAATGTATTCCAAATGTAAAGTATCAAGTACATGTGGATAACAGAAAAGAAGACTATAAGAAAGAAAAACACGGGTTACACCCAAAATTAAGGACCCTCTTGTGATTTCATGAACAAAATTACATAGCAAAAAATTTGCCTAACTATGTAGAAACCCAAAAAAAAAAAGGACATGGGATTGTAATTGATTCTGCGGGCCCCAAGCCATCCGATATCACGTAACAAAACCATTTAGAATGGAAGGACATCCACAAAGATCAGTTACAATAGCTCGATGCATGATAGCAAAACCATAAGCATGAAGCACATATAGTCAATGCAAAACCATATTTCTGTGTAAACCCAAATAAAAACCATATAAAATGGCGGACTTCCACAAGCAACCCTCCAGAAATGTAGGCAGGAACAAACACATTAGCATGAAGCACATCAAATCCATTACAATATCAATCCTTTCGGTCAAAAGAAAGACAAGGTTTTTCCTCCAAAACATCCCAAACAAAACACTTCTTATACAACCGACCACCAACTTCAAGCATAAGATAATATCAATCCAATATCAAAATATCAACACCGACAATCCGTAAAAAAAGACTCCAACCGGTGTAAATGAAAGCGAAATCCGGAGAAAAATAATCCTTCCCAACAAAGATAGAACAAGAACTCGCTCCAACACCAAAAGAAAAAAACTCCACCCCATATAAGTTATATAACCGGAGAGAGAAGAACCTCGTATAAAGCGGCTGACTCACGCAATCTCCCAACATAATGAAGGATGTAGTTATAAAGATTAAAAGCTGGACTCAGACTTTGATAAAAACCAGAAAACCATCACGAAGCATACAGAACAAAGGCACCAATCACCCTCAGTTGGTGAACTCAAAGGTTCTTTAGCAACAAAAATGTTTGAATACCCGTGGGTAAACAAAGTGTCATCATCGTCCAGATTGCGATCGACCACCATGCTCACGGTCCCGATCATTTTTATCGGATCGACAGCGATAGAATAGCGACTAATCGAATGGAATAGAAGGGGTTGGGGATTCTATTCCTCCAACTTAAGATGATTTGCATAACACTGGCGGCGATTCATTAACCTTCCATCTTGCTATTTTGAAGGCAATTCTATCTTTAATGAGATCAAGTAAGTCGATGAGGAGAAAGATTATGAGTTATAAGCCTTTTATTTCTTTCCCTCCAAATACTGGTAGACCAAAGCGCTGGAAAGAAAGTGAATTCTTTTGATTTTATGCACATTTGGTTCTAAACTATTTAGAACTTGTTGCAAGGTAGATTGCATTAAAAAAAAATTGGGTAAAATACTTCTAATCATGAATAAGGACATTCAAAGAAGAGATGTGAATGTGTTTGAGTCATGAAAACAAAATCATTGATTGGATGCCAATCCCTCTTTTTCAAGCAAATCAGTTTTTAACCCACCAAGATAAGCCATCCAACAATATATAGCATAATTAACAACAACGAAAACCAGTAGACTTGAACCAATTTACTGAAGGTAAGTGCTCAAAGAGCGTTTGAAATCGATTAGTGGGATTATGCAATCCATCCCAAGTAATCCATCATCACCACCCTTAGTTATAGAAATAATAGAAGCATATAACATTGGATATTCAACAAAGAAGGAAGGAATTCTCAATTTCCATCGAATGAAAGTGCAAAGCTTAGCATTTGTATAAGTAAAATGTAGATGGTAGTCATAAGTGTCCCTCATGGTCATTATAGATTGATTCACACCAAGGATCGAAAAGCAAATAAAAGAATGTCCATTTCCTATGTGATAGTTTAATTTATCACAATAGCGATTTGCATACAATTTCATTTCCTTCCACATAGAGACTTTGTGTATTGATGGATTCCAAATAGAACCATATTTTTGATTACACCATTTCGCAAAGAGAGATTCCTGCTTTAATGTTTTCCACATTGTTTTGATTTTACATAGAGAATTAAGAGAAAAAGCCGAGAATGCCTATTCCACCTTTTTCCTTGGGTGAGATGTTTTATCCCAAGATATAGTAGTAAGTTTGTTTGAAACTCCATTATGATAGAAGAATCTTGAAGTGAGTGAGTAAATTTGCTTTAAAACACCTTTAGGAATGATCATAGATCTAAACCAATAAGATATGAAGTTGTTAACGAGATGATCTAAGTAATTGTAATCTTTCTCCAAGAGATAGAAACTTACACTTCCAACTTTCTTTGCAATTTGTCAAATAAACTAAGAGTTCATGAGTTTAGGAGATCCCAAGGTTAGGGAAGACCCAAATATTTGATGGGGAAAACACTTTGGTAATATTTAGAATACTACAAAGATTGTCCACTTGAACCTTTAGAGAAACAAATGAGGATTTTCTAGATTAACAACAAGTCCTGTATTTTTTAATATCTCAAGGCAATTTGAGGGAACCCAGAATGGATATAAATTCAGTCACTAAGAGATCATCAGCAAAAAGCAAATGTGAAATTTGACAAGTTCCAGCAATCAAAGGTCTGAATCTAAATAAGTTAACTTCTCTTTCAATTAAGCATGAGAAAGTGTCAATGGCTATGGTAAGCGAAATGGGGATAATGGACAACCTTGCACGAGACCAAATTTTGAAGTAAAATAACCTTTGATTTCTCCATTAAGAATGATAGAGAAAGGGATATCGATGATACATGCTTTCACCCAATTAATAAATCGACAAGGAAATCCAATAGCTTTGGTCTATGAAGAAGAGCATCTTAATTGAATCAAAGGCCTTCTAAGATCAGTTTGGCTAGAAAACCCCATGTGAATTGCTATGAAACAACTCATTACAAATTTCCGACCATGGTGATATTATCAAATGTCCCTTCCTTTAATAAATGCTTTTGGGTTAATTAAAGAGGAAGAACTTTCTTCATCACGGAAGCAAGAACTTTGGCAATAGCTTTATAAAAGTGTTGCAAAGAGATATAGGTCTATAGTCGAAATGGAGGTGGAATGTTTAACTTTAGGAATCAAAGTTATCAAGGAATGTTTTGACACGAGCTTTTGGGTTTTGAAAAAATGACGCATTTAAAACTATTGTAACTTCCCAAGGAGAGAAAAATTTGGAAGTGAAACCATCTGCACCTGGAGCTTTATTCTCACTTATACTAAATAAGGCATTTTTAATCTCTTGATCACTAATATCGGCCTCCAAACTCATGATAGATTCAGAAGAGAGAGTGTTGCCAATTGGGATATCCTGCAGGATGAAAGAGAGGAGTTCTTGTTGAGAAGTACCTGAAACTCTACTATGGAATCGATCACATAAAACACCGGTTGATGAAGCTCTCTAATCACATTAGAGCTTCTCCTTTCTTGAATGGAAAAGTATAGAAACTTAAGATCGTCATCGAGGAAGTGAGCCAATGCCTTAACGTTGCTTAACCCATGCATCCTCCATATGAAGTAAAGTTATGTAAGATTCTTTTAACCTTAGCTTGACTAGAGATCATCGGTTGGATGCCTTTCCAATTTTTCAAGAATATCTTTTTGATTCCATTTTGCTTTTTCAATTTGGAGTTGTAATGGTGATGAGTCTCTCATGGTATCTCTAAGAGCACTCTTAGCCTTGGATAATTTATTTGCAAGTACAAAGATAGGGTCACCACAAAGTTCTTCCAAGCATCTTTGATAACTCCCAAGAAAACGGTGAGAGGGTCCAATAGTTTGAACATAAAATTGACGGCAGTTAAATGTTGCATGAAAATGATGAGAGGAGAGTGATCCGATGAGAGAGGTGGAGGGACTTTATAAAAAGAAGAGAGAAATTTATCCAACCAAGCAGCATTGCATAAGGCCCTATCAAGTTTACAAAAAATAAGATTGTTGGTTTGTTGATTGGACGGTATAGTAAACATCGGGACAACAAGTTCTCTTGGACATAGGAGGAGAAGGAGAGGGTATTGGTAAGAATGAGGATTACCACCCAACTTATCTTTATGGGAGAGCCCACAATTAAAATCACCCATCAATAACCAAGGATCGTAATAGAAACTAAGGGAGCTCAGATAGTTCTAATCATTATTGGCATAGATAGAGTAAGGAGAAAAGGTGTTCCCATTAGGCAGATGGAGCCGTGAATAAATTGATTAGAAACTAACGGTTAGAAATTTATATTTCAGAACACCATTTTATCCAAATTGACCACCACAATTATTGGACAGCGATTGAAACATCAAGAACTTTAGTAAAGAAAAGGGTCACTATATGAATCGAATTAATCTTAGTTTAGACAAATAAGATCCAACCAATTCTTTGATCGTAAGCGTCTGTTTCCTTGAGCAATAGGCCTCTCACATTCCAAATACCTAATTTTGGAAAAATCATTGGGAAAAGAAGAGGGCTTTTTACCCTTTTTTTTACCTTTTTGATTGGAAGCAGTAACAATAGAGCTTACCGTGGTATCTCCTCCCTCAGATCTTGGAAGTCAAGAGAGGGTTTTCCTTTGTCCATACGACGGTGATCATATTGCTTGGGAGGGAGGAGGAAGATCAACAACACCAAGCTTTAATGAATCACCGTGGAAAGGCTTCCTTCAAAAAAAAGTATCACTGGGTGGTATGCTCAGAGCCTCAGATTTATCTGAGGTAAGTGAAAGAGTGGGAGGTTGGTTGAGATCATCCAGAGGACAGTTTTGAGATGCGGGGACCTCAATGCATTATCATCTTCCATGATTTCTCCCTCTTCGATAAGGCGAGAAATTGTTAACAAGCGAGTACATTATCGGTTGGCGACTCGGCTCCTTCGGATGCCGCATGGCTTTTGAGGTAAGGCTTTATTGAAGGACAGAGGTATCACGTGTGTAAAGGTATTACACGGTGGGCCGATTCAATGTGATTATAGGTTGATTGAACCATTCATATTGATATCAGTGAAGAACGGAGGAAGTGTTGATCGCACGAACGCGAGCGTGATCCAGCTTTGTTAGGTTGTCAACTAGAGGGATGCCAATTACACTTCCGATCTTGAATCCATTCTCATTCCAAGCTGGGGAAGTTAGGTAGCTTGATCCATAATGGGATCTCTCCACGGATCATTGGATGGAAATCCCAACTCCACATGGAAAATAAGCGTCTACGTTAAGAAAGCAAGGCCGTCGCACCACACGCATTGTAATCTTCTTCTGGTAAATTTGAATAAAAGAAATCCCCTTCAAGTGATAACAACTCAAGATTCCCTTTAAACCGCCATTTTTTCTTAACCGCATCAGAGATCCATAAACGGACGTTTAATAGCATGACCAACTAGAGACAAGTTCCACTCTCCTGGCCCTCAACAAATCTTCCTCTAGAAAAAGACACTTGAGGAAGTGGAATGAAGGAAAGTGGGAAGCTTTTTTCATTTTGAGCAATGCTCTTTCAGTTACAATGTCCATTGGAACCCTCCATGGGAACAAACAACTTTGGTGGAGATGAAGAAAGAGAGGGAAGGAGTGATTAAGAGTAACCATTGCTAGAAAATTAAGGAATAGAGAACGACCTGGCTAAGAGCGAGGTCAAGTGGAATGATTGGTGAAATATGTTGGATTTTTTGGGAGAAGAAGGAGGAGGAGGAGGAAGGCGCCGGCGTCGAAAAACCCCTCAGAAGAAGAAGCCCTAGAAACATTCTATCCAACGGAACTTTTTAGATAATTCAACGGAACATAACCACTAGATTTAAGAAGATAGATTATCTATCTTCTTAAAGTTACTGGACTCTACAAAATTAAATTAAAAAATATATAATTTTTCCAACGCAGATTCTGGAAAACGTATCTCAAAGGCACCTGCACTGTGTTTTTTACCATACCGCCCAATCGCACTGTAAATTATTCAATTGAAAGCTATGTACAATGCATGTGCCTCCATGGATATACAGCTGGAGAATCAGCCTGATATCAAAGGAAATTAAGTGTTTTAGGCAGTTAATTAAAGTATATAATTAACGATAATAATATGGCGATAAATATGCCAGCTTATTCCAGTGATTCACATCACCGCTGCATAAGCTAATACTATACTGGCAAATCGCACTATTTGAACCGCCGCCAACTAATCACTTGGCAGGGAAATTTTGGCCGATCAAGATAAATCTTAAAATTAGGTATTTGGAATCAATTTTATTTGTGTTTCTATATTATTATTTTTTAAATATTTATTTAATATTATTTTAAGTATTTTTCTAAATAAATTAAATTATTTTTAAAATATGTAAAATAATTTTTAAATATTTTTAATATTTTAAAAAATAATTATGAATATCAAATATTTTTTATTTCGAATCAAATAAAAAAAATGATCCCGACTTATATTGTATTTAGTCATTTAATTGGGGTTATAACAATATCATAAACCCAATTTTTTTATTTTTAAACTACATATTTATTAAAATCCTAGTTAGAGACCGGATAATTTTGAATTTAATTACATAAATTTTCAATATATATATATATATATATATATATATATATATATATATATATATATATATATATATATATATATATATATATATATATATATATATATATATAATATATCATCGGGTAGATTAATCAGGTTATAATATTAATGATATATACGTTTCTCATATATTTGTAATAATTATGAAATATATTATATATTAATTATGAAAGAAATTATATCTTAATTATTGCATCTAAATATGGAAGATATTATATCTTAATTATTGCAATTGTAAAGGGCTTATTCTGATTTACTATCCGTTTGAAAGCTTGAAGGCAACTTTCGATAGTTTTTGCGGATGTCAATCGGTATGCCCATATCAATATATGACTTTTTTATTTATTTCGACGCATACTGTTTTGTTTTCGCAGCCCGTCCGTTAAAACAGGCGAAATATTATGTGCATCATTCTCGATTTTTCGTCAGAGAACAGTTTAGGGATTTCTTTTGCGAAATTTTTTCTTAGCTCGACTCTCTCTCTCCCGTGTCCGACCTTCCCTGAGATTTGTTAAATCTTGGGTTGAGGTATTATATACTTTATTCTTAAACTTTTATGAATTTAAGGTTGTCTTTGTTGTTCTCACCGTCGAGTAGGAGAACATTTGGAACATTTGAGTTCTTTAAAGGAAATCAGACTGTTTTACTTATTTTTGGAGATATTTTGCATGTGTACTCTCTGCACTCTCATGATGGTACACGGCATTATTTTCAAAATTTTCAACTATGGGGCTTATCATATGTTTAGTAAATCCCATTGTAGGATGTTTGGTGCTATTTCATGAAGGATTTGATGAATTCTGGGGCCTGTTTGGATATAACATGTTCAATAAATGGTATTACAATTTCTTTGTAGGTTGCTTGATGGATGTTTGCTTCAATTTTGCATCTGTACTCTCTGTACTCTCATGAGAGTACAACCCATTTTGTCATTTTTTTTAAAATTTTTGACTCTGTTTGGATATAATATGTTCAATACATGGCTTTACAAGCAGTTTGAATGCTGATTGGTTAGTTTTTAGAGCTATTTTGTGTACTTTATGTACTCTCTTGAGTGTATAACTTATTTTTTTAGTTTTTTTAGCTATTAAACCCTATTTGGAGTTAATTTGTTTAATAGATTCCATTAGAAGCAATTTGAAAGCTGATTGGTTAATTTTGGAGGCAGATTTGTATGTGTACTCTCTATACTCTCATGAGAGTGCATACTATTTTCTCTTTTTTTTTTAGATTTTTTGGCTTGTTTGGAGAGAATATGTTTAATAGATTCCATTATAAGTAATTTGGAGGTTGATTGATTGGTTTTGGAAGCAGATTTTTATGTGTACTCTCTACTCTCATGAGAGAACATACCATTTTCTCATTTTTTTTCCGGCTATTTAATCCTATTTGGAGTTAATATGTTTACTAGATGCCTTTAGAAGCAATTTGAAGACTGATTGGTTAGTTTTTAAGGTTATTTTGCATCTATACTCTCTATACTCTCATGAGAGTATACCTTATTTTCTCATTTTTTTAGCTATTTCTCCCTGTTTAGAAATAATATATTCAGTAGATGGTTTTACAAGCAGTTTGGAGATTGATTGGTTGATTTTTAGGTTGTTTTGTATGTGTACTCTTTGTACTCTCTTGAGAGTACAGCTTATTTTTTTAGTTTTTTTTTTCAACTATTAAACCCTATTTGGAGTTAATATATCTAATATATTATATTATAAGCAATTTGGAGGCTGATTGGTTGATTTTTGAGGCATATTTGCATGTGTACTCTCTGTACTTTCATGAGAGTACATAATATTTTCTCATATTTTTTCAAATTTTTTGGTCTGTTTGGAGAGAATATTTTTAATTGATTCTATTACAATCAATTTGGAGACTGATTGATTGATTTTGGAGGTAGATTTGCATGTGTACTCTCTGTACTCTCATAAGAGTATAGACTATTTTCTCATTTTTCTTTCCAAATTTTTTGGCCTATTTGGAGAGAATATGTTTAATTGATTCCATCACAAGAAATTTGGAGGCTGATTGGTTGGTTTTGAAGACAGATTTACATGTGTACTCTTTGTACTCTCATGAGAGTATATATCATGTTCTTATTTTTTTAGCTATTTAACTCTGTTTGGAGTTAATATGTTTACTAGATACCTTTAGAAGCAGTTTGGAGGCTGATTGGTTAGTTTTTAGGGCTATTTTTCATTTGTACTCTTTGTACTCTCATGAGAGTACACCCTATTTTCTCATTTTTTTCAGCTATTTCTTCTTATTTGGATATATTATGTTCAATACATGGCTTTACAAGTAGTTTGGAGGCTGATTGGTTGGTATATGAGGTAATTTTGCATTTGTACTCTATATACTCTCATGAGAGTACAGCTTATTTTTTTTAGTATTTTTTAGCTATTAAACCCTATTTAGAGGTAATATGTTTACTAGATGCCTTTAGAAGTAGTTTGGAGGTTGATTGGTTAGTTTTGTGGGCAGATTTGCATGTGTACTCTTTGTACTCTCATAAGAGTACAAAATATTTTCTCATTTTTTTCAAATTTTTGGCTATTTGGAGAGAATATATTTAATTGATTCCATCACATGCAAATTGGAGGATGATTGGTTCATTTTGGAGGTAGATTTACATGTGTACTCTCTGTACTCTCATAAGAGTACAGACCATTTTCTTATTTTTTCAGCTATTTAACCATGTTTGGAGTTAATATGTTTACTAGATGCCTTTAGAAGTAGTTTGGAGGCTGATTGGTTGGTTTTATGGCTGTTTTGTATATGTACTCTCTGTACTCTAATAATAATACACCCCATTTTCTCATTTTTTTTTCTAACTATTTCTCTCTATTTGGATATAATATATTCACTACATGGCTTTACAAGTAGTTTGGAGGCTGATTGGTTGATTTTTAGGGCTATTTTACATGTGTATTCTCTGTACTCTCTTGAGAGTACAGCTTATTTTTTCAGTTTTTAAAACTGTGGGTCATGTCATATATTTATTATATCTCATTGGAAGATATTTGGAGATGTTTCATAAAAAATTTGTTGGTTTTAGTGGTTATTTTGCTTGTGTACTCTCTAGGCCTCCATTGTGCTGATAATGTTCTCATTAATTGACTTTTCATTTTGAAGTTTAACATGTCTGGGAAAAGGATAACTTTTATATGCAGGCCTACCTCTATTAGAGCGGTGTTCGATAATATTTCAGCATGTGTTACTGATGAAGTTATTGACATTTTAAGGAGGCTTCATTTTGCATTAATTTATTAGGTTGCATGGAATTCAGCAAGACTCAGCTGCCATCACTTCAATCATGTCTTGCTGGGATATAGAGAAGCAAGCATTCTTTTGGTGGTGATGCATTCCTTTCACCCTCCCCCACAATGAAGTTGCATTAATTGTAGGGATGCCAAACAGAGGAGAAGGTCATATGGCATAAATCTCCATACATCTCTCTTTGATATTCTCCCCCATCCAGTGTATCTAGCCTGCCATCTGCTACTACCCATTTAGAAAGCTTTGCGGTAAAGAAGATACTTACAGGTTTCAGGGCCTGGGAGAGAGAGTATCATGTTTTAAAGTATCAATAAATGAGAGAATTGATGGAATTGATTTGCGGGTAGCTGCTATTGAGGCGGTGGCATGGGGGAAGCTCCTATGAAGGCTACCACAGAGGAATCTCTTGAGGAGGCTATCATAGGGGCAGCACCTATGAAGTCTACCACAGGGAAAGCTCCTATGGAGGCTACCACAGGGGAGGCTCCTGTGGAGGCTACCATAGGGGAAGCTCCTGTGGAGATTTCCATTAGGGAATCCCCTATGGAGGCTTCCACTAGACATAAAGATGTTGCACAACCTTTACTCGGCAGCATCGAGCATGGTGTGAAGGCTCGACAGCTGAGGAAGAGGAAAGTTGTATCTTCCCCCTTCACACAAACTTATAGAAAGTCACATTGCAGAATAACTCCCGTGGTAGCCTCCACATAGGATGAGCAGACAACAAAAGAGGTATTACTTTGCTTTATTTTTTATTTAATCTAATAGTAGTTAATTTCACTAATTTTTTATGTAGGTTAGCAAAGATGCTCCAATATCAATAGATGAACCACCGACTACTGTCATGGTAGTTGAGGAGCATCAAGCGGAGGTATGCATCTTCTTAGATTAAGCCTTAATTCACAATGAATCTAGCTCTTCATCACTAATCTCCTTGCAGCCAGCTGAGGTAGATCATATTGTTGACGTCTCATCACGAGATGTCCTACCCAAGCTTCGTAGCTCATTAACACTTCGTACTCCCGGTTCAAGGATGAGTAAGTCATTTTTCATTCAACTCCTTCTGTATACATAAAATCACCTATTCATTTAGTAATGCTCACATACTCATACTTCTCACATGCAGGGGTGATAGCATATTTGTGGCTGGGAATATCATCATTGAGCGAGGCCAGATTGATGAGTTATTGACAGATCAATATCTGTCATATGCACACGTCGATGCCTTCACCTTTTTACTGGCTGAGAAGTACTCTCTACATCCTGGGCTATATGTCCCCTATCTATATGTTTCATGCTTGCACTGGGTAAGTTATTGCACAGAATGTTGGGTAATATGATCCATTTCTAGTATAGATAGTTAGAAGCCACTAATTATAAACTTTTTCTTGACGTTTTACAGAGTTAAGCTAAATATAACCTACAAAAGAAAAGCAAAATGTTTATCCAGCATGTCACTGTAGATAGTACTTCAAAGGCTAAGTTACTCTTACTTCTAGTAATAAATAATGAGCATTGGACACTCCTGGTGGGGCATATTAAGCAAGGGGTTTGATATTTTTATGATTCATTGCCAAACCCAACTTATAAGGCCATTCCTCTTGATATTGTAAGAATTATTCTCATTTTTGATTTGCCTAAAGTGCATATTTTATGCTTAATTATTGACTTTATTTTTTACTCTTTAGATCAAATTACTTGTTGAAGATGCTGGCTAGTCTTTCTAGAGAGATCTCACAGAGTGGCCAATTGAAGTGATGAGTGAGCCACCAGTCCAAGAAAATAGTGTCAATTGTGGGATGTTCGTGTGCAAATACATGGAGGCAGCGATCAGCAAACCTCCAATAGATTGGACTGACCACCAGGATTGGCCAAAAAAGATGAATTGCTTCAGGGTTGAGTTCGCTTACACTATTTTGTATTTAGGTTTGAAAAAACTGATTTGAAAAATGTTGAATTGAAGAAGTTTGATATGTTGAAAATCAATTGCTTTAGAAATGTATCTATGTGATGTGTTTATGGATGCCATCAAAAGCTATTTTTTCATCTTTTAAACCCTTTTTGGAGATTACATGTCTAACATACCATGTTTAGTAGATGACATGTTTGGTGCTTTTAAACCCTTTTTAGCTCGTTTTTAGCATTTTTTCCATGTTTGGATTTAGTATATTCAGTAGATGGCCTTATAAGCAGTTTGTAGGTTGCTTGATGATTTTTGGTTTGGTTTTGCATGTGTACTCTATGTACTCTCATGAGAGTACAACTTATTTTCTCATTTTTTCCAAATTTTTTGGGCTGTGTGGAGAGAATATATGTAATATATACCATTACAAGCTGTTTGGAGGCTGATGGGTAGCTTTTTTGAGTAGTTCTGTATGTGCACTCTCTATACTCTCATGAGAGTACATACTATTTTCTCATTTTTTTCTCAGATTTCTTGGCCTGTTTGGAGTTAATTTGTTTACTATATCCCATTAGAAGTAATTTAGAG
Source organism: Cymbidium sinense (assembly GCA_021442155.1). Classification (NCBI taxonomy): domain Eukaryota; kingdom Viridiplantae; phylum Streptophyta; class Magnoliopsida; order Asparagales; family Orchidaceae; genus Cymbidium; species Cymbidium sinense. The sequence goes on from CM038215.1 coordinate 102,496,896, forward strand.
ACAGATTTGCATGTGTACTTTCTATACTCTCCTAAGAGTACAGACTATTTTCTCATTATTTTCTTAGATTTTTTGGCCTGTTTGGAGAGAATAAGTCTAATAGATTCTATTAGAAGTAATTTGGAGGCTGATTGGTTGGTTTTGGATGCAGATTTGTATGTGTACTCCCTGTACCCTCCTGAGAGTACAGATTTTTTTATATTTTTTTTAGATTTTTTGGCTTGTTTGGAGTTAATATATTTACTAGATTCCATTACAAATAATTTGGAGGCTGATTGGTTGATTTTGGAGATAGGTTTGTATCTGTACTCTATGTGCTCTCCTGAGAGTACAAACTATTTTCTTTTTTTTTCATATTTTTTGGTCTATTTGGAGTTAATATGTTTACTAGATTCTATTAGAAGTAATTTGGAGGCTGAATGGTTAGTTTTGAAGATAGATTTTCATGTGTACTCTCTGTACTCTCCTAAGAGTACAGACTATTTTTTCATTTTATTCTAGATTTTTTGGCCTGTTTGGAGAGAATATGTCTACTAGATTCTATTAGAAGCAATTTGGAGGCTGATTAGTTAGTTTTGGATGCAGATTTGCATGTGTACTCTCTGTACTCTCCTAAGAGTACTAACATTTTTCTCATTTAATTCTAATTTTTTGGCCTGTTTGGAGAGAATATGTCTACCAGATTCCATTAGAAGCAATTTGGAGGTAGATTGTTAGCTATTTTGAGCTATTTTGCAGGTGTACTCTCTGTAGTCTCATGATAGTATATAGTACTTTCTCATTTTTTTTTCCAGACTTTTTGTTTTATTTGGATAGAATATATTTAATAGATTTCATTATAAGTAGTTTGGAACCTGATCACTAGCTTTTTTGAGCTATTTTGCATGTGTACTCTCTGTACTCTCCTGAGAGTACAGACTATATTCTCATTTTTTGCAAATTTTTTGGCCTATTTGGAGATAATATGTTTAATAGATTCATTTGAAGTTGTTTGGTGCATGATTGTTAGTTTTTTTGAGCTATTTTGCAGGTGTACTCTCTGTACTCACATGAGAGTACAAAATACTTTGTCATTTTTTCTAGATTTTTTGGTCTGTTTGGAGAGAATATGTTTATTAGATTCTATTAGAAACAGTTTGGAGCCTGATCAGTAGCTTTTTTGAGTTGTTTTGCACGTGTACTCTTTGTACTCTCCTAAGAGAACATACTATTTCCACATTTTTTTTTCTAAATTTTTTGGCATGTTTGGAGAGAATATGTTTAATAGATTCCATTAGAAGTTGTTTGGAGCATGATTGTTAGCTTTTTTGAGCTATTTTTCAAGTGTACTCTCTGTATTCTCCTGAGAGTAGAGACTAGTTTCTCATTTTTTTTTCTAGATTTCTTGGCCTATTTAGAGAATATATTTAATACATTCCATTAGAATCATTTTGGAGCCTGAATGTTAGCTTTTTTGAGTTATTTTGCAGGTGTACTCTTTGTACTCTCCTGAGAGTATAGTCTATTTTCTCTTTTTTTCCAGATTTTTTGCAATGTCTGGACAAACTATGTTCAAAACATGCCATTAGAAGCAGTTTCGACATGCATTGTAGTGGATTTAGGGGATCATTTTGAACGAGTTATATTTTCTATTTTATTTGACACTGATTGTAATTTTAAATAAAATCAATTTGACATACTAAAAATGTATTTGAAGTTTCAATAAATATTAGATAAATTATTTGTATAAAATAATGATATCTATCAACGATCGAAGGTAAAATATTTATTTTAAAAAATATATACATTAAGAATATTTTGAATATTTCTGAAACTATACTTTATTTGTAAAAATAGCAATAAATGATATAGTACAGATAACATAATTAATTGATTTTTAAATATAAAATAACAAATTAAAGATGAAAATATTTAAACGTAATTGTGGATACCTTTTTTTGGCATTATAAAATACGTGCGTGATAAGAGCAGTATCGTTTACTCAAAATAGCTCGGATCCAAAATTACAATCATTCCAATCATGCTTATAAAGATTGTGCGTGTTAAGAGCAATTCCATTTACTCCTACTAATTCGGATCAGAGCTGAAAGTCATGCTTTATTTTATTTTTTCCAATTTTTTATAAAAGAAAAATAGTATAAGAGCACTACCATTTACCGAAACCCAATGTCACAATCTAATATATTCTAATAATTTTTTAAATAATATTTATTATTTTGCTCAGAGATCTAAAATATAATTGAAAGTTTCGGAGCAGCTTTGTATGTGTACTCTCTGTACTCTCTAGAGAGTATACCTCATTTTCCCCTTTTCTGTCAGATGTTATGCTCTATTTGCAGATAAAATATTTAGTAGATGCAAATGCAAACTGTTTGGAGGTTATTTTGTTAGTTTTAGGAGCTGTTTAGCATGTGTACTCTCTGTACTCTCCAGAGTGTACACCCCATTTTCCCTTTTCTGTCAGATGTTATGCTCTATTTGCAGATAAAATAGTTAGTAGATGCAAATGCAAGCTGTTTGGAGGTTATTTTGCTAGTTTTAGGGGCTATTTAGCATGTGTACTCTATGTGCTCTCTAGAGAGTACACCTCATTTTCCTCTTTTCTATCAGTTATTTTGCCCTGTTTGTAGAAAAAATAATTAGTAGATGCAAATGCAAGCTGTTTGGAGGTTATTTTGTTGGTTTTAGGGGCTGTTTAGCATGTGTACTCTCTGTACTCTCCAGAGAGTATACCCCATTTTCTCCTTTTCTGTCAGTTCGTTTGCCTTGTTTGTAGATAAAATAGTTAGTAGATCCAAATGCAAGTTATTTAGAGGTTATTTTGATTATTTTAAGGGTTGTTTAGCACGTGTACTCTCTGTACTCTCTAGAGAGTACATCCCATTTTCCCTTTTTTGTCAGTTGTTTTGCCCTATTTGCAGATAAAATAGTTAGTAGATACAAATGCAAGATGTTTGGAGATTATTTTGCTGGTTTTAAGGGTTATTTAGCATGTGTACTCTATGTACTCTCCAGAGAGTACACCCATTTTTTCCCTTTATGTCAAATGGTCTACCTTATTTGTAGATAAAATATGCAGAAGATGCAAATACAAGTTGTTTGGAGATTATTTTGCCTATTTGGAGATAAAATGTTCAGTAAATTTTGGTTATAGAATGCAGAATCTGTTGATGTGAATTTTAAGTGGTTTATACTACAGAATATCACCACCACATTAAAAATAAACCAGCAGATATCGAAGTACAAAGATTAGTCACCAAGTATAACATATTATCTACTAACTGACACAATTTCAGTCAAATTGACATTAAAGTATGTACAGTCGAAGAACAAACAACTAAATGATATCATGCATTAAAATTTTTCCTTGTAATGATATCCATCATCAGCTTAGTGTACCCTTCGACCGACTGATTGATTATTGAGCTTGAGTTAAATTCCTAGAATAGAACATCGTATTAGTTAATGATATATAAGAGCATGAATGACGGGTTTTCCACGCATACCTCTAAAAAGCACTTTGGCATAATAGAAAAATGTGTTGCAATGGGTGACACTACATGTTCTCTACCCCTCTCAGGTTATTCTTTGGTCTCTGTAACAACAATAATGTAATAGTTTAAAGTTTAAAAGCAATATTGAAAGACTATAACTTCAGAGGTAAATAGAAAATTAATCTTGGCTTTCTTGTTTCTCTCCCAATATCCCTTCAGCCTTGCATTTGAAACACCCTTTGTTCACTCCTTAACTGGATCCTTTAAAATGTCATTTCCTTTATCTGTTGTTGACTTCTTCTTCTTAACTGTTCTGTTAGTTGGAGGTAAATTCTCACATAATATAGAGTCGACATTACCAAATAGTTTTTTTAAGGATCCCATCATATACTCCTCAGCTATCTTATTACCTTGTGTCCTCGTGCTTATTTGATATGCATATCGACTGATGTGGTTCCAAAAAATAATGCCAGTTTCTTTTCCATCATTGCTTTGCACATCTTTTAAGCTCCTGTAAGCACTATCAAAGTAGATATCCCTCTTTACTTTGGTTGATCATCGCATGAGAAGATACTTATCTGGAATGCGTAAAATATCTTCCTGACTAAGAACTTGGATGCAGTGGGCACGAAGTAATCCGATCATTTCAAATTTTTTACAACTACAAGTTACATTTAGGCATGTCTTGTCAAAATGGACAGTCCATATTTTGGAAGCATATTTATTTTCTAGGTTTCTCACCAAATACTCCATGGGATTGTCATCTCACACATTTGCTGTTAATCCTCCAGCTCCATACAAAAATTCTTCCTCAAACATTGTATAAAGCTTTCTTGTGTAAAACATAGTGGCTTGTTTTAGAATTGGACTAGTCTTAATAATAGGAACAATTGCTGACTGACTGCACTTGAAATCTTCATCATGTTCATTCCGGTGCGATGTGTCCATAACATTCTCCAATCCCAAAAAACAATCTGTGATTGATCTTGTTGGTTTAGAGATTCCATGACATACATTATTCATGGACTCACTATGTTGCATTAACAAGATACCCATACAGAATGAGTCTTTGCAAAATGCGGTGGACCACTTGCATCTAATTTTATAAAGTTCAGATAGCCAAGCATGATCATGCAAATTGTCTTCATCTAGCATAGTAGACTAAGCTTGCTCAAACTCTTCCTGTGAGTCACACTTTCTTATGCATGTATAGAATAGACTTTGTACTATCTTATTACTATTAAAATAATATACCTTCAAAAGAGCTTTCATCAAAATATACTATTGGCACAACCTATGGTGAGTATGCGGTAATACAATTCCAATTGTTCTAGCGATTTCTTGATCTTGATCAGTGAATATTGTTATAGGATGCCTGTCACTCATTAACCGGAGAAATATTTTGAATAGCCATGTGAATGACTCAATTATCTCTTCTGATAGAAAAGCTACTCCAAATAAGATATTTGGCCAGTGATGATTCACTCCAACAAAAGGGGCATACATAAGATTATATTTATTGAGTTGATAGCTTGTAAAAAAATTATGACATCCCCAAGATAATCATATTCTATTCTTGACATGTCATTGCTCCAAAAAAACTAACCAAGCTATCTAACTCATCAACTTGGACATCCCGTGCAAACATCCCATCCTCCGCTTATCTTTCCTTGAACAATTATATTAATACATTACTATCACCATTCGCAATCCTCGATCTTCTCTCTTTTTGGATAAAATTGAAAGCATCTTTTTTCGTGAAGCCAATATTCTCCACACCGCCAACTTCTGTGCTTAGATACCTAAACACATTAGTTGATCTAATTCCTGCCTCTGTTATTATCTTCAACACAGCCGCCTTCTCATCACTGATGCCTCTGTATGATCTGAGAAGATGTAGGTCACCCGACTTTGCCAATGAATGATTATGACAATCTATTTGATTTTTAACCTTCCAATTCCCATCTAAATCAATAGAAAATATAATCATGACCGGACAACCACTCCTTGTATCAATTTTCTAGAATTTGACTAAACAGTTTAGATTGACAGCTTTCTTTTGACCTACTTTTACACATAACAAATCCTTTGATTTCAATTTCTTAGAGTTTGGCCAATAACTAGTATGATCCTTCCTAACACTGAACCCAGTTTGATGTGCATAACCACAGTACAATGCATACGCCTCCTTTTCACTGTGAACAGTGGTGTCAAAGAGTTTCCCCACAATTGGGTCATTAAGCATAACGGCTTCATCATCGCACCAGTCACTTACCTCATTCAACTGCTCAAACACAAATGTCACATGCAAAATAGCTCCAAAAACTAAAAAATTCTTCATGAAACACCTCCAAACAGATTACAATGGAATATACCAAACATATGACAAGCCCCACAATTATAAAAATTGAAAAATAGGGTGTACCTTCATGAGAGTACACATGCAAAGTAGCTCCAAAAACCATAAAATTCTTTATGAAACATCTCCAAACAAATTACAATGGGATATAGTAAGCATATGACACACTCCATAATTAAAAATTTAAGAAAAATGGGGTGTACCCTCATGAGAGTACATAGAGTACACATACAAAAGAGCTCCAAAAATAAGGAAATTCTTCATAAAATATCTCCAAACAGATTACAATGGGATATAGTAAACATATGGCATGCCCCACAATTAAAAATTTAAGAAAAATGGGGGTGTACTCTCATGAGAGTACATAGGGTACACATATAAAAGAGCTCCAAAAACTAAGAAATTCTTTATGAAACATCTCCAAATAGATTACAATGGGTTATAGTAAACATATGACACGCTCCACAATTGAAAATTTAAGAAAAATGGAGTGCACCCTCACAAGAGTACACATACTACACATGGAAAGAGCTCCAAAAATCAAGAAATTCTTCATGAAACATCTCCAAATAGATTACAATAGCTAATAGTAAACACATGACATGCCCCACAATTAAAAATTTAAGAAAAATAAGGTGTACTCTCATGAGAGTACATAAAGTACACATACAAAAGAGCTCCCAAAACTATGAAATTCTTCATGAAATATCTCCAAATAGATTACAATGGCCTATAGTAAACATGACACACCCCACAATTGAAAATTCAAGAAAAATGGGATGTACCCTCACGAGAGTACATAGAGTATACATGCAAAAGCGCTCCAAAAAATAGGAAATTCTTCATGAAATATCTCCAAACAGATTACAATGGGATATACCAAACATATGACACGCCCAATTAAAAATTTAAGAAAAATTGGATGTATCCTCAGGAGAGTACAGAGAGTACATGTAAGCTCCAAAAATTAATAAATTTTCATGAAACATCTCCAAATATATTACAATGTGCTATAGTAAACATATGGCGCACCCCACAATTTAAAATTTAAGAAAAATAGGATGTACTCTCATGACAGTATACAGAGTACACATGCAAAAGAGCTCCAAAAACCAGCAAATTCTTCATGAAACATCTCCAAATAAATTACAATGGGATATAGTAAACATATGACACGCCCTACAATTAAAAATTTAAGAAAAATAGGGAGTATCCTCATAAGAGCACACAAAGTACACATGCAAAATACCTCCAAAAACTAATAAATTTTTCATGAAACATCTCCAAGTAGATTACAGTAAGATATAGTAAACATATGACATGCCCCATAATTAGAAATTTTAGAAAAATGGGTTGTACTCTCATGAGAGTACACATGCAAAAGAGCTCCAAAAATCAAAAAATTCTTCATGAAACATCTCCAAATAGATTACAATGGGATATATCAAACATATGACAAGCCCCACAATTACAAAAATTGAAAAATGAGGTGTACTCTCATGAGAGTACACAAAGTATACATGCAAAATAACCTCAAAAACTAGCAAATGCTTCATGAAACACCTCAAAACATCTTACAAAAGGATATCCTAAACATATGACAAGCCCCATAGTTGAAAAATTGAAAAAATAGGATGTATCCTCATGAGAGTATAGAGAGTACACATGAAATAGTTTCTAAAACCAGCAAATTCTTCATGAAACCTCTCCACACATCTTCCAATAGGTTATGGCAAATAAATTGCAAGCCCCACAGTTAAAATTTTTGAAAAAATGAGGTGTACTCTCATGAGACTATAGAGAGTATACATACAAAACAGCTGTAAAAATTAGCAAATTCTACATGAAATACCTCAAAACATCTTACATTAGGTTATGATAAACATATGATAAGCCCTACAATTGAAAAAACTAAAAAAATAATATGTGCTCTCATGAGAGTACAGAGAGTACATATGTAAAACAATCTCAAGAACCAACCAATCAGCCTCCAAACTACTTCTAAAGGCATCTAGTAACATATTAACTCCAAACAGGGTTTAATAGCTAAAAAAAACTGAAAAAATAGGGTGCACTCTTATAAGAGTACAAAGAGTACAAATGCAAAATATCCTAAAAACTAATCAATCAGCCTCCAAACTATTTGTAAAGTCATGTACTAAACATATTATATCCAAACAGGGATAAATAGCTAAAAAAATGAGAAAATGGGGTGTACTCTCATGAGAGTACAGAGAGTACACATGCAAAACTATTCTAAAAATAACCAATCAGCCTCCAAAGCTTGTAATGACATCTACTAAATATATTATATCCAAATAAAGTAAAAAAACTGAGAAAATAAGCTGTACTCTCATGAGAGTACATAGAATATATATGCAAAATAGCTCCTAAAATAAGCAAAGTCCTCTCGCAAAGAACTCCTAATATAAAATATATACATACATAAAAGAATTTCAAAGAATATGACTAATAAACCCTAAAAAAATTGTACATATAAAACGGTTCAGAAAATTTATCGATGCATTTTTATTTAATACATCATCCGCTAAATTGGTCGTAATATCATCAAGGCCACAGCTTCAAAATTTGTTATCCATCTTCACAGTTCTTCCAAAAAAATGAAATGAGATTTTTTATTTTTCTCTCTTAGGTTAGTTTATCTAAAAGAAAAATATATTATGCCCTAAATCTATTTATATATTACTTTTAAATTTCTCCCACGCATTCAAACTCCATTTCTCTCGCTGTTTTAAGGGGATGGGTCGGGCTGGGCCCGGGTTAACGTAAATAGCTTCATCAAGTTACAACGCTGTTAAGTAAAAAAATCCATATTTCATATTGGACATATGTTGCATAGCAATTAGAGTCCGGATGTAAAGCTACCTCCAGACTCTGCACGTAATATTTTCTCCTTTATAACCACTGCCTTATCACCTTCCTCAATCGTCCCTCCCTTCTACGCCAGTCCTCATTCCCTTCGCAATCTTTCGCCCCCTTCTGCCATCTCTCGCTAATCATCCACTCCCACTATGGCTTCTCCCCTCAATTTTCTTTCCTGCAGTCACTTTGTTGTCCTTGTCACCACGGTTTTCCTCGATACTCCTCTTCAATCTCCACAACACCAATCCATCACCTCCCATGGCCGAATTCTCAAACACAATCCTCAAACATGAAGACATCAAGGACAAAGATGATCTCCTCTGCTTCCTCGACTTCTCCCAGACATTGGCGGGGGCGAGCTCCGGCGAGGTCTCAAGGACCTCTCATACTAGGACTTGCCCGATGAGCAGAGCGTAGAAATGGCATTGGCAAAGGGCAGCTGGGTGCCGCCGATGATGCCGCTGGATTGCAGGGAGTGTGTTTTTCTGTGAGAGGTGGTTCATTCGAATGGTGTGTGAAGAGATGAGAGGGGAATTAATCAAAGAAGAAGTTTTTTTATTTGTTTGTCTCTAAATTTTGAATTGTTAATGGATTTGCAGGGGTGAAGAATATGAGGTTAAGTATACATCAGAGTGTTGGGAGGTTTTTTTATTTGTTGTGAGGTTTTACCATGGAGGGGTGAAGAATATGAGGTGAAGAATATGAGGTTTTCCATGTTGGTGGTACCCATCACTATCTTGCTCGGTCCTATCAGGTGGCGATGATCGGGAAATCAACTAGCGAAGGCCCGTATGCGGAAAACCTCCATCGCTCCTTGCTCCCTGACTGAGCTACTACTTAGGCCTCTGATTCTCTGTCACTATGAATGTGCCTGGTAAGACTCCTAGGGATGATCGACCTCAGGTCAAATAATGTATCTAACTCTGAACGTCCATGTACACTGCTTACCTATCATATTATCTGTAGATCGGCATAGACTTCCACCTATCCCTAGCTAAAACCCATGGTATGTAGGAGGTAGAGGCAATGCAGCTATCCTTTGATAGTCCTCCACTTCATCTGATGTTGAAAGGGGGCAGAACTGGTTACTAGTTAGTAATGGGGAAACCTCGTGAGGAGAACCCTCCTCTATAATGTCGGATGTGGTATCCATCTCCTAGGTGGCAAGCTCGTGGTTCCACTTGATCTTGCGGCTCCTATTGCATCTCTGTGTGTAGTGTTGTGTATGGCTGAGCAAGGTAGTGTAAGAGGTAGATCCTACCTTGAAGGTAGAGAAGTCTACCTCCGAAGCAAAAATAACCTTCCCTTTAGAGGGGACCAACGAGGAGGTACTAGCACACACCCAAACGGTAGTGGGAACAACTGATTGAGTAGGAACTATACTGACTAGCAGAACCTTGATCACCTTCCTCTTTAGTTAAGGATACTCAGTGTCAGAAGGCAGGTCAATGCAGATGAATGGCTTATGCCCAACAACCTCATCTTGGCTAATAGTGGTGAGGTTCGCCCCCTCGTAGGTGATGCAGGCTCCCTCAAATCCTCAGCCAAAGAACACTAGATGGGTGGAGTCAATCTGAGAGAGGCTAGCTTAATGCAAGGACAAAGCCATCCTGAACGGAATGGTGAAAATAAGCTTCTAAGAGGCCATATGTGAAGACTTCCAAGACTGCACTAACTGATTTGAGTTGTATGTCTACATTTGTTGAAATATAACTTGTTTTAGATTTCTGCCTTGATATTTGTTCTACAAAAGTAATAGAAGTTTGGAGTTTTGAAATCACACTCAACAATTCAAATATGCTAACTGGGGTTCATTGGAGGGATTTGGAAGTTTTGGAGGAGAGTCTTTTGCCATTTTATTTTTAATTTTAGAACCCTTACTCAAACAATTTAGGTAGGTTGGGTGAGGTTCAAAATTTTGAGGAGAGATTTCTTTCTTCTTAGAGATTATTTGCATTTTATGTTTATTGTTTGAAAATATGGATAGTTTGAAAGACCTATACTTAGCAAATTTGGGCATGCTAAGAAGAGGTTATGATTGTGTATTTGAAATATTTTTTTGCTTGTGAAGATTTGATTGTGTGATATTTTGATTTAAAAAATAAAGCTTCTTGCTTAACAAATTTGGTATGTTAAGTAGAGGCCACATGTGTTTGATTTGTGTTTGAAAATGAGACTTTCACTTAACAAATTTGGTATGTTAAGTGAAAGCCAAATGTGATTGTGAGATAGAGTTGCTTTTCTTTGAAGATGAGAGTTTCATTTAACTAATTTGATATGTTAAGTGAAAGCCCCAAATGTGTTTGAGATATGTTTATTTTCCTTTGAAAATGAGACTCCCACTTAACAAATTTGGTATGTTAAGTGAAAGCTCAAGTTTGGTTGATATGAAAAATTGGATCTTTATTTAACAAATTTGGTATGTTAAAATAGGGATCAAATATGTGTTGAAAAGAGACCCTCACTTAATAAATTCAGTATGTTAAGTGAAACTAAATGTGTTTGATATGTTTTTTGAAAGTGAGATTCCCACTTAACAATTTGGTGTGTTAAGTGGAAATTAAAGTATGATATGACTTGAGAATGGGATCCTCACTTAACAAATTTGGTATGATAAGTCGGAATCCAATATGGCATGATTATGTGGCTCTTACTTAATACATTTGATGTGTTAAATAGAACTGAACATATGCTTTGTAAATGAGTCTCTTACTTCATAATATTGGATATACTAAGTGAAAGCCTAAATGTATGCTATTTTTTGTTTTGAAAATGAGACCCTCACTTAACAAATTGAAATTGTTAAGTGGAGGTCAAATTTTATATTTTTTTTGAAAATGAGACCCCCACGTAACAAATTAAAATTGTTAAGTGAAAGTCAAATTCTTGTTTGAAAATGAGACCCCTACTTTAACAACTTGAATATGTTAAGTAAAGGTCAAATTCTATGTTTTAAAAATGAGGCTCTCACTTAACAAATTGAATATGTTAAGTGAAGATCAAATTCATGTTTTCAAAATGAGACCCACTTAACAAATTTAATATGTTAAGTGAAGGTTAAAATTTATGTCTTTGGACATGAGACAACCCCGAATATGTTAAGTGAAGGTCAAATTTTATGTTTTTGAAAATGAGACCCTCACTTAACAAATTAAAATTTTTAAGTGAAAGTCAAATTTATGATTTCAAAATAAGGCCCTCACTTAATAAATTGAAATTCTTAAGTGAAAGTCAAATTTTATGTTTGATTCAAATAGAGATCCCCACTTAACAAATTTGGATATGTTAAGTGGGAATCAAACATGGCATGATTTACTTTTTGAAAAGAACCTCCATGTAGCATTCATGGAGGGGTTTTGATTTTATGATTTTATGAGTTTCTTGAAAAGTGCTTTTGGAAAGTGTCATTTTTGTGAAAGGAATTATTTTCTTTAAATTTCATGATGAACCTTGACTCACCAAGCTAGTGGTGAGGAGGTTCTAAGTTTTTATTATCTCTCCTTTTGTTGATAAATTATGTTTTCACCTATTGGGGAACCTAATAGGGGTTTCAAGACCTACACGGAGTGAGGTCTTAAAACATAAAGGATGTTGACTAACTTGGCTTAAGAATGAAATAAGTTAAGTGTCATCTGAAGGAAAGATAATCTCGAACTCACATGAAGTATAAGTCTACTATTGATGCTTGGAGACAACAATCGTCTACTAGAGATGGAGAGAGGAACCATCCCCAACGGAGTTGCCAGAAAAATTTGTAGTGTTTATTTTTGGTTTGGTGTGCTTTGTGTGTATATGTGAGGGGATACTATGTAGATCCAGATGTACTTATTAGGGTGATCAAGTACGACATTAAGAAATAGTGTGCTATCTCGAGAGATAGAAGTCACTACCCTGTAATGGACCTAATCACCTAATAAGGACTCCTAAGGCATAATGGGTCTTCGACTAAACCAGATATTTTTCCCCTACTTTATATGGAAAAGTAAAGCAGGGTTTATTTAAACTGGGTTCATTAAGTTTCCTATGGAAGCCTCCAAAGTTAATTACAACTTAAGAAAAGTGAATCCCTTAAGAATACTCTTGATTAAAGTAGGTGATTGTTATCTCCAAAGAATTCAAAGATAGGACTATCAATAAATTAGTTATATTTTAGAAAATCAAGTGGGAGAGACTAAAATGGGAGAGTTATTATTGAAACTAAGGGAGATGAGTAGAGAGTGCTCATGATACTAGGAGGCCTAGTGAGCACTCCATTCTATCCTATGGTTGGGCTTTATATATTTTAATTTGAAGAGATTTATTTATTTGAGTTGAATTTTTATTAGAAATCTAAGACTTATTATTCCACAGTACAAGATTTATGCTTGTAGCCCACAAAAGGAAACAATGACCTCAAATTCTAAATCTATGAAGCTTTGCGAGGGCCAAAAGATGAACTAAACCTAAGGCGAATATGGGGATATGTTTACCTCCATAAGAGAGAGTAAACGACTCGACTGTTGAACTTATTATCGCCTAGAGTGGCAGTCAACTAACTCCTCCTACACTTTAAATCCATGTAGGCAAGTCATATGCTTTGCAAGATGGTTAAACTATTATTTACTTAGAAGAGAAACTAAGTCTTTAAACTCACTCTTTAATGAGACTAGATCATGAAGGGTATGAATAATGACTTAAATCTAATGCAAATTTTGTCAAATTTTATTTAATTTTGGACCTTTTATTTTGACACAGATTATAAAATTTTATATGCCTAAATGCATGAGAATTGAATATGGGCTAAATCAATAGAGAAAGATGTGCCTTTCCATCAAAGGCTCTTACAAGTTAAGCCTTTATTCTCTAGGATAGATGGAAGCCCTCTCTTAGCAAGAGTGGAAGAATATGGCATGCATGATATTATACATTCAATCATCCACCTAAGGGGTTGCTAAATATTTTATTATCTTTATTTAATTTTTAGGCTTTTATGAGGTTATGAATTATTTTAAAATTATAGTTATGAGTTGTTAATGGGATAGAAAATTTATTTTTTATCCTAAGAGCCTAATCGCATCCAAGCCACACAGAAATCACCAATCATAAAGAAACTATGAAAAGGCATGCTATTTCTAATGCACAAGCTAAATAAAATATCAAATAATTTTATAAAGCTATCATAAAAGAATAAAAGGCTGGTGCGATCGGGTGCCGTCATACAACCCGAAAAGAAATATGGGTAGCCGAGCTCTACCTTTATACATCTCGGTATAATGAAAAAAATAATTACAATTATAAAATGATAAGTGTTATGGTGGGGGGGGGGGGGGGTCTTCACTCTTCACTCTTAATTTTTCATTTCTACACTTTGCTTTGTTCCATTTCTTTCTTTCTCTTGGTTTGTTTGGGATGTTGTTTGCTCTAAAGGCATCAGATGGCATATAAGACATGGTCTTATAACCAATGCTCATATTAATCCCCATAACACTTATCCTAATCCTAATGCAAAAATTACATTAAAAGGAAGGAAATCTAAATAAATGTGAGCTAAGGACACCATACAACCCAAATAGTTATAGGAATAATTTGGACTTAGCACCCCCACACGTGGGTAACCAAGCCTACCTGTCCTAACTTGGGCTATGCTTAGAAGCTAAGCACCCTTCATGGCAAAAAGCATTTATATTTTTATTATGGTGGCCCCTAAAGCACAACACCTTGCATAAAACATGATTAGGCTAATATTGGCCTAACATTCAGGCTATGCACATACACCCTAACATCCAGTCTAAAATAATACATCACAAAACTAAACATTCATCAAACCATGCACCACCCTAATAAAGCTAGAAATGGTGACTTAGTATAATGTGCATGTGTTAAAGATAGTGTGGTGTGTCCTAACTAGGCTTTAGAGTTATGATTTACTAAGTGTGAGAGATTTAATTTATAAGGGGTTGATTTCTCTTTAAGTAGTTTAGTTAATTTGGAGAGTTTTACTTAAATATTTTCTTTTGTTTCATGCAGCCTACACTTAGCAACTAAGTGTTATAAAGAGAAGAAAGAGAGAGTCTCTCTTTTATCCTTACCTTAAGTCATTTCTAAGGTAAGTTAATTAATGAATTTCCTTTAGTGAATGGTTTATTATGTGTTTTAATTAACCCTTAGTTTAGATTTATTCTAAATAACCCTATCTGATAAGAAAGGCATCTTAGGTTTAATTAAGATGAATTATTATCATATAACTCACACTCATTTATTTCCTTCCATCATGTATATCATGCATATGAATAATCTTAAGCATACCTATACATGTAATGTAAATCTTAGCATACTTTGATAATGAATGCAAAGAAATGTATTTTGAATTTAAATGTTTCATTTGTTGATTGAATTATGAATGCATGTGTGTGTTATGTAGAAAAGAGAGATTTTTCATCCATTAGCTAAATACACATTCACATGTATAAGAGTTTTAAGTGAGTATGGTGCCATTATTTTCTACACCAGGGGTGTAAGGTACAAGACCTACTTAGGGCTACTTAAAGCTTCGCAGCCCCGGGATGTCCAAATTAATATACCATTTTTCTTAGATACATATAAATGTATTAATAACTATAATGATAGGAAGATTCATGCAAATAGGTTGTACTTGATTTATTTGATTTATGATTCTTTATTCATTGGACACATCATACATGCATATGTATAAGAGTTTTAAGTGACGCCATTATTTTCTAAACTAGGGCATAAGGTACAAGACCTACTTAGGCTACTCAAAGCCTTGCATCCCAGATGCGACTGATATACCACTTTTCTCAAATACATATGAATGTACAAAAAGAACCACATGAGTAAGGAATCATGCAAGAAATTATGTTTGGTTTGGTTATGTAATTTACATATGTGATATGAAATTCTTCCTATGTCTTAACAAGGAGATGCATAGTAATATATTTAGGCAAGAGTTGTGTTCTTTTCAAATAAACTATACACTTGAAAATCTTATGTGAATCCATCTTAAAATAGGGAAAGAGAACTTCATATTACACATCTTATACTATTATCACATGCAAGCTTATATTTATTTATAATTAACATTACTTCATTTGTAATAATTGATTTATAGGTTTTGAAAATAGCTTTTAATTGAATATTGATAATAGCCACACATATTTAATTTAGTCAACACATGCAATTTGACATAAAAGGAAATATTTCAGTTAGTTAATTTTAAAAGTAATGATGCATGATTTCATATGGCAAGCAATATTTAACATGATTGGAAAGAAATAAAGGAATTTAAGCACATGATTTCATTTACCCCTAATTAATTCTTAAGGACAATCATATCAGATAAGGCTATTTAAAATAAACCAAAATTCTTTAAAGACATTTTTAACTTTAAATTTGATTTGATTTAGGAAATATGAGAGAGGTTTGCTAATCCTAACCCAATTCCCCATGTGTTAATTAATTTGGTTTAATGAAGGAGGTTTAAGCTTATTTTATGTTTTGATTAGGTTATTGTATGAATTAAATGAATTAATTATCCCTTACCTATATCACCTTAAGTTAATTAACTAATTAATAATAAGCCAATATGATATGCAACCACATGAAAAGTAAATTTTCAATGCACCGAAGAAATGAAAGGGGCCTAATGCAATTGACTTATGATTAATAGTTAATTAAGCTTAAGTGATCTCACTTAATTACTTCTATGATTTCCTCACACATATGAGCCAACCATAATTTCATTATCTCTCACCTTGGGTTATTGAACAACTAAGGAGCTACCTAAGATCAATTAAAGGTTGCTTAGGTGTAGATGAATTAATTTTTTTTTAATTTTAATTTCATTGAGCTTTTAATTAATTGATTAAACAATTTGATTATGCTTTAATTTGAATGATGAAATTGACTAAGGGGAAAGGATCAAGAGAAAGGCCTCAATCCTAATCTGTAAATTATTTAAACATCCAATTAGATTTTGATTTCTTTCTTTTGAAAATTAATCACATAATTAATCAATTAAGCATTTCATTAACCCATTAATTAATTTTATTTTTAAAGATAAAGAAGACTTAGGAAATGAATTAGGAAAAGTATTCCCAATCTCATTCCCTAGGTGATCTTATTGTTCAAGAGAGGTAATTATGTTTAAATGATTAATCAAGTTACTATTCATTCCTTAATTATAATTAATTAGATTAAGAGAGTTATTAGGGCCTAATCAAGAAATTTTCCTAATTAAACCATCAATAAAAGCCCATAAAAATAGGGGAGGCAGAGGTCATCCCCCTAAACATCCATAAAAATGTGATATTAATTGAGTGCATAATCAAGGTGCAATTAAGCTATATATATTTTTGATAAAACTTTAATTAAGCCAAAATCATTATTCAAAATCAATTAATTATAATTTTTCTAGATTATCCTTTGAAATATCTTTAAAATGAGCTTAAGTTTGTATTTTTTGGATTTTCTACAATTAGTTTGCCCTAATTAAAGCCTTAATCCCATCGGGGCCACATGGCAGCTGATGCGGTGTGCTTTTCACATGGTGCAACGGGATTGGATATTTAAGTAGTCACATCCGAGCTCAAACTCAGTCGGCAGTGGACACACTTTCTCTATAAGCAGTCCTATCTAAGATCGAATGGTCGTGATTTGATCCATGGTTTAGGAAAGAAATCAGAGGCTCTACCACAGGATTTGATCAGAGCCGTTCATCTCAATCATGCGAGATGGATGGCTCATGATCTATTCCATTTGTGAGCGATGAAAGATGGATTCATCCATCTTCCCTCACTCGATCTGAGCTCACCCGAGCTCGGATTATCTCCAAATTCTTCCCACGCCTTTGAGGAAGGGAGATGCACACATCTAATGGTCAATTTTGCATGAGATTTAAATTTTCTTTGAAAGATACTAAGAATTTCTTTATAGCTATGATTTTGTGGAATTACCTCACCGGAGCTAATGTCCGGCGGTGCAACATCGGAGGTAGCTTTGCCTAGTTAAGCGGTCAGAGCATTGAGCTTGATTTGGTGGGAGGCTCAATTGACAAATCCATGCACGCAAAGGCTTATGCTCCATTCGAACTCAGTTCTCCTGTGGCTTGGAAGCTTAGGAATTGGTTTGGTTGTGTTTGACGGTGCGGTGATGGTGTGGCTAAGAGAAATTTGGGTTTGATTGAGTGGAAAGGGAGTATTGCTTGGGAATGGGATGCTATTTCAACTTTGCTCGAGAATGGGCAATGTTGAATGGAGAGGATTGGGGATCCTGTGCTAAGGGGATTGAATTCACCTAGGAGAGCTCACAATGCAAGTGTGTGCATTTTCATGTTTGAATTGAGGGGGTATACCCCTCAATTTCCCATCAATGATGGATGACTTGTGTGCACATTTTCACTAGTCGTCACCATCTAGCTTGAAGTTGTCTCTCCATCAAGTTAGACTAGGGATGGGAGGAATGATGGGGAGCTGCCATGGACCCAATGTACAAGGATTCCATGGTCTTGATCCAATGGGTGATCAGTTTGGGTTGGAGGTGAGTCAACTCACCTCCCAAGGGTCCTTGGCTGACCTAGAGTGAGCTAGGTTAGCTAGGTGGGTCAGGAGAAGGTTCCATGGAGTGCCAATGAGTTGACATGGGGATGGGCAAGTTGACTTTAGCTTTGATCCAATGGTTTTAAAGTTAAAATTCTATGGTTTGATGGCTAATATCCTTGATGGGGTCCACTTGGCTTTTGGCTGATTTGGAAATGAAATGTGACATGCTTGGGTTGGGTTTCCTGTGGTCCCATCCCATAAGTTGGTTTGGAGTGATTTGGCTTCATTTGGGTTAGGTAGGGTTGGGTTGACCAATTGGTCAAATTGGGTCAAACTAAGGCTTGGGTTTGATTCATATGATGATTTGGGATGTTTTGGTTCAATTAATTGGGATTGGTTTGGTCTAGATTTGGTTTTGACTCATTTGGATTCAAAAGGGTCAAATTGGTTAAGTAACCAATTTGACCAAATTAGGTTGGGCTAGGTGTTGAGACAAGTTCAATTAGTTGATTGAAAATGATTGTAGGCTTTGGTTTGGTTTAATTTGGAATTAATTTGAATTTTGGTCAATTTGACCTTTAGGTCAATTTGGGCTAGGTTGGGTCAAGTTGACCAATTGGTCAACTTGGACTCAATCATGGCTTGGTCAAGTCCAACAATTGATTTGGAATGAACTTGAGCCATTGGTTGTAATCATATTGGATTAAATCATGATTTGACTCATTTTGGCTTTTTAGGCCAATTTGGGTCAACTTAGGTCAAGTGGCCAATTAGGCTTGGTTTGACTCAATTGATGACTTGGTCATATTCAATCATTGATTATGAATGGGTTTGAGTCAATGGTTTCAATTTAACATATGATGGATTTTGGCTAGTTTGAGTTTCATTTGGGCTAAGTGTTGACTTGTTCAAAGGCTAGGTTTGACTTAGTTTGACCCAATTCAAGGTGGTTGATCACCATGGTGATTTTTTTATCATTATTGAGATTTATATGGGCTTAATTCCAATTTGGGTTTGGATTAGAACTTGACTTATGAAGGTATTTTTTAGGTCAAGTGAGCCTAAACGAGTCAATTGGCTTGCTCAAGATTTGATTCAAGTTTAGTTGAACCTCACATATGAGCTTAGGATTGAAATATAAATCCAATTTCAATTGGTTTGGAGCCAAATGGGTTTTGGTTCATATGATAATTTCAAGTCAAAAGGTTTAACTTGGATTAGACTTGGATTTGGTTTGATAATGGTGGTTTATGTTTATATTTGGATCAATGATTGAAGGATTAATTGAATCATGAAGAAATCCAAGAGTTTTGAGTTGATTTAGGTTTCATTTAGCCAAGTTCAAAAGTTTGGCTAAAGGGCTAAAATTGGTAATTTGGTTTGATTTGAGTTTAGTTTTGGTCATTTTAATTTATATTTCATTTATATTTGTGAATATAAATGAAGGAATAAAAGGTCATGTGAAAATCACTTGAGTTTGATTTGGAAGCAAATTTGATTAAGCTTGGGGATGTAGGTCAAAAGGGATAACTTAGGTTTTGATTTGGTTTGATTTATTTTTTGTTTGATTTGAAAGGTTTCAATTTGGATTTCATTTATATTTGTGAACATAAATGAAGTAATGATTGATTTATAAAGAAATCAACCAAGTTTGAGTTGGTTTGAAGGAGTTTTGTCTAAGCACATGAAGGTGGTTCATATGACTTAGGAAGAAATTTTGGAATTTGGAGTTAATCATGGGTTTCAATCATTTGGAATTTGGAATTGATTTATGATTTGGAATTTGATTTGAGATTGGATTTGATAATTGAGAAAATTAATTAGATTGTGGTTGATTTGGATTTGGTTAAGACTAAGTCCTTAAGGTAAAATCAAAGGGCTTAGGAAGGGATTTGGAGTTTGAATTTGGTGATGGATTTTAATAATTGGATAGTTAGATTTCATTTTGGAATTTGAATTTGAATTTGAGGTTTGGTTTGAAAGAAGGAAGCAAGGATTAGGTTATATAGGCAAGTCTTTCTAAATCCTAAGGCATGACATATTCTTATGGATAACTCTTCTAATTCTGAGGTTAAGTATTTACCTAATCACTAGAAGTATCTTAAGACTAAGGAACTCTCAGTGTCTATGAGAGTCCTAGATCTATGATGAAGAAGTTAAGAGCTCACTCTAAAAGTGAGGTCAACAGAGGTTGAGTAGGGGAACTCATCCTCACCCTCCTGTGTCTTATGTGCCTTGTAGGCATGGTGGATGGCGGGACTTGAACTAGTAACAGTGGACGAGGAGTAGATTGGTGTGGTGGAGACAATATCGGCTCTACCCTCACCGGGGCTTTCCCCGTATGACTGATGGTACCTGTCACCACTATGTTATCGATCTTATCGGCCCTAGTGGTCCAATGACCTAGGAAATCAACTAGAGTAGAGGTCACCGACTATCTGGCAAACCCCTATCTCTCCCTACTTTTTTACTGAACTACTACTCGGGCCTCTGATGCTCTGTCACTATGAATATTCCTGGTAACACTCCTAAGGATGATCAACCTAAAGTCAAATAATGTATCAGACTCTGAACATCCGTCTACCTTGCCTACCTACCGTAATACCATTAGAGACCGACATAGGACTTCCACCTGTCCCTAGTCAAAACCTTGTGGTATGTAGGAGGTCGAGGCAATGCAGCTATCCTCTAGTAGTCCTTCTCTTCGTCTGATGTTGAGAGAGGGTGGAACTAGTTGGTAGTTAGGAATGGGGAAACCTCATGAGGAGAACCCTCCTCTGCAATGTGAGATGTGACATCCATCTCTAGGTGGCACGCTCATGGTGCCGGTTGATCTTACAATTCCTATTGCATCGCTGTGTGCGGTGCTATGTATGGCTGAACAAGGTAGTGTGAGAGTTAGATCCTACCTCAAAAGTAGGGGAGGCTATCTCCGAATCCAGGATAGCTTTCCCCTTATAAGGGACCAATGAGGAGGTGTTAGCATGCACTCAAGCAGTAGTGGAAACAACTAATTGAGTAGGAACTTGACTGACTGGCAAAACCTCGATCGCCTTCCTCTTTAGGGAAGGATACTCAGTGTTAGAAGGTAGGTCGATACGGATGAATGCTTACCACCACCTCATCCCGCTAAGGTGAGGGTCTCCCCCTCACAGGTGATGCGGGCTCCCTCAAATCCTCATCCAAAGAACACTAGATGGTTGGAGTCAGTCTGAGGGAGGCTGGCCTGATATAGGGCCCAATCCATCCCAAACGAAAAGGTGAAAACAAACTTTTGAGAGCCCAGATATGACGACTGCAAAGACTGCACTGACTGATCTGAGCTATATGTTTGCATTTGTTGAAATATAACTTGTATTAGATTTCTGCCTTAATATTTGTTTAACCAAAGTAACAGAAGTTTGGAGTTTTGAAACCACACTCAACAATTCAAATATGTTAAGTGGGTTCATTGGAGAGATTTGAATGTTTTGAAGGAGAGTCTTTTGCCATTTGATTTTTATTTTTAGAACCCATACTTAACCAATTTAGGTAGGTTGGGTGAGGTTCAAAATTTTGAGGAGAGATTTCTTTCTTCTTGGAGATTGTTTGTGTTTTATGTTCCTTGTTTGAAAATATGGATAGTTTGTAAGACCTATACTTAGCAAATTTGGGCATGCTAAGAAGAGATTGTGATTGTGTATTTAAAATATTTTTTTCTTGTGAAGATTTGATTGTGTGATATTTTGAAAAAATGAGGCTTCTTGCTTAAACAAATTTGTGCTTGAAAATGAGACTTTCACTTAACAAATTTAGTATGTTAAGTGAAAGCCAAATGTGATCGTGAGATAGAGTTGTTTTTCTTTGAAGATGGGAGTTCCACATAACAAATTTGGTATGTTAAGTGAAAGCACCAAATGATTTGAGATATGTTTATTTTCCTTTGAAAATGAGACTCCCACGTAACAAATTTGGTATGTTAAGTGAAAGCTCAAGTGTGGTTGATATGAAAAATTGGATCTTTATTCAACAAATTTGGTATGTTAAAATAGTGATCAAATGTGTGTTGAAAAGAGACCCTTACTTAACAAATTTGGTATGTTAAGTAAAAGCCTAAATGTGTTTGATACATTTTTGAAAGTGGGATTCCCACTTAATAATTTGGTGTGTTAAGTGGAAATCAAAGTATGATATGACTTGAGAATGGGATTCTCACTTAACAAATTTGGTATGATAAGTGGAATCCAATATGGCAATAATTATGTGACTTAATAAATTTGATGTTGATGTAAGTATAAACATATGCTTTGAAAATGATGCTCTTACTTTGTATATGATATGCTAAGTGTAAATGTATGTTGTTTTTATTTTGAAAATGAAACCCACAAAATTGAAATGGAGGTCAAATTTTATATTTTTTGGAAATGAGACCCATGAACAAATTGTTAAGAGTCAAATTCATGTTTGAAAATGAGACCCTACTTTAACAACTTGAATATGTTAAGTAAAGGTCAAATTCTATGTTTTGAAAATGAGGCCCTCACTTAACAAATTGAATATGTTAAGTGAAGATCAAATTCATGTTTGCAAAATGAGACCCTCACTTAACAAATTGAATATGTTAAGTGAAGGTCAAAATTTATGTCTTGAAAATGAGAGCCCCACTTAACAACTTGTGATTGTTAAGTGAAAGTCAAATTTTATGTTCTTGAAAATGGGACCCCTACTTCAAATTGAGTATGTTAAGTGAAGGTCGAATTTTATGTTCTTGAAAATGGGACCTCTACTTAACAAATTAAATATGTTAAGTGAAGGTCAAATTTGTAATTGGTTTAAAAAAAGATTCTCACTTAAACAAGTTTGGATATGTTAAGTGGGAATCACACATGGCATGATTTGCTCTTGCAAGGAAGCTTCAACTCCAACATATGTGAAATTTTTTAGATGAAGTTTCAATTTATTTGAAAAATGGATTCCTCATTCAATAATTTTGAGTATGTTGAATGGGCATGGTTATTTTTCAAGAATGTTCTTTTGAAAAGAACCTCCATGTAATAATCATAGGGATCGTTAAGTGGAGGGGTTTTGATATTGTGATTTTGTGAGTTTCTTGAAAGGTGCTTTTGTAAGTGTCTTTTTGTGAAAGAAATTTTTTTTAATTTCATGTGAACCTTGCCTCACCAAGCTAGTGGTGAGGAGGTTCTAAATTTTTATTATCTCCCCTTTCGTTGATAAATTATGTTTCCACCTATTGGAGAACCCAATAGCGATTTCAAGACCTACACGGAGTGAGGTCCTAAAATCTAACGGATGTTGGCTAACTTTGCTTAAGAGTGAAATAAGCTAAGTGCCAATAGAAGGAAAGATAGTCTCAGGCTCACATGAAATGCAAGTCCACTATCGATGCTTAGAGACAACAATCATCTACTAGAGATGGAGAGAGAAGTCCCTAAGTTAAAAATTCATTATGTTTATTCTTGGGATTGGTGTTTAGTTTGTGTATATATATGAAGGGACACTGCGCAGATCCGTAGATGTACTTTTTAGGTTGATCGGGTACTACATTAATGAATAGTATACTATATTGAGAGATAGAAGTTACTACCCTATAATGGACCTAATCACCTAATAAGGACTCCTAAGGTATGATGGGTCTTTGAATATACCAGAGATTTTTCTCCTACTTTACATAAAAAAGTAAAGCAAGGTTTATTTAAATTAGGTTTGTTGAGTTCCCTATGGAAGCAAGCCTCCATAGTTAATTACATCTTAAGGGAAGTGAATCCCTTAAGAATACTCTCGATTAAAGTAGACGATTGTTGTCTCAAGAGAATTCAAAGATAGGACTATCAACAAATTATTTATATTTTAGAAAATCAAGTGGGAGAGATCTAATGGGGAGAGTTATTATTGAAATTGAAGGATATGAGCAGGGAGTGCTCATGATATTAAGAAGCCTAGTGAGCACCCAATCTATCATATGATTAGGCTTTATACATTTGAATTTTGAGGAGATTTATTTATTTTAGTTGAATTTTTATTAAAAATCTAGGACTTATAATTCCACAATACAATATTATTGAAATGCCTAAGAGGTGAGGATTTATGCTCGTAACCACAAAGAGAAATAACAACCTTAGATCTTAAATATAGTGAGCTTTGAGGAGGTCCAAAACACGACTTAAATCTAAGGAGAAAGTGGGCATATGGTTTACCTCCGCAAGAAAGAGTAAACCACCCGACTACTGGGCTTACTACTTCCTAGAGGGGTAGCCAACTAATTCCTCCTATGCTTTAAATTCATGTAGGTAAGTCATATACTTTGCAAAATGGTTAGGCTATTATTTACTTAAATGAGAAATTAAGTCCTTAAACTCACTTCTTAAGAGACTAGATCATGAAGGGTATGAGTTATGACTTAATCTAATGCAAAATTTTAACAAGTTTTATTTAATTTTTGGACTTTTTATTTTCACACAGGCTATAGGATTTTGTATGCCTAAATGCTTGAGAAATTGATTATGGGCTAAATCAAAAGAGAAAGAGGTATATTTTCATCAAAGACTCTTACAGGTTAAGTCTTTATTCTTTGGCACAGATGGAAGCCCTCTCTTAACAAGAGTGGAAGAATATGGCATGCATGATATTATACATACAACCATCCAGCTAAGGGGTTGCTAAACATTTTATTATCTTGATTTAATTTCTAAGCTTTTTTATAAGGCTATGAGTTATTTTTAAAATTTTGGTTATAAGTTTTTAGTGTGTTAGTGGGATAGAAAGTTTATTTTATCCTAAGATAATCACATCGAGGCCACACATCAATCACCAATCATAAAGAAATTTTGGAAAGACATGTTATTTCTAATGCACAAGCTAAACAAAATATCAAATAATTTTATAAAGCTATTGCAAAAAAAAATAAGAGCGTTGGGTACCACAACTGAAAGGAAATGTGGATAGTTGAGCTCTACCCTTATACATCCTGGTATAATGAAAGAATAATT
Source organism: Cymbidium sinense (assembly GCA_021442155.1). Taxonomy (NCBI): domain Eukaryota; kingdom Viridiplantae; phylum Streptophyta; class Magnoliopsida; order Asparagales; family Orchidaceae; genus Cymbidium; species Cymbidium sinense. Next base: position 102,522,154 of record CM038215.1, read on the forward strand.
ACAATTATAGGGGTCTTCATTCATCATCCTCTATTCTTCACTCTTCATCTTTCATTTTTTTCATTTCGCATTGCTTCATTTCTTTCTTTCTCTTAGCTTGATTGGGATGTTTTGAGGCATCACATGGTGTATAAGACTTCATCTTATAACCAATGTTCATTCTAATTCCCCATAACACTTATCCTAATCCTAATGCAAAATTACATTAAAAGAGAAGGAAAGTAAATCTAGTTACACTTGTGAAACAAGTATTAGCTAAACACATCATACAAGCAATTATATGAATAGTTTGGACTTAGAACCCACACATGGGTAACCAAAGCCCACATATCCTAACTTGGGCTATGCTACTAAGCAACTGCATAATAAAAGCATTTTTTATATTTTTATTACAGCGGCCCCTTAAGCATGACCCCTACATAAAACATGATTAGGTTAATGTCATAACATTACACACACATACACCTAACATCCAGTAAAATAATACATCAAAAGATAAACATTCATCAAACCATGCCCCTAACATAAAGCTAGAAATGGTGACTTAGCATAATTTGCATGTGTAAGCTATGTCTAACTATTATGGAGTTATGATTTGCTAAGTGTGAGAAATTTAATTAATAAAGAGTTGATTTCTCTTTAAGTGATTTAGTTGATTTGCAGATTTTACTTAGTATTTTCTTTTATTTCATGTAGCCTACACTTAATAACTAAGTGTTATAAAGAGAAGAGAGAGAGAGAGAGAGAGAGAGAGAGAGAGAGATCTCTTCTATCCCTACATTAGGTCATTTCTAAGGTAAGTTAATTAACTTAGTTTTCTTTAGTAAATGATTTATTATGTGTTTTAACTAACCATTCATTTAGATTCATTCTAAATAATCTTATTCAATAAGAAAGGCATCTTAGAATTAATTATGATGGATTACTATCACATAACACATATTCATTCATTTCTTTCCATCATGTAGATCATACATATGAATAATCTTAAGCATAACTATACATGTAATGTAAATCTTAGCATACTTTGATGATGAATGCAAAGAAATGTATTTTGAATTTTAATGTTTCATTTATTGATTGAATTATGAATGCATATTATTATTATGTAGAAATGAGGGATATTTCATCCATTAGCTAGATACATATTTACAATAAAAGTTTTAAGTGAGTAAGTCATTATAGGGGGTGTAAGGTATAAGACCTACTTAGGGATACTTAAAACTTCATAACCCCGGTTTGTCCATACTAATATACCACTTTTCTTAGATACATGTAAATATATGAATAACTATAAGGATAGAAAAATCCATGCAAAAGTTATATTTTATTTATTTGATTTTTGTGTCTCATTCATTGGCCACATCATACATGCATATGTATAAGAGTTTTAAGTGAGTACGATGCCATTATTTTCTACCGTAGGTACAAGACCTACTAAAGGCTACTTAAAGCCTTGACCGAGATAGACTAATATTCCACTTTTCTCAAATACATATAAATGTACAAAAAGAACCAAATGGATATGGAATTATGCAAGAAATTATGTTTGATTTGGTTATATAATTTACATGTGTAATATGAAATTCTTTCTAAGTCTTAACTTGGAGATGCATAGGAATAGATTTATGCAAGTGTTGTGTTCTTTTCAAATGATCTATACACTTGCAAATCCTATGTGAATCCATGTTAAGGTAAGGAAAGAGAACTTCATAGTACACATCTTATACTATCATCACATGCAAGCTTATAAATATTTGTAATTAGCATTTTTATAGATTTTGAAAATAGATTTTGATTTAATAGTGATAATAGCCACACATATTTAATTTAAGTCAACACATGCAATTTGACATAAAAGGAAAACATTTTATTTAATTAATTTTAAAAGTAATGAATGCATGATTTCATATGGCAAGCAATATTTAGCATGATTGGAAAGAAATAAAGGAATGTTAGCACATGATTTCATTTACCCCTAAATAATTCTTAAGGACAATCATATTAAATAAAGCTATTTAAAATGAACCAAAATCCTTTTAAAGATATTTTTTAACTTTGAGTTTGATTTGATTTAGTAAATATGAGAGAGGCTTGCTAATCCTAACTCATTTCCCCATGTGTGAATTAATTTGATTTAATGAAGAATATTTAAGTTGATTTTATGTTTTAATTAGGTTAAAGTATGAACTAAATGAATTAATTAACCCTTACCTATATCACCTCAAGTTAATTAACTAATTAATAATAAGCCAATATGATATGCAACCACATAAAAAGTAAATTTGCAATGCTCTTAAGAAATTTAAGGGGCCTAATGCAATTGACTTATGATTAATAGTTAATTAAGCTTAAAGAATCTCACTTAATTACTTTTATGATTTTCTCGCACATGTGAGCTAGTCATAATTTCATTATCACTCACCTTGGGTAACACCCAAGGAGCTACCCAAGATCAATTAAAGGTTGCTTAGGTGTGGATGAATTGATTTTTATTTTAATTTCATTGAGCTTTTAATGAATGGATTAAACATTTTTGGTTTTGTTTTAATTTAAATGATGAAATTAACTTAGGGGAAAGGACCAAGGGCAAGGCCTCAATCCTAATCTCTAAATCATTTAAACATCCAATTAGATTTTGATTTTCTTATTTTGAAGCTTAATCACTTAATTAATCAATTAATCATTCCATTAACCCATTAATTAATTTAATTTTTAAAGATAAAGAAGACTTAGAAAATGAATTAGGAAAAGTATCCACAATCACATTCCCTAAGTGATCTTACTGTTCAGTAGAAATAATTATATTTAAATGATTAATCAAGTTACTGTTCATTCTTTAATTATAATTAGTTAGATTAAGAGAGTGATTAGGACTTAATTAAATGATTTTCCTAATTAAGGAATTAATAAAATCCTAGAAAAATAGGGGAGGCAAAGGTCATCCCCTTGAACATCCATAGAAAATTTGGGATTAATTGAGTGATTAATTAAGTTATACTTAAGCTAATTAGATTTTTGATAAAACCTTAATTAACCCAAAATCACTATTCAAAATTAATTAATTATAATTTTCCTAGATTCTCCTTTGAAATGTCTTCAAAATGAGCTTAAGTTTATATTTTTTGGATTTTTCTATAATTAGTTATGATTTTTAGAAATTTTAGGATTAAAAATTAATTAATTAGCCCTAATTAAAGCCTTAATCCCATCGGGCCACATGACGGCTGACGCGGTGCACTTTCCATGATGGGATTGGCTATTTAAGTAGTCACATTCAGCGTCGACTCGCCGTCATGGACATTTTTTGTGGACCGTCGATCAAAGGATGGACATGATTCTATCAATGGTTTAAAGGGAATGCTATACCACAAGATTTGATCAGAGCCATTCATCTCAATCACATGAGATGGATGGCTAGTGATCTATCTCGTTCATGAGCGATAGAAGACATATGTCGTCCGTCTTCCCTAGTTCGATCTGAGGTCACCCGAGCTCAGATTATCTCCAAATTCTTCCCACACCTTTGGGGTAGGGAGACACACACTTCCAATGGTCAATTTTGTATGAAATTCAAATTTTCTTTACAAAGGACCAAGCATGATTTCCCTATAGCTATGGTTTTGAGGAATTACCTCATCCAAGCTAATGTCGGTGCAACACGAGGTAGCAGCTAGTGGTGAGGCCTGTGAGGAGCTTTGAGGTTGATTTATTGTGGGAGGCTTGGTTAATCTAATATGCATGCTTGCCACTCGAACTCAGTCCTCCTATGTCTTGGAAGCTTGGGAATTGGTTTTGTTGGCTTCGATAGGGTATGGTGATGATGTGGTTAAGAGGAATTGAAGTTTGATTTTGAAATGAGGGAGTATTGCTCAGGATTGGGATGCCCTGTTTTGGCCTTGCTCGAGAATGGGCAATGTCAAATGGAGAGAGCTTGGGGATCCTTGAAAACACTCTGAGGGGCTTCAAAATTCACCTAGGAGAGCTCACGATGTAAGTGTGTGTGAAATCAAGTTAGAATTGAGGGGTATACCCCTCAATTTTCCATCATGGATGGACGACAGCGTACGCACATTTTGCACAGGCTCACCATCATCCGGTCACCGGACTTATCTCCATCAAGTCAGGGAGGCACGCTAGGGATGGAGGGAATGATGGGGGGGCTGCCATGGACCCATTGTGCAAGAATGCCATGGTCTTGATCCAATGGGTGCTTGGTTTGGGTTGGAGATGAGTCAACTCAACTCCCAAAGGTCCTTGGCTGACCTAGGGTGAGTTAGGTTAGCTAGGTGGGTTCCATGAAGGTTCTAATGAGCGCCATGGGATGAGCAAGTTGACTTTAGCTTGAATCCAATGATTTTAAAATTTAAATCCTATGGTTTGATGGCTAATCCCTTTGGTAGGGCCCATTTAGCTTTTAGGCTGATTTGAAAATGAATTAGGACATGTTTGGGTCTGGTGTGACTAAGTCCTAGGGTCCCATAAGTTGGTTTGGAGTGATTTGGCTTCATTTGGTCAAAATTGGTTCATTTGGGCTAGGTTGGGTTAGGTTGACCAATTTGTCAAATTAGGTCAAACCAAGGCTTGGGTTAGGTTCATATGATAATTTGGGATGTTTTGGCTCAATTAATTTGGATTGGTTTGGCCTATGTTTGGTTTTGACTCATTTGGATTCAAAAGGGTCAAAATTTGACCAAATTGGATTGGGTTAGATGTTGAGTCAAGTTCAATTAGTTTATTAAAAATGATTGTAGGCTTTGATTTGGTTTAATTTAAAATTAATTTGAATTTTGGTCAATTTGACCTTTTAGGTTTTTGGGTTAAGTTGACCAATTGGTCAACTTGGGCTCATTCATGGCTTTGGTCAAGTTCAATAAGTGATTTGGAATAAACTTGAGCCATTTGTTACAATCAATTTAGGTTAAATCATGATTTGACCCATTTTAGTTTTTTTAGGCCAATTTGGGTCAACTTAGGTCAAGTGGCCAATTAGACTTGGTTTGACTCAATTGATAGTTTGGTCATATTCAATCATTTATTATGAATGAGTTTGGATCAATGGTTTCAATCAATTTGGCATATGATATATTTTGGCTAGTTTAGGTTTCATTTGGGCTAAATGTTGACTTGGTCAAAGGCTAGGTTTGACTTATTTTACCCAATTCAAGGTAGTTGATCACCCCATAATGATTTTTTTATCATGATTGAGGTTTATATGGGCTTAGTACAATTCAATTTAGGTTGGATTAAAACTTGGCTCAAAAAGATCTTTAGGTCATTTTAGGTCAAGTGAGCCTAAATGAGTCAATTGGCTTGATCAAGGTTTGATTCAAATTTAGTTGAACTCACATATGAGCTTAGGATTGAAATATAAATCCAATTGGTTTTGGAGCCAAATGGGTGTTGGTTCATATGGCAATTTCAAGTCAAAAGGGTTAACTTGGGCTTGATTTGGGTTGAGTTGGATTTGGTTTGATTATGGTGGTTTACGTTTATATTTGGATCAATGATTGAAGGAATGATTGAATCATGAAGAAAACCATTAGTTTTGTGTTGATTTAGATATCATTTAGCCAAGTTCAAAGTTTGGCTAAAAGGGCTAAAATTGGAAATTTGGTTTTGGTCATTTGAATTTATATTTTATTTATATTTGTGAATATAAATGAAGATATAAATGGGTTATGAAAAATTACTTGAATTTAGAGTGATTTGGAAGCAAATTTGATTTAGGATTGTAGGTCAAAAAGGGCTAACTTGGGTTTTGATTTGGTTTGATTTATTTTTGATCATTGGAGGGTGAGTTTCATTTATATTTATGAATATAAATGAAGGAATGATTGACTTATAACAAAATCAATCATGTCTGGGTTGATTTTAATCAAGATTTGATTAGGTTTATGGAGGTGGGTCCATATGGTTTAAGAAGGGTTTTGATTTTGCTTGATTGTTTTCATTTGATTTAAATGGTTTGAATTTAGATTTCAGTTATATTTTTGAATATGAAGGAATGATTGATTTATAAAGAAATCATCCAAGCTTGAGTTGGTTTGAAGGAGTTTCGGCTAAGCACATGGAGGTAGTTCATATGGCTTAGGGAAAGATTTTGGAATTTGGACTTAATCATGGGTTTCAGTCATTTGGAGTTTGGAATTGATTCATGATTTGGAATTTGATTTGAGAAAATCAATTGGATTAGGGTTGATTTAGATTTGATTAAGGCTAAGTCCATAAGATAAAATCAAAGCCTAGGAAGGGATTTGGAGTTTGAATTTGGTGATGAATTTCAATCATTGGATAGTTGGATTTGATTTTGGAATTTGAATTTGAATTTAAGGTATGATTTGAAAGAAGAAAGCAAGGATTGGGTTTGGGCTATAGGGTAGGCAAGTCTTCCTAAATCCCTAAGGAACAACTTATTCCTATGACTAACTTTTTTAGGTCTCTAGGGTTAGGTTAAGTGTTCACCTAATCACTAGAAGTTTTTAAGACTAAGAAACTCTTAGTGTTTATAAGAGTCCTAGACCATGATGAAAAGTTGAGAGCTCACTCCAAAGTGAGGTCAACAAGTATATAGCAATTTTCCCACATTTAACTGAATCTAGTTAGCTACTATAACTTGAGCCTTCTTTTTCTTCAGTCAAACAAAGCAAAAGATCATTAGCTAAATGAAGTGATCACCATTAATTTTATAAACCCAACGCAGAATACCATTCAGAGTCTTTTGTCATACTGTTGAAATTTTAAGTTACGACATCGTCGCAATAAATTTTACGAATGGAGGTTGGTTGGACATCGTCGCAGCTTCCCTACTTATATATAAAAGGCCAACACATAGACTACTCGATCTCTTTAATCAATTTACTATTAGATTGTGCAATATTGATATTTTGATCAATTTTGACGCTTTTGAATGCAATGGAAAATTGCTTTGTCGATCGGATGTCATTTCGACTAATTTCATTAAAGTCCAGTGCATTTCAACTCCGATTTGCGCACTATTATATCCGAAGTCCTTTATATTTGACTTATAGACTTGACTCGACTCATGTAGCATATATGGAGGCCAACAATGCATTCATGCTGAAAGAAAAAAATAAATAAAGATAAGCAATCATCATCATGATGAAGAGTCAGACCTCTTGCTGCATACAACATGGCCGCCTCGAGAATATCATAACAGATGCCAACACCAATCTGTCCAACATCTACATTCATAATTAAATAATTTACTGATGAGGAGGATCAAGTTTTTGTACATGTGATAAAACTTTAAATAAGAAAACTTTTAGTGTTAACCAATAACAATCTATAGGGGATGTTGCAGACAGTGGTAGATACACATAAGAAGATGCTGGAGCGCTTGCCCCTTCTACAACTTTAGAATATATGTATAACATCTTTGATAAGTTATGGTTGTTCATATTGTTTTTCTATGATGCTCCACAAAAAAAAAAAAAAAAAAAAAAAAACCACATTCCATGGGAAATTGGAAATTCAATAAAATAGCTCTATACTCTCTCCCAAGTGTATGATTAGGAAAGAAAGTTATTGTCTAGCAAACGAGTAAGGCAAAGAATAAAACAACTCATTACTAGTTTAATGCTTAGCATATATGACAAAAGCATTCCATTTTTCACATTTCCATAAGCTCACCTCTCCGATGCCCTTAAAGCAAACTAAAAAGCATGCATATATCAATATCTACCATCTAACCTCTGAATATATGCAAAGCAATAACAAAAAGCTTTTATTCCACTATGTGGGGTCTGCTATTTATAATCAGAGGTTGTATGGTTGCATCATTAATAATGAACTCACATACTTCATCGTCAGTTATTGGAGAAGCAATGAAGCCAACACTAATAGGAAATCTATATATTAGATTAACACTAAAATGCGTTGGATCAATTTTTAGTGATCTCATTATTCAATTATGTAGGCTTCCAAGATCAGTTCGACGTGAAATTTGTATAGGATGGTTTTCTCCACTCGTATATGTAAGAAAGAAGTCCTCATGAACACTGAGTTCGCCATCATAATATGGAACTAAACAAATTGTATCCAAACTCATTTTTGAATCTAAATATGTGTATTGGACACATGCAACCTGAATATCACACATGTTTAAATCAATCAAATTCATAAGAAATATATGGATTGAGTTGTCTATATGTGACACATTAAAAAAATAACTTTATATTAAAAAAAAACTTTAATGTTAGCTATAAATATATAATAAAAAAATCCCTAAACATTATGTATAATCTCACATAACCCTAAAAAACTTAATCACATAATCTAAAGCATAGATAGGATTTTAAACACATAATGTATTGCAATCACAATTATAGAAACTATGTCACACCATTTTTCTACTAAGTAATTTCATGCAAGTAGTCATATTGGTAGAATTGAGAAATTTTGATCATCATAATTATAAATAATAATCTTGATAAATAATCAAATAAGAAAATGAAATGGATAAGGGAATATCATTATTCAAGTTAAAAGAAACCTAAAAAAATCAGCGGCTTGACCTAATTAACTTTCATTAGTAATCAATAAGATTATAAAGAATGCATTAATACAAAGCAAGTAAGCTATTAGAAGCAACATAAATCTTTGTTGCACAATAAAAATCAAGTAATAAAACAAAATCTTAATAAGATAAAAATGGCATGACTTGTATGAATGATGAAACAAAGCTAAAAAATCAGAAGTAATCATACGGATTGTCAAGACAATTATCTTATAGGTAAAGGAGATACTATATGAGATAATAGACTAACTAATCATCTACATAATTATATTAAAACCCTAAAAAATTATATTTAAACTACACAAAAATTAACTTAAAACACATAAAACACACAGATATACTTTCTAAACTAACTAATCGCATATTTAAATAAACTATCTACACTTAAGTACTTACCAAACACAAATAAGAATGAATATTTAAAAAAATAATTAGAGTTGTAAAAAATACCTCAAAATCTAAGTAGATCAATCTCAAATCCACTAAAAAATACCTCAAAAACGATCTCCGACACTGTGCGTCATTTGTTCAATGGTGACGGTGGCCGCATTGGTGGCGTGCGGGCATCGGCGGCGCGAAGTTCGACCAAAATCCTCGTGGTTGGGATCGGGAGTGGGGACGGGAGATTGGGAGTGGGTTGGGTGAAAATGAAGAAGGCTAGTCGCTCATTGACGCTAACATGGATTCCATGTTGGAGCCTCCCATTGAACATGCGACTAGACTACTTTTCAAAATTTTTTTTTGGTGCTTATTTAGCTAATGAAAATTAAAAGATTGTAAAAGTCCTCAACACGTAAATAGATCAACCCTAAATCTACCAAAACTAACTAATTACACATTTAAACAAACCATCTACACTTAAGCACTTACCAAACATAAATAGAATGAATGTTTTAAAACATAAGGTAGTAAAAAATATCTCAAAATCTAATTAGATCAACCCTAAATCAACCGAAAAGTTCTCCGCACTATCGCAAGGCATGAGCGACTTTCACCGGCGATAGTGGCGGTGGCTTCAACGGCGACGACAAAGGCTGCAGCGAGCTTGACCAAAAATCCTCGCGGTTGGGGTTGGGAGTAAGGACGGGATCGATGGGGGCTGGGTGAAAATGAAGAAGGCCAATTGTCTATTGACACTGACGTGGATTATGCGTGAGCTCCCGCTCAACGACTAGCTTATTTCAAAAAAAAAAATTTGTGCTTAGCTATTTAAAATTTTAATCATCCCTAACTTAAAATTTTAGTCCATTAATTACGACAAATTTTTTTTTCTATTAAGAAAGGCTTCGGCAAATCAAATTATATTCAACAACGAAAAAGAAAAATTAAAACAAAAAGCTCACTATTTTTTTATTAGATATTTATAAAAAGTAGAAAGATGGAGTGTTGTGGAAAACAGTTTTGGGCTCATAAAATTGAGATTTGTGTTTATGAAAAGTTAATAAAAAATTATTCTATACCAAAATTGAATTAAAGAAGGCTTCCCTCTCTGTTTAAGGATTGTTTGGTTGTCTGTATTTAGAATAATAAAGAAAAATTCAGATAAAAGGATTACTTACGTTATTCTAAAAAAAATATAATGGTATCGAAGATTGACGTGGCGGCGTTATTTGGGCGGTCTGGCAATGTCTGGCGAGGCTAGGTATGTGGACCTACGGCGAGAATGGCAATGCTGCGGGGCATAACGGGCAAACCGGGCGGCGACGGGCGGAAGGCGACTACCGACGGCCAGCGGCAAATGAGAGGCACCGTCACATCACTTACATTGGAGATATTTGGAATCCCAAATTAATCCAAATACACGGAAATTAGTCTTTCTGGTGTATTTGAAATACATTACATTACACTGAAAATTTTACTTTACTTGCAATCAAATACTTGAAATATTTAAAAATGTGTATTTGGAATGCACTGCATTCTAAATACACCCAACCAAATAGCCCCTAAGGAGAAAGGATGATGCAAAAAGATTTTCCTACTCTTTTTATAGACAGGATCAAAGCTTTTATTCTTAAAGTTCATTACTTTGTACGTATTAATGGCTCTCTTGAGGGATTTTTTAACCTTCTTTAACCTTAGGCTAGGATCTGTTTGGGGCAATGCACCATTATAAAAAAAATATAATGATAAAGCTGTTGTAAAAAATTTTTATTATAAAATATTCAAATCATATCTTCTTAAAGTCACTGGACTCTACAAAATTAAATTAAAAAATATATAATTTTTCCAACGCAGATTCTGGAAAACGTATCTCAAAGGCACCTGCAGTGTTTTTTTTACCATACCGCCACCCCAATCGCACTGTAAATTATTCAATTGTACAATGCATGTGCCTCCATGGATATACAGCTGGAGAATCAGTCTGATATCAAAGGAAATTAAGTGTTTTAGGCAGTTAATTAAAGTATATAATTAACGATAAGCTAATACTATACTGGCAAATCGCACTATTTGAACCGCCGCCAACTAATCACTTGGCAATGGAAATTTTGGCCGATCAAGATAAATCTTAAAATGGTATTTGGAATCAATTTTATTTGTGTTTCTATATTATTATTATTTAAATATTTATTTAATATTATTTTAAGTATTTTTCTAAATAAATTAAATTATTTTTAAAATATTTAAAATAATCTTTAAATATTTTTAATATTTTAAAAAAAATTATGAATATCAAATATATTTTATTTCGAATCAAATAAAAAAACTGATCTCGATTTATATTGTATTTAGTCATTTAATTGGGGTTATAACAATATCATAAACCCAATATATATATATATATATATATATATATATATATATATATATATATATATATTGCATCAAAATCGGGTAGATTAATCAGGTTACAATATTAATGATATATACGTTTCATATATTTGTAATAATTATGAAATATATTATATATTAATTATGAAAGAAATTATATCTTAATTATATCTTAATTATTGCATCTAAATATGGAAGATATTATATCTTAATTATTGCAATTGCAAAGGGCTTATTTTGATTTACTATCCGTTTGAAAGCTTGAAGGTAACTTTCTGCTCTCTTTATAACAAGAAAATATTACGTGCGGAGCTCAGACGTAGCTTTATGTCCGGATATCAATCCCTACACAACACGTGTCCAACATGAAAATATAGCTTTTTATTTAACGACGACGTTTAAACAACGCCGTTCGTTAACCCGGCCGCCCATTCCGTCCCATTAAACAATGGGAGAAAATATTACGTGCGTCATTCTCGATTCTTTGTCAAAGAACAGTTTAGGGATTTCTTTTGCGAATTTTCTTATCGGCTCTCTGATGTCCGACCTTCCCTCAGAGATTTTTTAAATCTTGGGCATTAAAAATTGAGGTATTATAGGCGACTGCATGAGGTATTTCTTCTTGTATTCTTGAACTTTAATGAATTTAAGGTTTTCTTTGTTATTCTCACCGTCGAGTAGGAGAACATTTAGAACATTTGAGTTCTTTAAAGGAAATGAGACTGTTTTATTTATTTTTGGAGATATTTTGTATGTATACTCTGACTCAGAGCACCGTTATTTTCAAAAATTTAAGCTACTTGTCATGTTTAGTAAATCCCATTGTAAGATGTTTGGTGTTGTTTCATGAAGGATTTGAATTTCTGTGGATATAATATGTTCAGGAAATGACATTATAATTTCTTTGTAGGTTGCTTGATGGATGTTTGCTTGATTTGATTCTCTCTCTCATGAGAGTATATTTTTTTTTAAATTTTTGACCTGTTTGGATATAATATGTTGATACGACTTTACAAAGCGTTGATTGGTTAGTTTTAGAGTCGCTTGTATTTCCTCGTACTCTCTTGAGAGTATAGCTTATTTTTTTAGTTTTTTTTGCTATTAAACCATATTTGGAATTAATATGTTTAATAGATTCTATTAGAAGTAATTTGAAAGCTGATTGGTTAGTTTTGAGGGCAGATTTGTATGTGTACTCTCTATACTCTTATGAGAGTGCATACTATTTTCTTATTTTTTTCAAATTTTTTGGCCTGTTTGGAGAGAATATGTTTAATAGATTCCATTATAAGCAATTTGGAGGCTGATTGATTGGTTTTGAAAGTAGATTTTCATGTGTACTCTCTGTACTCTCATGAGAGTACATACCATTTTCTCATTTTTTTTCAGCTATTTAATCCTATTTAGAGTTAATACACTATATGCCTTGAAGTTTTTGATTGGTTAATTTTTAGAGTTATTTTACATCTGTACTCTCTATACTCTCATAAGAGTATACCCCATTTTCTCATTTTTTTAGCTATTTCTCTCTGTTTGGAAAAAATATATTCAGTACATGGTTTTACAAGCAGTTTGGAGGGTGATTGGTTGATTTTTAGGATTGTTTGCATGTGTACTCTTTGTACTCTCTTGAGAGTACAACTTATTTTAGTTCTGACTATTAAACCTTATTTGAAGTTAATATATGCAATAGATTATATTATAAGCAATTTGGAGGTGATTGGTTGATTTTTGAGGCAGATTTGTATATGTACTCTCATACTTTCATGAGGAGTCTGAGAATATTTTCTCATATTTTTCCAAATTTTTTGATCTGTTTGGAGAGAATATTTTTAATTGATTTTATTAAAATCAATTTGGAGGTTGATTTATATGTGTATTCTACATATCTCATAAGAATTATCTCATTTTCCTTTTTTTTTGGTGCGTTTGGAGAATATGTTTAATTGATTCCATCACATGAAATATAGAGGCTAATTGGTTGGTTTTGGAGGCAGATTTACATGTGTACTCTTTGTACTCATGAGAGTATATACCATTTTCTCATTTTTTTAGCTATTTAACTCTGTTTGGAGTTAATATGTTTACTAGATACCTTTAGAAGCAGTTTGGAGGCTGATTGGTTAATTTTTAGGATTATTTTTCATTTATACTCTTTGTACTCTCATGAGAGTACATCCCATTTTCTCATTTTTTTTCAGTTATTTCTCCCTATTTGGATATATTATGTTCAGTACATGGCTTTACAAGCACTTTGGAGGCTGATTGGTTGGTATATGAGGTAATTTTATATTTGTACTCTATACTCGTGAGAGTATAACTTATTTTTTCAGTATTTTTCAACTATTAAACCCTATTTGGAGGTAATATGTTTATTAGATGCCCTTAGAAGTAGTTTGGAGGTTGATTGGTTAGTTTTGGAGGCAGATGTGTATGTGTACTCTTTGCACGTAATATTTTCTCTTTTTTAAAATTTTTGCTTTGTTTGGAGAGAATATATTTAATTGATTCCATCACATGCAAATTGAAGGTTGATTAATTCATTTTGGAGTGATTTGTGCTCTCTAGTATGACCATTTCTTTTTTTTTTATTTAACCATGTTTGGAGTTAATATGTTTACTAGTGCCTTTAGTAGTTTGGAAGGCGATTAGTTGGTTTTAGGATTGTTTTGCATATATATATACTGTTTCTAATAAGAGTACACTCCATTTTCTCATTTTTTTCCAACTATTTCACCCTGTTTGGATATAATATACTCACTACATGGCTTTACAAGTAGTTTGGAGGCTGATTGGTTGGTTTTTAGGGCTATTTTACATATGTACTCTCTTAAGAGTACAGCTTATTTTTTTCAGTTTTTAAAACTGTGGGTCATGTCATATATTTATTATATCTCATTGGAAGATATTTATAGATGTTTCAAGAAAAATTTGCTGGTTTTAGTGGTTATTTTGCTACTGTAGGACTCCATTGTCGATAATGTTCTCATTAATTGACTTTCATTTGAAGTTTAAGTTTAACATGGGGAAAAGGATAACTTTGGATCAGTCTACCTCTATTAAAATGGTGTTCGATAATATTTCAAGACTTTCTTGATGAAGTTATTGACATTTTAAGGAGGCTTCATTTTGCATTAATTTATTAAGAAATTGATAAGACTGGATGCCATCACTTCAATCATGTCTTGTTGGGATATAGAAGCAAGCATTCTTTTGTGGTATGCATTCCTTTCACCCCAATGAAGTTGCATTAATTGTAGGGATGCCAAACCGAGGGGAGAAGGTCATATGGCATAAATCTCCACTATCAAAGTTTAGCTCAATGGATTTTAAGAATAAACTTGAGAATTTGGATCGCATATTGACTGCGGCATAATTTGTGTAGTTGTACATACATTTTTTTGCTTTCAAATCTTTTTTATATATCACAACTATAGAGTGACATTGGAATTGATTGTCTATGTCGATGACATAGAGAAATTTGTTGAGTATAATTGGGCAAAGGCAATTTGGGTCTTTCTGGTTTCATAATTTGATGATATTACATCAAAGATTCTGACATAGAAGACACCCGGGTACATGAGTGGCTTTTATTTCTTCTAATGATACATTCTACATCTTCAAGTTTATATTATTTGATGCATTTAAGTTAAGTTATATAAATATTAGCGAAGATAAAGTACATAGGCATCATAAGGCCGCCCTTTCCTTCTACAAAGCCACGTATGTTATGATGACCAAAATAAAGTTTGTAGATGATTCCTTCACTGATTTGGAAGGACACTAGGTGACATAAAATAATTTCACTTTATTTATCTTAGAATGTATTTATTCATATTATAAATCATCATATTTTCTAATTGGTGCCTTTCATTTGAGGACATATCAGAAGAGGAGATCTGGCTCCTTGAAATATTACCCCCTATCCAACAAACAACCCATGTCGAGCCCGATAGTAGCCCCATTCCAAGTCTAAGGAGTGCAGCCCCCACTGAATCCTCATACGTGTCTCCTCGATATTCTCCCCCATCCAGTGTATATAGCCTGCCATCTGCTACTACCCATTTAGAAAACTTTGCGGTAAAGAATATACTTACAGGTTTCAGGGCCCTGGGAGAGAGAGTAACATGTTTTAAAGTATCAATAAATGAGAGAATTGATGGAATTGATTTCTTGGACATGCTATAGGTGGTTCTTTGGGACGAAGGGTCTAGCATGGGAAGCTCCTATGAAGGCTACCACAGGGGAATCTCTTGAGGAGGTTATCACAGGGGCAACATCTATGAAGGCTACCACAGGGAAAGCTCCTATGGAGGGGAGGCTCCTGTACCTGGGAAGCTCGTGGAGATTTCCACTAGGGAAGCCCCATGGAGGCTTCCACTGAAAACCCTTGTGGAGGCTAGCAGGGGAAGCTCTATGGAGGCTTCATGAAGATGTTGCACAACCTTTACTTGGTAGCATCGAGCATGGTGTGAAGGCTCGTGGTGAGGAGGAAATATGTATCTTCCCAGTCACATAAACTTACAGAAGTCATGTTGAGAATAACTCATGTGGTAGCCTCCACACGGGGATGACAAAAGAGATATTACTTTGCTTTCTTTTAATTTAATCTAATAGTAGTTAATTTCACTAATTTTTTATGTAGGTTAGCAAAGATGCTCCAATATTGGATGAACCATTCGTGTGGTTGAGGAGCATCAAGGGAAGGTATGCATCTTCTTAGTAGATTAAGCCTTAATTCACAATGAATCTAGCTCTCTTCATCACTAATCTCCTTTCGGTTGAGGTAGATCATATTATTGACTTCTAATCAATCAGGATGTCCCAATCTTTGCATTTATCGTGCTCCCAATTCAGGAAGTAAGTCATTTTTATTCAACTCCTTAATACATAAAATCACATATTCATTTAGTAATGCTCACTTCTCACATTCAGGGGTGATAGCATATTTGCGGCTGGGAATATCATCATTGTGCGAGGTCAGATTGATGAGTTTTTGATAAATCAGTATCTATCATATGCACACGTCGATGCCTTTGCCTTTTTACTGGTCAAGAAGTACTCTCTACGTCCTAGGCTATATGTCCCTTATTTGTATGTTTCATGCGTGCACTGGGTAAGTTATTGCACAGAATTTTGGGTAATACGATCCATTCTTAGTATAGATAGTTAGAAGCCACTAATTATAAACTTTCTCTTGATGTTTTACAGAGTTATGCTAAATATAACCTACAAAAGAAAAGAAAAATATTTATCCAACATGTCATGTAGATAGTATTTCAAGGGTTGAGTTACTCTTACTTCTAGTAATAAATAATCAGCATTGGACACTCCTGGTGGGGCATATTAAGCAAGGGCTTTGATATTTTTATGATTCATTGCCAAACCCAACTCATAAGTCCATTCCTCTTGATATTGTAAGAATTATTCTCATTTTTTATTTGCCTAAAGTGCATATTTTGTGCCTAATTATTGACTTTATTTTTTACTCTTTTGATCAAATTACTTGTGAAGATGCTAGTCTTTCTAGAAGCGATGGCCAATTGAAGTGATGAGTGGGCTACCAGTCCAAGAAAATAGTGTTAATTATGGGATGTTCATGTGCAAATACATGGAGGCAGCAATTAGCAAACCTCCAATGGATTGGGCTGACCACCAGAATTGACCAAAGAAGATGAATTGCTTTAGGGCTGAGTTCGCTTACGCTATTTTCTATTTAGGTCTAAAAAAATTGATTTGAAAAATGTTGAATTGAAGAAGTTTGATGTGCTGAAAATCAATTGCTTTAGAAATGTATCTATGTGATGTGTTTATGGATGCCATTAGAAGCTATTTTTTCAGCTTTTAAACCCTTTCCGGAGATAATATGTCTAGCAGATGCCATGTTTAGTAGATAAGATGTTTGGAGCTTTTAAACCCTTTTTCAGCTAGTTTTTAGCATTTTTTTCCATGTTTAGATTTAATATATTTAGTAGATGGCCTTATAAGCAGGTGCTTGATATGATTTTGGTTTGGTTTTGCATGTGTACTCTCATGAGAGTACAACCTATTTTCTCTTTTTTTTTCCAGATTTTTTGGCCTGTGTGGAGAGAATATGTGTAATATATACCATTACAGGCTATTTGGAGGATGATGGGTAGCTTTATTGAGTAGTTCAGTAAGTGCACTCTCTGTACTCTCATGAGAGTACAAACTATTTTCTCATATTTTTTTTCTGAAATTTCTTGGCCTGTTTGGAGTTAATTTGTTTACTATATCCCATTAGAAGTAATTTGGAGGCTAATTGGTTTATTTTCGAGGATTTGCATGTGTACTTTCTATACTCTCCCAAGAGTTATTTCTCATTATTTTCTAGATTTTTTTGGCCTATTTGAGAGAATATGTCTAATAGATTCCATTAGAAGTAATTTGAGGCTGATTGGTTGATTTTGGATGCAAATTTGTATATGTACTCCCTGTACTCTCCTGAGAGCACATATTTTTTACATGTTTTTTAGATTTTTTTGGCCTGTTTGGAGTTAATATATTTACTAGATTCCATTAGAAATAATTTGAAGGCTGATTGGTTGATTTTGGAGACAGATTTGTATCTGTACTCTATGTATTCTCCTGAGAGTACAAACTATTTTCTTATTTTTTTGATTTTTGGCCCTGTTTGGAGTTAATATGTTTATTAGATTCTATTAGAAGCAATTTGGAGGCTGATTGGTTAGTTTTGAAGAAGGATTGCATGTATACTCTCTCTCTAAGAGTCTGAGACTATTTCATTTTATTCAGATTTCTTGGCTTTTGGAGAAAATATGTCTACTAGATTATTAGAAAAATTTGGAATTTGGTGGTTAATTTTGGATCTGATTTGCATGTACTCTTTGTACTCTCTAGAGTACATACTTTTTCTCATTTGTTCTAAATTTTTTGGCTGGAAGAATATATCTACAGTTATTAGGCAATTTGGAGGTTGATTGTTAGCTATTTTGAGCTATTTTGCAGGTGTATTCTCTATAATCTCATGAGAGTATAGAGTATTTTCTCATTTTTTTCATAATTTTTGTCCTGTTTGGATAGAATATGTTTAATAGATTTCATTATAAGTAGTTTGGAGCCTGATCACTAGCTTTTTTGAGCTATTTTGCATGTGTAGTCTCTCCTCTCGAGTCTATTTCCTCATTTTTTTTGTAAATTTTTTTTTGTTTGAAGAAAATATGTTTAATAGATTCATTTGAAGCTGTTTGGTGCATAATTGTTAGCTTTTTTGAGCTATTTTGCAGGTGTACTCTCTGTACTCCCATGAGAGTACAAAGTACTTTATCATTTTTTTTCATTTTTTTGGCTTGTTTGGAGAGAATATATTTATTTGATTCTATTAGAAGCAGTTTGGATCCTGATCAGTAGCTTTTTTGAGTTGTTTTGCACGTGTACTCTCTGTACTCTCATAAGATAACAGACTATTTCCACATTTTTTTTTCTAAATATTTTGGCATATTTGGAGAGAATATATTTAATGGATTCCATTAGAAGTTGTTTGGAGCTTGATTGTTAGCTTTTTGAGCTATTTTTTAGGTGTACTCTGTATTCTCCTGAGAGTAGAGACTAGTTTCTCATTTTTTTTCTAGATTTCTTGGCCTATTTAGAGGGAATATATTTAACACATTCCATTAGAATCATTTTGGAGTTAGTTTTTTGAGTTATTTTGCGGTGTACTCTTTGTACTCTCAGAGTCTGAACTATTCTCTTTTTTTTTTTACAGATTTTTTGCAATGTCTCGACAAACTATGTTCAAAACATGCCATTACAAGTTTGACATGCAGTAGTAGGGGATTATTTTGAACGAGTTATATTTTCTATTTTATTTGACACTGATTGTAATTTTAAATAAAATCAATTTGACATACTAAAAATGTATTTGAAGTTTCAATAAATATTAGATAAATTATCTGTATAAAATAATGATATCTAGCAACGATTGAAGGTAAAATAATTATTTTAAAAAATATTTACATTAAGAATATTTTGAATATTTCTGAAACTATACTTTATTTGTAAAAATAGCAATAAATGATATAGTATAAATAACATAATTAATTGATTTTTTAAATATAAAATAATAAATTAAAGATGAAAATATTTAAACGTAATTGTGGATACCTTTTTTTGGCATTATAAAATACGTGCGTGATAAGAGCAGTAACGTTTACTCAAAATAGCTCGGATCCAAAATTCCAATCATTCCAATCATGCTTTATAAAGATTGTACGTGTTAAGAGCAATTCCATTTACTCCTACTAATTCGGATGAAAGTCATGCTTTATTTTTTTTTCCGCTTTTATAAAAGAAAAATAGTATAAGAAACGCCATTTAAAATGTCACAATCCAATATATTCTAATAATTTATTAAATAATATTTATTATTTTGCTCAGATCTAAAATATAATTGAAAGTTTGGACTTTGTATTACTCTTCTAGAGAGTATACCTCATTTTCTCCTTTTCTCGGATGTTATGCTCTGCGATAAAATATTTAGTAGATGCAAACTGTTTGGAGGTTATTTTGTTAGTTTTAGGAGCTGTTTAGCATGTGTACTCTCTGTACTCTCCAGAGTGTACACCCCATTTTCCCCTTTTACGTGGATGTTATGTAGATAAAATAGTTAGTAGATGCAAATGCTATTTGGAGGTTATTTTGCTAGTTTTAGGCTATTTAGCATGTGTACTCTATGTGCTCTAGAGAGTACACCTCATTTTCCTCTTTTCTATCAGTTATTTTGCCTGTTTGTAGAAAAAATAATTAGTAGATGCAAATGCAAGCTGTTTGGAGGTTATTTTGTTGGTTTTAGGGGCTGTTTAGCATGTGTACTCTCTGTACTCTCCAGAGAGTATACCCCATTTTCTCCTTTTCTGTCAGTTTGTTTGCCTTGTTTGTAGATAAAATAGTTAGTAGATCCAAATGCAAGTTATTTAGAGGTTATTTTGATTATTTTAAGGGTTGTTTACGTGTACTCTCTACTCTCAGAGAGTACATCCCATTTTTTGTCAGTTGTTTTGCCCTGTTTGCAGATAAAATAGTTAGTAGATACAAATGCAAGTTGTTTGGAGATTATTTTTCTAGTTTTAAGGGTTGTTTAGCATGTGTTCTCTCTGTACTCTCCAGAGAGTACACCCCATTTTCCCCTTTTATGTCAAATGGTCTACCTTATTTGTAGATAAAATATGCAGAAGATGCAAATATAAGTTGTTTGGAGGTTATTTTGCTTATTTAGAGATAAAATATTCAGTAAATTTTGGTTATAGAATGCAGAATCCATTGATGTGAATTTTTAGTGGTTTATACTGAGAATATCACCACCACATTAAAACCAAAGAAATGTCAAAGTACAAGGATTAGTCACCAAACAACATATTATCTACTAAGCGACAATTTGTCAAATTAATATTAAAGTATGTAGAACAAACAACTAAATGATATCATGCATTAAAATGTTTTCTTGTAATGATATCCATCATAGTGTACTTACCCGGATTGATTGAGCTTGAGTTAAATTCTAGAATAAAATATATTAGTTAATGATATGTAAGAGCATGAATGGGTTTTCCATGCATACCTCTAAAAGCACTCAGCATAAATGTGTTGCAATGGGTGACACTACATGTTCTCCACCCTCTCGTTGTTCTTTGGTCTCGAAAGAATAAAATGTAATGGTTTAAAGTTTAAAAGCAATATTTAAAGACTATAATTTGAGGTAAATAGAAAATTACTCTTAGCTTTCTTGTTTCTCTCCCAATATCCTTTCAAACTTTGCATTTGGCAGCTCATTGGATCCTTTAAAACGTCATTTCCTTTATCTATTATGGTTGACTTCTTCTTCTTAGTTGTTCTATTAGCTGGAGGTCAATTCCTATATAATATAGAGTCGACATTATCAGATAGTTTTTTTAAGGATCCCAGCATATATTCCTTATCTTATCTTATTGCGTGCTTAATTGATATGCATATCGACTGATGTGGTTCCAGAAAACAATGCTAGTTTCATTTCCATCATTGCTTTGCACATCTTTTAAGCTCATGTAAGCACTATCAAAGTAGATATCCCTCTTTACTCTAGTTGATCATCGCATGAGAAGATACTTATCCGGAATGCGCACAATATCTTCCTAACTAAGAACTTGGATGCAGTGGGCATGAAGCAAGCCCATCATTTCAAATTTTTTACAACTACAAGTTACATTTAGGCATGTCTTGTCAAAATGGACAGTCCATATTTTGGAAGCATATTTATTCTCTAGGTTTCTCACAAAATACTTCATGGGATTGCATCTGACACATTTGCTGCTAATCCTCCAACTCCATACAAAAATTCTTCCTCAAATATTGTATAAAGCTTTTTTATGTAAAACATAGTGGCTTGTTTTAGAATTAGACCGGTCTTAATAATAGAAACAATTGCTGACTGACTAAACTTGAAATTGTCATCATGTTCATTCTGGCGCCATGTGTCCATAACATTCTCCAATCCCAAGAAATAATATGTGGTTGAACTTGTTGGTTTATAGATTCCATGACATACATTATTCGTGTACTCACTATGTTGCATTAACAAGATACCCATACAGAATGAGTCTTTGCAGAATGCGGTGGACCACTTGCATTTGATTTTATAAAGTTCAGATAGCCAAGCATGATCATGCAAATTGTCTTCATCTAGCATAGTAGACCAAGCTCGCTCAAACTCTTCCTATGAGTCACACTTGCTCATGCATAGAATAGACTTTGTACTATCTTATTACTATTAAAATAATATACCTTCGAAGGAGCTTTCTTTAAAATATGCTATTGACACAACCTATGGCGAGTATGCGGTAATGCAATTTCGATAGCTCTTGCGATTGCTTGATCTTGATCAGTGAATATTATTATAGGATGCCAGTCACTCATTAACCAGAGAAATATTTTGAATAGCCATGTGAATGACTCAATTATCTCTTTTGATAGAAAAGTTACTCCAAATAAGATATTTTGCCAGTGATGATTCACTCCAACAAAAGGCAAGATTATATTTATTTGAAGTCAATACTTGTATAAAAAAATTATGACATCCCTAAAATAATTATATTCTATCCTTGACATGTCATTGCTCTAAAAAAAGTAACCAAGCTATCTAACTCATCAACTTGGATATCCCATGCAAACATCCCATCCTCCGCTTGTCTTTCCTTGAACAGTTATATTAATACATTAGTATCACCATTCGCAATCCTCGATCTTCTCTCTTTTTGGATAAAATTGAAAGCATCTCTTTATGTGAAGTCAATATTCTCCACGCCGCCAACTTCCTCGCTTAGATACCTAAACACATTAGTTACTTTAATTCTAGCCTCTGTTATTGTCTTCAACACAACCGCCATCTCATCGCTGATACTTCTGTATGATCTGAGAAGATGTAGGTCACCTGGCTTTGCCAATGAATGATTATGACTTTCTATATATTTTTTAACCTTCCAATTCCCATCTAAATCAATAGAAAATCTAATCATGGCCGGACAACTACTCCTTGTATCAATTTTCTAGAATTTGACTAAACAGTTTAGATCGACTTTTCTTTTCGACTGCTTTACACATAAAAATCCTTTGATTTCAATTTCTTGAGTTTAGCCAATAACTAGTATGATCTTTCCTAACACCAACAGTTGATACAATGCATACGCTCCTTTCCATTTGGATGGTGTCAAAGAGTTTCCCCATAATTGGGTCATTAAGCATAACGGCTTCATCATCGCACCAGCCATTTACCTCATTCAACTGCTCAAACACAAATATTTCACATGCAAAATAGCTCCAAAAACTAAAAAATTCTTCATGAAACACCTCCAAATAGATTACAATGGAACATACCAAACATATGACCAGCTTCACAATTATAAAAATTGAAAAATAGGGTGTATCTTCATGAGAGTACACATGCAAAGTAGCTCTGAAAATCAGAAATTTCTTTATGAAACATCTCCAAATAGATTACAATGGGATATAGTAAACATATGGCACGCCCCACAATTAAAAATTTAAGAAAAATAGGGTGTACTCTCATGAGAGTACACATACAAAAGATCCCCAAAAATAAGGAAATTTTTCATGAAACATCTCCAAACAGATTACAATGGGATATAGTAAACATATGGCATGCCCCACAATTGAAAATTTAAGAAAAATGGGTTGTACTCTCATGAGAGTGGGATACACATGCAAAAGAGCTCTAAAACCAAGAAATTCTTCATGAAATATCTCCAAATATGTTACAATATATTAAACATATGACACATAAATTGAAAATTTAAGAAAATGAGGTGCACTCATAAGAGTACACATAATACACATACAAAAGTGCTCCAAAACCAAGAAATTCTTCATGAAATATCTCCAAACAGACTTACAGACTATAGTAAATATAAGACACGCCACAATTGAAAATTTAAGAAAATGGGGTACTCTCATAAAGTACATAAAGTACAATGAGCTCCCAAAACTATGAAATTCTTGAAATATCTCCAAATAGATTACAATGGCCTATAGTAAACATATGGCACGCCCCACAATTGAAAATTCAAAAAAAATGGGGTGTATCCTCACGAGAGTACATAGAGTACACATACAAAAGAGCTCCAAAAAATAGGAAATTCTTCATGAAACATCTCCAAACAGATTACAATGAGATATACCAAACATATGACACGCCCCATAATTAAAATTTTAAGAAAAATTGGATGTATCCTCATGAGAGTACAGAAAGTACACATGTAAAAGAGCTCCAAAAACTAATAAATTCTTCATGAAACATTTTCAAACAGATTACAATGGGTATAGTAAACATATGGCACGCCCCACTATTAAAAATTTAAGAAAAATAGGATATACCCTCATGAGAGTATATAGAGTACACATAAAAATAAAATCAAGAAATTCTTCATGAAATATCTCCAAACAGATTACAGTGGGATATAGTAAATATATGACACACCTCATAATTAAAAATTTAAGAAAAATGGGGTGTACCCTCATGAGAGTATATAGAGTACACATGCAAAAGAGCTCCAAAAACCAGCAAATTCTTCATGAAACATCTCCAAATAGATTACAATGGGATATAGTAAACATATGACACACACCACAATTAAAAATTTAAGAAAAATAGGGAGTATCCTCATAAGAGTACACAAAGTACACATGCAAAAAACTCCAAAAACCAATAAATTTTCATGAAACATCTCCAAATAGATTATAGTGGGATATAATAAACATATGACATGCCCCATAACTGAAAATTTTAGAAAATTGGGTTGTACTCTCATGAGAGTAGACATGCAAAAGAGCTCTAAAAATCAAAAAATTCTTCATGAAATATCTCCAAATAGATTACAATGGGATATATCAAACATGACAAGTATATAAAAATTGAAAAAATGGGGTGTACTCTCATGAGAGTACACAAAGTATACATGCAAAATAATCTCAAAAACTAGCAAATGCTTCATGAAACACCTCAAAACATCTTACAAAAGGATATCCTAAACATTTGACAGGCCCCATAGTTGAAAAAATTGAAAAAATGGAATGTATCTTCATGAGTATAGAGAACACATCTGAAATAGTTTCTAAAACTAGCAAATTCTTCATGAAACCTCTCCACATATCTTCCAATAGGTTATAGCAAATAAATTGCAACCCCCGCAGTTAAAATTTTTGAAAAAATGAGATGTACTCTCACGAGACTACAAAGAGTATGCATACAAAATAGCTCCAAAAATTAGCAAATTCTACATGAAACATCTCTAAACATCTTATATTAGGTTATGGTAAATATATGATAAGCCCCACAGTTAGAAAAATTGAAAAAATAATATGTATTCTCATGAGAGTACAGAGAGTACACATGTAAAATAATCTCAAGAATCAACCAATCGACCTCCAAAGCGCTTAAAGATAGTAACATATTAACTCCAAACGGGTTTAATAGCTGAAAAAACTGAAAAATAGGGGTCTTATAAGTACAAAGAGTACAAATGCAAAACATCCTAAAAACTAACCAATCAACCTCCAAACTGTTTGTAAAGTCATGCACTAAACATATTATATCCAAACAAGGATAAATAGCTGGAAAAAAAATATGAGAAAATGGGGTATACTCTCATGAGAGTACATAGAGTATACTTGCAAAACAGTTCTAAAAATAACCAATCAGCCTCCAAACTGCTTGTAATGACATCTACTAAATATATTATATCTAAACTGAGAAAATAAGTTGTACTCTCATGAGAGTACAGAGAATATATATGAAAAATAACTCCTAAAATAAGCAAAGTCCTCTCGCAAAGAACTCCTAACAGTATAAAAAAATATACATACATAAAAGAATTTTAAAGAATATCACTAATAAACCCTAAAAAAACTATACATATAAAATGGTTCAGAAAATTTACCGATGTATTTTTATTTAATACATCATCCGCTAAATTGGCCATAATATCATCAAGGACACAACTTCCAAATTTGTTCTCCATCTTCACGGTTCTTCCAAAAAAATGAAATGAGATTTTTTTATTTTTCTCTCTCATTTCGGTTTGTCTGAAAGAAAAATATATTATGCCCTAAATCTATTTATATATTACTTTTAAATTTCTCCTGCGCATTCAAACGTCATTTCTCCCGCTGTTTTAACGGGATGGGTCGGGCCGGGCTCGGGTTAAGGTAAACAACTTCGTCAAGTTACAACGCTGTTAAGTAAAAAAAGCCATATTTCATATTGGACATATGTTGCATAGCAATTAGAGTCCGGATGTAAAGCTACGTCCAGACTCAGCACATAATATTTTCTCCTTTATAACCGCCGCCTTCTCACCTTCCTCGATCGTCCCTCCCTTCTACGCCAGTCCTCATTCCCTTCGCAATCTTTCTCCCCCCTTCTCTCCTAATCATCCACTCCCATGGCTTCTCCCCTCAAATTTTTTTTTTTGACACTTTGTTGTCATGTGCCACATACTGATACTCTCTACAATCTCCACGACACCAATCCATCACCTCCCATGGCTGAATTCTCGAACACAATCCTCAACCACGAAGACGTCGAGGACAACGACAATCTCCTCCGCTTCCTCGACTTCTCCCGGCGGCCGGCGGGAACGAGCTCCCAAGCGAGGTCTCACAGACCTCTCCTCTGGGACTTGCCCGGTGAGCGTAGAAATGGAGCTGGCGAAGGGCGGTTGGGTGCCACCGACAATGCCACTGGATTGCAGGGAGTGTGTTGTTCTGCGAGAGGTGGTTCATTTGAATGGTGTGTGAAGAGCTGAGTGGGGAATTAATCAAAGAAGAAGTTTTTTTATTTGTTTGTCTCTGGATTTTGAATTGTTAATGGATTTGCAGGGGTGAAGAATATGAGGTTAAGTATACATCGGAGTGTTGGGAGGTTTTACCATGCAACGTATTAATGTGGATGGCTTTTCTTCTTCCATGGAGCAGTCTTTCATCGAGCAAGGCCTTTTCATATCATTATTTAAATTATTTTTTATAAATATGATAAATATGAAGCTTGGAAGTTATATTCAATTTTGCATTTTTTTTTTAATTTCTTATGTTTTTTAATGTTTTTTATCTATATTATTAATTAGCTTTCTGAATTTCAATTTATTTAGATGTAACATGTCTGTAATGATAAATGCTATGTGAATGTGATGTGTTCTCTAATGTTCTGAGTGCTTTTATTGATTCAACTTATCTCAAAATATTTCTATATTTGTAATTTGTAATTATGAAAGATATTAAATCTTAATTATGGAAGATATTATATCTTAATTATATCTTAATTATTGCATCTAAATATGAAAGATATTATATCTTAATTATTGCAATTGTGAAGGGCTTATTCTCATTTCATATCCGTTTGAAACCTTGAAGGCAACTTTCTGCTCTTTTTATAACGAGAAAATATTATATGCGAAATCTGAACGTAACTTTACGTCTGGACACCAACTAGAATGTAACATGTATCTAGTAATAAAATATTAATTTTTTTTTTAATTTATAACACTCTAACGTAACGATGCCATTAAGATTAACCTGGCTCGGCCCGTTAAAGCAGCGAAAGAAATTTAAAAGTAATATATAAATAGATTTAGGATTTTTTTTAGACGAACTGAATTCAGAGAAGAGAAACAAAAAAAATTTCATTTGATTTTTCGGGAAAAACTGCGAAGATGGAGAACAAATTTGGAAGTTGTGACTTTGATATTGTGATCAATTTAACGGATGATGTCTTAATAAAAATATATCGATAAATTTTCTCAACGTAATATTTTCTTTTTAAAGAGAGTCGATAGGAAATGAGAATAAACCCTTCACAATTGCAATAATTAAGATATAATATCTATGTAATTAAATTCAAAATTATCCGGTCTAAACTAGGATTTAAATAAATATGTAGTTAAAAAAATGGGTTTTTGATATTTTTATAACCCCAATTAAATGACTAAATACAATATAAGTTGAGATCACTTTTTTTATTTAATTCGAAATAAAATTTATTTGATATTCATAATTATTTTTTAAAATATTAAAAATATTCAAGGATTATTTTAAATATTTTCAAAATAATTTAATTTATTCAGAAAAATACTTAAAATAATATTAAATAAATATTTAAATAATAATAATATAGAAACACAAATAAAATTGATTCCAAATACCTAATTTTAAGATTTATCTTGATCGGCCAAAATTTCCCTGCCTAGAGCTTTGTTGGCGGCGGTTCAAATAGTGCGACCTGCCGGTATAGTATTAGCTTATGCAGCGGTGATGTGAATCACTGGAATAAGCCTGCATATTTATCGCCATATTATTATCGTTAATTATATACTTTAATTAATTGCCTAAAACACTTAATTTCCTTTAATATTATGTCCGAACTCTACACATAATATTTTCTCGTTACAAAGAGAGCAGAAAGTTGCATTCAAGGTTTCAAAGGGATAGGAAATGAGAATAAGCCCTTCACAATTGCAATAATTAAGATACAATATCTTTCATATTTAGATGCAATAATTAAGATATGATTAAGATATAATATCTTTTATAATTAAGATATAATATCTTCTATAATTAAGATATAATTAAGATATAATATCTTTCATAATTATTACAAATATATGAGAAACATTTTGAGATAAGTTGAATCAATAAAAACACAGAACATTAGAGAACACATCACATTCACATAGCATTATCATTACAGACATGTTACATTTAAATAAATTGAAATTCTATGAAATAAAATAGATAAAAAAACACTAAAACAAAAGAAATTAATAAAAAAATACAAAATTGAATATAACTTCCAAGCTTCATATTTATCATATTTATAAAAAATAATTTAAATAATGATATGAAAAAGGCCTTACTCGATGAAAGACAGCTCCATGGAAGAAGAAAAGTCATCCACATTAATATAACTCGTCAATCGTCGCATGGTAAAACCTCTCAACACTCCGATGTATGCTTAGCCTCATATTCTTCACCCCTGAAAATCCATTAACAATTCAAAATCCAGAGACAAGCAAATAAAAAAACTTCTTTTTAGATTAATTCCCCACTCAGCTCTTCACACACCGTTTGAATGAACCACCTTTCGTAGAACAACACACTCCTTGCAATCCAGCGGCATCGCTGGTGGCACCCAACCGCCCTTCGCCAGCGTCATTTCTACGCTCTGCTAATCGTCCAAGTCCCAGTAAGAGAGGTCCTGTGCTGAGAGCTCTGCTTCTGGGAGCTCGTTCCCCGCCGCCGGTGCTGCCGGGGAAGTCGTGGAAGTGGAGAGGAGATCATCGTTGTCCTCGATGTCTTCATGGTTGAGGATTGTGTTTGAGAATTCGGCCATGGGAGGTGATGGATTGGTGTTGTGGAGATTGAAGAGGAGTATCGTAGGCACCGGTGGTGACAGTGACAACAAAGTGACGGTGCCAGAGGAAAGAAAATTGGAGGGGGGAGAAGCCACAGTGGGAGTGGATGATTAGCGGGAGATGGCAGAAGGGGGCGAAAGATTGCGAAGGGAATGAGGACTGGCGTAGAAGGGAGGGACGATCGAGGAAGGTGAGAAGGCGGCTGTTATAAAGAGAGCAGAAAGTCGCCTTCAAGGTTTCAAACGGATAGGAATGAGAATATGCTCTTAACAATTGCAATAATTAAGATATAATATCTTCCATATTTAAATGTAATAATTAAGATATAATATCTTTCATAATTAAGATATAATATATTTCTTTCATAATTGTTACAAATATATGAGAAACGTATGATTGTTTATCACGTTAAACTTTGTAGTAAGAATTGAGTGAATCAACCCAGGATTGATT
Organism: Cymbidium sinense; assembly: GCA_021442155.1. NCBI lineage: Eukaryota > Viridiplantae > Streptophyta > Magnoliopsida > Asparagales > Orchidaceae > Cymbidium > Cymbidium sinense. The sequence continues at coordinate 102,551,851 of CM038215.1, forward strand.
ATCTTTGATTGGAGCGAGGTGATTATACATGCATCGAGATAAAAAATTAGTTTGTATTTAGACCGTTACTACACTTTCAGGATCAAAATTATAATCTTGCCCCATGAGTAGAAGTCTAGTTGAAGACTATGGAGAATTATGATCACGTTGACGAGTTTCTTTTGATATCTTATATATTTGTAGAAAGCCTCTTAAAATTTCCTTACTCATCATAAATCTAATATAAAATTAGATAATAGAAGAAACGAAAAATAGTGTTAAGCTTGTAAATATCAAAATTGTAGTATTAGGCATTGCATAGTCTTAGATGAGATTCAAGATAATGATCGTTACTTTCAATTGGGTTAGTGATAAAGGTTGTAGATCATTCATAATATTTCAAGAATATTTGACAATATCTGCCTTAAAGCTCAACAACTCAGAATTAATTGTAACTACACTTAACTCTCAATGTAATTGTGACTAACTACGAGACTTAAAGAGCCATTTTTGTAAGTTTATGTTATTGCAATTGCTAAGTTCAACGTAACAAATTATGTAACGTATCTGAATTAATCCAAACATATAAATAAAAAAGAACCCTCACATGTTCAAGAATCTTTTTGAATTCTGAGCTTAAAGGCTCAAACCCTCTATATGCTATTTTTCATATTATTTCTCTTTCTCATTCTCCCTTTTTTTGTTTTCGTTGTTCTTTGCTAGGTGATGTTAGATCATAAACAATTCATGATTTAATAGTTGCATAAATATATAAGAATTATATAATATGTATATGTACCCAAAACATTAATAATATAAAATAAATATGGGCAAGTATTGCCAAATCATTACATGAGAAAAAGGTGAACCAAATCAATCTTAAGTATTCAAACTTGGAAAATTTTCTACAAGACCAATTAGTAATGTGGATGTGGGCTCCTAAAATTCACCACTAACCTGTTCGATGAAAAGAGTGTTTAAGTGCCGATGTAATTTTCAGAAGGCATATGTAATAGTAGATAAGACACTACCCATAGAGTTTGCTCTCATTTTATGAGAACTTTAGATCTAGTTTCATGTTTCATATAGGCACAAGCACCTATAGTTAATTACTTCAATCAGAGAGAACTTTAATTAAAATTGATGAATCGTTAAATAATGAGTATATAATAGCAGTGAGTGGAGTTTGAAAATTATGAAATTTATCAATTTAATTTAAAACTTTTGGTTGGGGGAACAATGACGCACCCGATCTAGATCTTATGGTTTCGTCATCCCGAGTTGTCGTGGCCCCTAGTCTACTTAGTCGGAGGAGGTAATCGATCCAACCTGACTAAAGGATCCTTGTCAACAACACATGAGTTACGTCGTCCAAGAAATCCTTATAGACCTAGGGTGGAGTTTATCTAAAGGGGCACATATAAGTCAACCTTAGCTAATAGAGGGTTTTTTTTCTCTCAATCAAACACATTCTATAATTCACATCTCAGAGAGCAAAGCGTTGGGCATCGATAGTATAATTAATAGTCGTATCAAGGTGAACCTGGGAGCTTTGGTTGTAACCACCATTTATGTGGTGTCATTTTATGGCAAAACCACGCAGACGGAGGACACGTGCCATGTCTTTACGGGCTTAAGATTATTTGAGTATAAAAATAGTTATGTATTTGATTTGACATTGGCTCTTTGTGAGAAAATTTTTTTCTTAATTTGTCACTCTCGATAAACGGTTGCGGATGGGTGGATGAATTTTTACTTTAAATTTAAATATTTAATTTCTTTTAATTTATATATTTTCAATTTGAATATTTGATCATTTTATAATTAATTTTAATTTGAATATATAATGGTTTGACATTAGAATTTGAATAGATTTTTTTATTATTATTACCCCTCAAGTTGAAATATTCAGTCAACGCAACCATCATCGAGGGTATGATCACTTAGTTAATTATTTCAGATCATGTCGACTCTATTAATTTAATAATAGAGGATCAAATCTAGTGTCATATGACAGAATTATCATCTTAGAGATTTTATTAGATTTAAAATATTATAATTGTGGTGAAAATATTTTATATCTGATCTCTGCCTTCATCTATCCCTTTCCCTTTCGGAAAAGAAGGACAAATGAAAACAGAAATATATACAAAATACGACTTATTGGGATGCCACGTAGATCCACATATATTTTTATTAGGGTGATCGAGTACGACATTGAGGAGAGGTGTACTATCTCGAAAGACAGAGGTCGCCACTCTACAATAGACCTAATCACCTCAATAAGGACTCTTAAGGACTATGGGTCTTTAGGATATGCTAGAGATTCTTCATCTACTTTATATGGAAAATTAAAGTATAGTTTATTTTTAAATCGTTAAGTTCTTAGCAAGCCATAGTTAATTACATCCACAAGGAACATGATTCGAATACTCTTGATTAAGATAAATGATCGTTGTCTCCAAAGATTTTGAAAAGGTAGGGCTATCAATCAATTGGTTTATTTTTAGAAAGACAAGTGGGATCAATCAAGAAGAGGGAGTTCTTATCGGAGCCAAATGAAAATAAGTGTATGATGCTTAAGATACTAAGAGGCTTAGTAAGCACCCCAAACTATCTTATCGCTGGGCTTTATATTTTTGAAATTAAATTAATGTGTTTAAGTTGAATTTTTATTAGAATGCTAGAACTTATGATTTCATGATACAAGATCATGAAAATGCCTAAGAGGTGGGGATTTATGCTTATGCAAAGGGGAGAAGCAACCTCAGAACCTAAATCTAGGGAGCTTTGGCGAGGGCTAAAAGCACGACCTAAATCTAGTTGACCAATTTGACTCATTTGACCTATTTGGGTTAGGTCATGGGTTGGTTTATGTTTGGTTAATCATTTGAAATGGATTGATATCTTTGTTTTGAATCAATTTGGTTTATATTTGAGTTTGGCTCAATTTGACCTTTTAGATCAAGTTGGGTTTCAATTGATTAGGCTAGTTAGGTCTAGTTATTGAGGGGCTTTCAAGTTCAAAATCATTTTGGAATGAACTTGACCCATTGGTTTCAATCAATTTGGCTTAGATCAAGTTTTGACATATTTTGACTTTTTTGGTCAACTTGAGTCAAGTAACCAATTAGACTAAGTTGGGCTCAAATGATGACTTGGTCAAGTTCAAACATTGATCATGAATGAGTTTTGATCAATGGTTTCAATCAATTTGGCCTATGGTGGATTTTGGCTAGTTTAAGTTTCATTTTGGCTAAGTTTTGATTTGGTCAACCCTTATGTTTGACTTGGTTTGACCCAATTTAGATGATTGATGAGCTTATGATGATTGTTGCTCACAATGTGAGGCTTAGGTGGGCTTATTTCAATCCAATTTGGTTAGGATTAAAATTTGGTGCATAAGGGTACTTTAGCTCACTTTTGGTCAAGTGAGCCTAAGTGGGTCAAATGGCTTGGTCAAATGGCTTAGGTTTGATTAAACTCACACATGGACTTATGATTGAAATATAAATCCATTTGCAAGTGATTTGAAGTCAAATGAGTTTTGAATCATTTGACAATTTCAAGTTCAAAAGGGTGAACATGAGATTGATTTGGGTTTGATTTTTGAATTGAGTTTTGGAGTAATGATTGGAGTTTGTATTTATATTTGGGTTCATGATTGAAGGATTAATTGAATCATGAAGAAAAAGCAAGGGTTTGACTTGATTTGAATTTGATTTGGCTAAGTTCAAGAATTTGACTTGAAAGGCCTAGATTTGATTTTGGTTGAATTTGAGTTTGAGTTTTGAATTGATTTTTGGATTGATGATTGAATTTTATGTTTATATTTGGATTCATGATTGAAGTATTGATTGAATCATGAAGAAAAATCAAGAGTTTTACTTGATTTGAATTTGATTTGGCTAAGTTCAAGAATTTGACTTGAAAGGCTTAGGTTGAACTTTGGTTGAGTTTGGGCTTGATTTTGGTTATTTGAATTTATATTTCATTTATATTTGTGAATATAAATGAGAATATAAATGAGTTATGAGAAAATTCCTTGAATTTGAATTGATTTAGATTTGATTTAGGCTAAGTCCATAAGATAGAATCAAAGTGACTTAGGAAAGATTTTTTATTTGGATTTGAATTTTTTATTTGGGTTTCTGGCGAATGTGGGTCAGTGCGGCGGAATGGCGAGTCAGCAAATGGTTTTTCGCGGCGTCTGGTTTGCGCGGTCTAGAGCGGATGCTGAAACGCGAAGACGGGCGAATCGGCTGTCGGTCGGTGCTAAACGGATGAGGTGTTCATGGATGCGCCATGGTCGAGAGTTTTATCGCCGAATTGGCCGGAAATAGAGAGTGGGGAGGAAATTACGTGTGTTTTTTTTTTCATTTTCGACGAGAGAGAGAGTGGGAGAGAGGAGAAATGTGGGAAGGAAAATGAGGAGGGATTGGAACCGCTGCTGCAAATTGGAGGGAGCCTATTTTGTCTTTCTTTTTTTTTATCAGAGAAACTAAAAAAAATAAAAAGGGGGAACGGTTGCTGCGTGAGGGGGTAATTTAGGGATTTCTAAATAATTATTTAAATTGATTAAACAGTTTTAATGTAGATTTCACACCGGTAAACACACATAGCCAATATATATATCAATTTAAAGTAATTCTAATATTTCAAACGCAATGGTGCAGTATGTTTCTTGATCGGAGGCTATTTGGTTCGAGTCAACGTCAAATTGTGTCCATTCCAGCTCAAAATGCGCATCATCGCTTTCGACCACTCGATTTTCATGCAGACTCATCTGAATTGAGTGTGAATAGTCTTATTTGATAGATTTCAATATTTTGAAGTCAATTGCGTAATCAGTTTCATGAACAGAGGTTATTTGATCCTCATCAGTTCCTCCTAACCTCGATATGCATGCAAGCGCATTGACGACTCGAGTGCTTGATCGGTTGATCATCAAGTTGTGTAATATTTATATTATGACTAGTTTCAATGTTCTAAACATGAAGGTGAAGTCCGCTCGATCGTGGACATTTGAGTTGATTTTGGTGGCGTCAGGTGCATTTACCGATTTAGCGTTTTCACATGAAGTCACTGACATTTGTACTGCACTCTGAGCGACGCGTCTCATTTGATAGATTTTGATGTTTTGAAGCTAACGGTGTGATCAATTTTATGAACGGAGGTCATTTAATCTTCTTCTCGACTTGATATATGTGCAGCATGTTAATCAATCGATGGTTGATCATTAAGTCGTGCAATATTTATATCCTGACAAATTTCGATGTTCTAAACAAGATGGTGAAGTCCGTTCATCGATTGGAGGTCATTTTGACCATTTTCGGTGACGTCCAGTGCATTTTGAGCCTTGATTTGCGTACTGCTGCTTCCGAAGTTCGTCAAATTAGACTTGTGGGCTTGACTCGACTTATGGCAGGTATGTGGAGGTCAACAACCTCAATTTTATTTTTCTCTATCCGTCTCTTGCTAGTTCTCTAACTTGCAATCAGTTCATAGTTAGATAAATCTCTTACCAACTGGACGAGAGAAAATTGGCGTTATAGTGTTCTATTTTTATATTAATGTTGTCTAAAAATATGAAAATTAGCGTTAGATTGAATTAATTCACTTTGATTTAGATTGAATTGAATTTTGGTTCATGTAGGTCAAATTGCTCACTTTAGGTCAAGTGAACCAATTGAGTTTAGTTGGTTTGATCAAGGTTTGATTCAAGTTTGGTTGAACTCACATATGGACTTGTGATTGAAATATAAATCTATTTGCAATAGATTTGGAGTCAAATGGGTTTTGATTCATTTGATAATTTCAAGTCAAAGGGTATGAGTTTGACTTGTGCTTGATTTTTGAATTTGATTCTTGGATATTTGAATTTATAATTCATTTATATTTATGAATATAAATGAGAATATAAATGGGTTATGAGAAAATTTTTTGAATTTGAATTAATTTGGATTTGATTTGAGCTAAGTCCATAAGATAGAATCAAAGGGCTTAGGAAAGATTTTGAATTTGGAATTTCAATCATGGGTTTCGATTATTTGGAATTGATTCATGATTTGAGAAAATCCAATGAAATTGATTCAAGGTTTGATTTGGAGTTGAAGTTGATATCAGTTTGGAGTTGATTTGAATTTGACTTGAAGGAAGTGAGGAGTTGGTTTAAGTTATAGGGTAGACAAATTTTCCTAACACCCCTAAGGCATGACATATTCTTATGGCTAACTCTTCAAAGTCTCTAAGACTATGTTGAGTGCCCACCTAATCACTAGATGTGTCTTAAAACTAAGGATCTCTTAAAGTCAGAGGAGTCATATCTCAGATGGAGGGGTTGAGAGCTCATCCTAAAATGAGGTCTTGGCCTCTCACCCTCCATGCCATTACGTATTTCACGCTCACAGTTGGCCAAGAGACCTCCTGTTCGTCAGCTCCTTTCGCATTCGTGGTCTCATGCACCGGTATGACTGGCCTCTTGCCTTTACTTTCGTGATCTTAGCTTTGCGGGCTCTTGAATATCTATTCTCTCAGATTATATCTCACTCGAAGGTTAATGAACTTGTAAATTTCATCAACATAAAGTAAGTTATTAAATGAATAATTTTATTAAAATTATAATCAATTATTAGAAAATTATTCGTCGACTTGACATATATTTTTGGATGATAAAGATAATATCATCTAAAAATAGGAGATAACTGATATGTCACTGAAAACTCTCCTAGTTGAAGCAATTGATATCGAAAGCTCGATTAGAGTGCAGATCACTTAAAATATAATTGTAAACTTTGAGATATTAGTGAGATCCCTAAATAGCTCATAAATATGAAATATTTTTAGTCAAATCGTGCATCTTGATGAACCGAATCTAACAAGCCTAATATCTCTTAATTCTGACTTCATTGGAGTATTCAAATATTTAAAATATATGAGATGATCGAATGAATTATTTGGGGCCGTCCCATAGAGTGGTTGGATTTTGTCTGTATTTACAGAAAGGAAACTCCCACAATATTTTCTCTTCTTGGGTTTTACACGTAAAAATCCTATTGTCTCTCAAACTCTTCCACTGTGTGTGCAGAACTTTTCTGATATTAAAATATCAATTTCCTCTTCTAACTCGAATCTTCGCAACATAAATAAGAACAAAACTATGTGATTCTATTATATATTATATTCACAATTCATTAATCCAACAATTATATATATATATATATATATATATATATATATATATATATATATATATATATATATAGTTAAATTTTTTTCATTTGGTTCAGCTGTCCTAAATTTTTTTTTTACACTAAATTTGAGTGGACTCACAATTAGGTTTTTAGTTTCTGGATTGAAGAAACTTCATCATTGAAGGCAATTAATGATATACTTAATTAATTAATTAGTAGGCCAATAAAAAAATTCTAATTGTACGCAATTTATGAAATAAAAATAAAAATAAAAATAAAAATAAAAATAAAATAAAATAAAATTTTGTACGAATGGAACACATAGTCGAATAGGGTGTACATTATTTAATTTTAACCAAAAAATCAAATTGAGCCAAAGTTTTTGAGTAATTTAGTTCGATTTTGAACTTAGTAATTTAGATTTTAGTTTTAGTTAATGAAAACTTTAGTTTTTGGATCGATTTGCTAAATAAAATTTTGGATGAAATAAATCAAGTAATTATATGTAATATTATTAATTTATGTATAATAGAACATCTTATACATTTATTTTTATTTATTTTTGAATACTTGGTAGGTATTTTTTTATTTAATTATCTAATTTTCTAAAATATTTTTTATAATATGATAATATATAATTTATCAACTTCTAAAGTTGAAATATCATTCAGATAAGTAAAAATTAGTTTTAAATATTTTTTTTATGAAGTAGTTAATTATATTTTGATTATATTTATATTATTTTACTTTTATTTGGTTCATTATATAAAAAAATTATACAAATAATTTTTAAATATAACCAACTTCAATTTATTCAAAATCAAATCAAAATAATCCGAACCAAATTATTATTCAATTTTATATTTTATTTGATCAATTTGATTCAATATTTTTAAAAATCTAAAATTAATCAATTTTAAAAATTTATCATACAATCCATTATCAAACGCACACCCTTATAGTCGAATCCCATGTGCCCAATCCGCAGAAACAGTCAGGATGCAACTCTCATTCGTCAATCTACTGCCATTAATTTCAAGAATAATTGCTCTCCCTACCAAAAGTATAAATTAAATATGGCCCATGTGACAGAATTAAATATTTAAGTGTTATATCTTATCATTAATTTTCTTATTCATATTTATATTATTTGAAATTAAAGAATGTATTTTTATAAAATGATAAATTATATTTACAATTTAACATTTAAGGGCAAAAGAGCAAAGAAAGATTACCTTTTAAAAAAACAAAAAGTTCTGCAATTATTAAATGTGAATATTTATTTTATTTTTAATAAAATAAATAAAAATAGAGATATTTTAGAATATCTCAATGTTATTTTTGTCTGTTCGCCTCATAGTCAGATAAACACTTCTTACTAACTGGGCGAGAGGAAGTCGGCGTTAGACTTTTATATTTTTATATTAATGTTCGTCTCATAGTCAAATTAAAAGACATAAGTTCAAATCATATTTCTAATTACTAATTTGAAATCTAATTATCATTAGCTCAACTTCAAAAAAAAAAAAAAAAAAACTTTTAGCAAATGGATCTAAATAAATGAACCTTAATGAAAACGGTTCAAATTTATACTCAAATAAACTCTGATTATGTGGTGGAATTTTACTATTAATTATATTTATATTTTATATCAAAATAAAAAATACATAGTGATAATTATTACTTTAAAAAATATTCAAACATTTGAAAACTAAATTGAGTATTTTTAAAAATAATGTTATTTAATTTTAAAGGCAATAAAATCACTTAAAAATATACTAAATAAATATAATTTAAAAAATAAAAAATAAAAAAATATTAAATAAAATTGATCTCAAATTAGCCCTTAATAATTATGGATTACAAACAACCAATCAATCAAGTAAAAAAGAGAGAGTTATAGCATATTTTATATCAAAAAAATTTTAGGTAAAACAAAATAGAATCTAATACAATTGAAATAATTTTGATCAACAAATGAGATTATAAAGTATCATCAATCTCCTCAAGTTAAGGAGTCATAATCAAGTAGAGAAAAATAAGCTTTGTAAATGTCTTAGATAATATATTTCCAAGATGATCGAAGGAGCAAGTGCTATTGACATCAACATGCCTTCTCCTTAAGGCGAAGAGGACACGGCATTCAAAAGACATAATAAATAGCACAAGTTATAGAAATAATTTTTGAATCTTTAAAACATTTCAACATTTTGAATACCTCAAATGAAATGAATTGGGGGCATATTTGTAGATTTAAAGATGGGTGCTCTAATGATTATCTATAATATATTATAATATTTATCACTGATATAACACACATTAAAATTTGCCATAATTGTAAAATGATTGGATCAATGCTTACCATATATTGGTATGACCAACTTATTAAGTTAGGCTAACCAGGGTTATTGATGTCTATATGATCATAGTGATTATTTGAATAAATAGCTGCACAATCAAAAATAATAATTTTTGTGCTATAGATTTTAGCCTAGTAGTTGAGAACATGTTTTTTTTGTCAGATCGATTTAAATTTTAAATATATATTTGTGTGTGAGTTTACTATCAAATTAACTCAAATTTGTAATATATATATATATATATATATATATATATATATATATATATATATATATATATATATATATATATATATTAATTCAAAAAAATTTGAGAAACTCTCAAACAATAAGTAGATTATGATATGAAAGCAAAATTAAATAATAATAATAATAATTTGACTTTAAATATAAAATATATATATGGATCTTCTTCAGTCGTGAGGTTGATTTCTTTGAGCTTATCGACGATTAAATGAATTTTTTCTTCAAATTCTAGAGGTGCATCTTTGAGTTCAATATCATCTAGATCATTTGAAGTTTCTAAACATACTTTCTCATAAAATTAGTATGATTTGAGATATAAATATATATATATATATATATATATATATATATATATATATATATATATATATATATACTCAAAAAAAAATGAGAAATTCTCAAACAATAAGTAGATTATGATATGAAAGCAAAATTAAAAAAATAATTATAATTTAACTTTAAATATAAAAAAAATAAAAAATAATAAAATTTTAGAATCCCTCTCCCCCCTCTTCTCTTCCTTCTATCTAATGCTAAATCTCAAACTCGCGACAAGTTGATTGTAAGAAAGCTTCCTTACCAACTGGGCAGGAAAAGTTTAGCAGTTGCGGCTGCTATTATTCTTTTAACCTAAAGCTTCATTGAGCCGCTAATTTATAATTTTTTTAATAAACTAAAACACAATATTAAAATAAGTTTAAATAAAACTATATTTGCCTTTAAAGTGCAGAATTAAAAGAAAAAAAAAAAAGATAGTCAAGAGATGACATCTTGCTATGAACAGTATTTTTAGTGATTTCATTTCAAAAATATTAATCAAAATTATTGCGTGCTAGAAAATCAGTTGCAGTAGAATAAAATTTTATGTCTTAGCGTTGTTGAGAAATCCATCATTCACACATAAATTTGAAGAGAAAACAAGAAACTCCAGAATTTTTATGTGAAAAAATCCCAGAAAGAGGAAAAAAGTCACGGGATCTAACCTAATAAAAATATTACACTATGTATCTATTTTAGAGTACAAAGCTTAAGTTTTCTTGATAGTGGGATTACAGAGTTATATGTGAAAGCGACAAGCGAAATCAAATCGAATACAACGGCCTGAGTTGGGTTGTATGATCGTTAGGTGGCGGCGATAGTGAATAATGGTTATTAGTGATGATCAGCGATTCTGGTGGTGGCAGTAGGGTGACAGCAGTGATGGCATTGCGTGACCAACAATAATGATCGATGGTAGCGTGGCGGTGAGGCAGATGGCGGCCGGCTGATTAAGCGGCACCGAGCGGCCCGGCATGATGTGGCCAGCGGTGGTGGTCAGTGGTAAGACGATGGTGGTCGCAGCGGTGGTCGGCAACATAGTGGCGGCGATGACCAACGATAGTGGTCGAGCAACAGGCAGCGATGGTGGTCGACGGTATTGGCGGCGGCGACCAATGGCGGTGGTCGATAGTGGCGACGATCGGTGGTGGTGGCGGCAGCGGTGGTCACAGCGATCGTGGTGGTAACCAACGGTGGTTAAGACGGGCCAGATCGTACTTGATATCGGCGGTAACGATTATGCTTGGAGGTTCTTCAATCTCATAACTCTCTTCTCTTTAGCCTCCTCTCATGTAAGAATGGGGTTATTTATAGTCACCATTCTTCATGAGGGGAAAAGAAAACGAGAAAGAAGACTCTCCGGCCAATCGTCAATGACACCGCCAGACCATCGCCGATCTCGCCATCCACCGCCGTCGTCGACCACCACTCCAATCCTCGCCGTCGACCATCATTGGCCCGCCGCCGTGTCGTCGACCGTGATGCCTGCCGTCGACCCCACCACCCACCGTCATCATCGTTGTTGGCGGTCATTGCCTGATCACCCGTCGGCGCCGATTAACCATGTTGGTCACCATCGACTGGCCGTTACTCATCGCGTCACCCCGATGGTCATTTGATCATCGGACAATCGTCATTCACTGATGCATTTGCCCACTTGCGATATTCTGACATTGAGAGCTGCGGTTGTTGTTACCAGATTCTGATTCCAAGGTTTAATAAACTTTCTCGCGTAATCTTTATTATGAAAAACTTAAACTTGTACTCAAGCAGACACATAGTGGAATAATTTTTGGTAGGGTGATTTTATTTTTCTAGATTTTTCACATAAAAGTGCAGGTTTCTCGTTCTCTCTTAAAATATCTGTGTGTGTTGGTTCTAAGGCGTAAAGTTTTATTTTTTACCCATATTGGTTTCTAGGTACAACAGGTTTGGCCATCTGTGGCTAAACATTCCCTTTACATCTAAAGTATATGAGAGAAAATTATGTCTCCTTACTTGACCCCAAGGTGGGTTTTTATAAATCCACTATAGAGGCAAAAAGAGAGTAAATTAAAAAAATTTTGAAAAAAAATCCCCCTCTCCTTATTATGTCATTTAATTTTAAAAAATTCTCTCCTTATTATATCATTTAATTTAAAAAAAATCCCTCTTTCAAGACTAAATGCCTATATTTATTTATTTGATTATATATATATATATATATATATATATATATATATATATATATATATATATATATATATATATATATATATATATATATATATATATATATATATATATATATATATAATCAAATAAATATATATAATAATTAATTAGTTAATAAATAAATTAATACATCTAACATATGTAATTACAAATCGTAATAACAAGTAAAGTTTTTTATTTTAAAAAAATATTTTAATATATTTTTCAATGAAATAAGTTTTATTATCTAAAAATAGGGGGACAAATGATATATCCCTCAAAAATTTATAAATTAAACACGGATCTCAATTTAAAATATACATATATTCAAATTAAATGACTCAGTAAGACGGGTTCAATAATGCTAGAACCAACTCAAATCAAGTCCACATTAGCTCAAATAAAGCTCAAATGTTATATGTGAAACTTCGAAACACTAACTGAATGATCAAATGACTTCCAAATTTGACGTGCTTATAGTCGAATCAAGCGGCTCAACGAAATGAATCCAACGAGCCTAAGATCACTAAGATCGAAGATCATTTGGATAGTCAAATCACTAGAAAATTATCTATTATCGATTGAATCGATACGGATCATCCGATGGAGTATTTTGGGATTTTGACTACAATGACCAAAATATCCTCTCAGAATCCTATAAATAGAATCTCATTCTTGTCACGAGGGAGGAGCAAGGAGCTAGAAGAGAACTTGGGAGCCCAAGCTAAAAAGAAGAGAGAGCTATAAGACTTAAAGATCCTCCAAGCATAATCGCGCCACCAGTCGACGGTCGCAGACCACCGCCGCAGACCACCGTCGTCGATCGCTGCCGCCATTGGCCACCACCATCAATCATCGTCGTCTTCGACCACCGCCGTCGGCCACCACCGCCAGTCATCACCACGGCCCGCCGCTCCGCGGACACCACCGCCGGCCGAACCACCATTGCCGGGTACCATCGCGATTCACCATTGATCGCCACCAACACCGAGCCTATTATTATTGTATATTGTTACACGATTCTCGTGATTTCTGGGCTTTCACATATAACTCAGAATCCGATCGGAAAAACTTAAACTTTGTACTCCAAAATGACACATAGTGTAATATTTTATCAGCTATGATTTTTCCTCTTTTGGATTTTTCCACGTAAAATCACGGGTTTCTCGTTCTCTCTTCAAATATCTCATGTGTGATGGATTTCAACAAGCGCTGAAAAGTTTTATTCTACGCAATTAGTTTTCAAGACGCATGCTTAACGTCATGGGAAACATTTCATTTTCATCTTCACAATGGTTGACAATGTAGCTTTATGTTTAGAGTAGCACAATCTATATGTTGGAGAAAATCTTACTCTAGAGGAACACATAAGAAGAATGAAGATTCATCGAACTCTGATCCTTCAACTTTTGTTGGAAATTAGGGGACAACTCTCAATCTCAAAATATTGCTCAAATCAATATTCTAGATATCTAATTGATTAACAGTTGGAGAAGCAAGTCAATGAGCATACAACAAAAAAGAAAATAGAGATAGCTTTGCAAATTATAATTCTCCAATCATACTCATGGAAAATAAGGCAAAGGTCAAGAGCAACTTTCTACACCTCAAACGATGTTTTGATTTTACCTCTTTCACATAGGTTAACATTATCGAGTAATACCGACAAATAATCTAAGAATTAAATGTTTAACCTCTTCACACAAAGTTAACGCACTTTGACAAAACAACCTTGGATAAGAGTTAAAATTTTTGATTTCTTCCACACAGGTTAAATATCATGGAGTTACACGCTGACAAACAACATTAGATGGGTCAAAAATCCTTAACGGATTCGATTCAACCTCTTTCATACAAGTTAATGTCATCAAGTAATACTTTAATAAACAACCTCAGATGAGTCAAAAATCCTTGGCGGATTAGATTAATTCTTTCATATAGTTAACGTATACTTTGACAAATAACCGGATGGGTCAAAATCTGGCGGTTTTAATTCCTTCATACATGTTAAGTCATCAAGTAATACTTTGACAAACAATCTGATGGTCAAAAATTCATTGATGACCTCTTCATACAGTTACTATCATCAAGTAATACTTTGACAAACAACCTCGGATGGGTCAAAATTGCGGATTTAATTGGACCTCTTCCATACATGTTAACGTCATCAAGTGATACTTTGAGAAACAACCTCAAATGGGTCAAAAATCCTTGCCAAATTCGACTCGACCTCTTCCATATAAGTTAACGTCATCAAGTTACACTTTGACAAACAACTTCAGATGGGTCAAAAATCCTCAACAGATTCGATTCAACATCTTCCATACATGTTAATGTCATCAAGTAATACTTTGAAGAACAACCTCGGATGGGTCAAAAAATTTTGGAATTGACCCAACATCTTCATAGTTAACATCAAGTAACACTTTGACAAACAATCGGATGGGTCAAAATCTCGGATTGATTCAACCTCTTCCATACGGTTAATCATCAAGTAATGCTAAAAATAACCTCGATAGTCAAAATCTTAGCGATTCGATTCTCTTCCATTGGTTAATGATATCAAATAATACTTTCACAAACAAGGATGGGTAAAAATATTCGATTCGACCTTTTCCATAGTTAACATCATCAAGTAATATGACAAACAAATTTCTGGATGGGTAAAAATTCTCGAAATTTGATTCAATCTCTTCCCCACTATCTTGGCAGTTGTCAACTATTAGAGTTTCAAGAAAATTAAATTTCTATAAAATACAGGACTTGATCCTCAAACCCTACCCAACAGGATAAAGCCTCTCCCAGGAAAACTGGAGCCTCCATATGAACTACGCCTGACGCTCAAAACTGGTTCCGATGATGATTGACACCTCTCTCGAGGGAAAATCGAGCCTCGTCATGAACTACGAGCCTTGATCGGTCCAAACTTCGGTCACGAGTAAGCTGACGCCTCTTTCGAGATAATCGAAGCTCGTATGAACTATGCCTTGATGCCTCAACCCAATTAGATGAGGATGTTCTCTAGGAAAAATCGAGGGCATGAACTACAGATTGATCAATAAACAAAAAACATTATTTTCGAGAATGTAAGAGCTTCGACAAAGAAAAAAAAATTACCCTTAACTGAACTGCTATATAATTTCATCCAGCAGAATACTGTAGCATAGAGAGAAAATTATCTCTTATTTTGACTCAAGGGGGTTTTATAAACCCACTATAGGGGTAAAAGGGGAATAAATTAAAAAAAAAATTTGAAAAAAATCTCATCTCCTCATTATGACATTTAATTAAAAAAACCCTCACCTTATTACGACATTTAATTTAAAAAAAAAAAACCTCTCTTTCAAGACTAAATGTTTATATGTATATATATAAATAATAATTTATAATAATATATTTATTTATATATATATATATATATATATATATATATATATATATATATATATATATATAATCAAATAAATAAATATTAATAATTAATTAGTTAATAAATAAATTAATACATCTAACATATGTAATTACAAATCATAATAACAAGTAAAGTTATTTTATTTTTTTAAAAATATTTTAATATATTTTTGGATGAAATAAGTTTTATTATTCAAAATGGCAAATGATATATCTCAAAATTTATAAATTAAACATGATCTCAATTTAAAATACATACAATCAAATTAAATTTCACGAGACGAGTCCAATAATGTTAACCAAGTCAAATCAGTCACATGAGCTCAAATTCTCAAAATACATGTGAAACTTCAAACACCGAAATAATCAAACGACTTCCAAATTTGACCATAAATAATCAGTAAGCATCTAATCCAACGAAGCAAGATCACTCATATTTCTAAATCATATTTATTACATTTAAAAGGGAGATTATAATATTTTTGATATGATATTGAAGATTAGAATATTATATATGTAAAATTTGAAGTTTAGATATTAGATATGTAAATACATAAGAATTATGTACCTATGTAAATCCACTAAAATAAATTGAATTAATTTAAAGGGTTGTTTGGTTGGATGATTTTTAAATGAATGTATTTTATGAATACAATATAATTGGAAGGTAAGTATGACTAATTTGAATGGATGTAGATCAAATGTATTAAAAAGTATTTGTTATTTGTGATGATATATTGAAAATGTATTAAAAGAAAATATGAGTGCGAGTAAAAGTAGCGATAATGATAGTGATTGTAGGGGTGATTGGATAATATGCGATGGTGAATAATACAGTAGTGGTGAGTGTATAAAGATCAAATAAGAGCAGTAAGACAACAATGACGATTACGTGAGAAAGTGAGGTCACTTACTGTAAGTTTTTTATGTATTTGAAATTCAAAGTTTAAAAATTTTAAACTAAATAAAATTTATCATCATGAATAAAAAAAAGATCCCTAATTTTCTATGTATAATCAAACAACTCTTAAGATTCATCATGAATTTACGTTCATTATTCATTAAGATACCCTCACACAAGCTTTTTTGATTTTATTTAATAATTCATTAAATATTCATAATCATTGAAAAATAAATTTCACTAACTAATTAATAATTTAGCTAACACAACTTCAATCATAATCATACCTGACATCAAACTTTTTCCAACATCAATTTTGTGACAAACTTTACCTAAACTTTTAAACTAATTATAAATATTAAATATTGGCATGTGGATGATTAAAATAGAAAATTAGTAATCTTAATGTAAATAAATTAATAAATAAATTCTATCAGATTACGTGTGTGCCTCTAATACTCCATGTGCATTGCATCAACTCCACGTTACCAATCGGTCCTGTAGAAATATATATATATATATATATATATATATATATATATATATATATATATATAGAAGGATATCCACCAACACCCATTATCTTTGTGTGACGTTGACTAATCTAAATAAAGCATCACATTCATCACCCATGTAACGGCCCCTCGATGTTCATCACGCCCACCCGAGAGAATCAACGCAGAGATTTTCGTTGCCGCCCACCAACTCTAAGAGATAGATCTTGTAGAAAATTTTCAAAGTTCGAATATTTAAGATTGATTTGATTTGCCTTTTTCTCGTATAATGATTTGGCAATACTTGCCCATATTTATTTTACATTATTAATATTTTAGGTACATATACATATTATATAATTTTTATATATTTATGCAACTGTTAAATCATGAGTTATCTATGATCTCATATCACCTAGCAAAGAACAACGAAAATGAAAAGGAGACAATGAGAAAGAAAAGAATATGAAAAAGAGCATATAGAGAGTTCGAGCCTTTAAGCTTAGAATTCATAAATTTAAACCCTTCTTAAAATTTTTTATTTATTTTATACAAAAGTTGTATTATTTTCAACATTTTTTATGCAACAATAAATTTATCAAAAGACAGAATGAGAAGTCTTATATAACTTACCTTTCCAATTACACAAAAAATAACATAAATAATTAAATGAATTTCTCCCCTAATAAGACTCTATCAATAAAAAATATCTTCAGAAAAATTGTCGATGACAATAATCACCATTAAGGGTCAGTTTAAGCATGCTACAACTTTTTATAAAGTCAATTATAAAATTATTGTTCAGAGAACTTTTTAAAAAAATTATTATGAATGTTATATAATATTTTTATTTTTTAAAAAAACAATTAATAATTTTCTGACAAATATTATACTTTGATAACTTTAATTTTCAAAAATAATTTTTTATATCACAATTTTTTTTAAAATAAAAAAAAATGATAATCAAATATAACTTTGATTAATTTCAGAAAAAAAAAAACAGCTAATAAATTATCTTAATAAGACTAACTATAAGCACAAATATATACAATAAAGTCCTTTGTAGAGGAAGAATGATTGCTTGTGAAAGTCTTCAATTATAGGTGAAGACTATAGCACGAAGAATTTTTAATATCTTTATATTTAGAAAGGAAATTTTCAAATAAGACCTCCAAATTTGCTCAATTCAGATCCAAAACTCACAGGTAATCTTCTAGATAACATATTTTCGCTAACAAACAAAAGATGATGAAAAATGAGATTAATTTTATTCAATTCTCTAAGGATTACTAAAATCATATGCAACTTGCACTTTTTTTTCTTTTAGAGTTCTTTTAAAACCAAATAAAATATAATAATATAATAATATTAAAACAAAATATTTTATTATATTAGAGTAAACCAAACTCCAATTAATTATTTTCTCTATCCCATAACTATGGGCATACTCCTTTTTTTTTCAGGAACAAACAATATTCCCCGAATCTCACAAACTTTAAATCTCTCCTATAATGTAAGTTCTAAAAGCTTAAGCTAAAACCACCTCTGATTCAATTGAACCCTCTCATACTTGAAACAATTCCAAAATCCACATAAAAAATCATTGATTGTTCCACTCCAACCTGATCAAATCTTATCGGCCATATCGATACTATCAGCAATAAGACCAGAAGAACCAGCACTGCCCATCTTTCCAAAGGAGATCATGGCTGAAGAAAAGCCCTTGAAGCTGCTGCTCCCTTCACTCAACTTCCAGGATTTTCCTGACCTCCTTAGCTTCAATGAGCTCTCCCTGTCGATTTCTTCGTCGGCCTCGACTCGACCGCCACCAGTCCAGCAATGTCGCTCCTACAGAAGGGGCAGATTGGCACGGCCGGGAGGCGGTTCAGGGGGTCGGGCTTGGTGTGGCAGCAAAGGGCCAGCGTGCAGCGGGCGCACATTTGGTGCCCGCAATCTCGCACTTCGATCGAGCAAGCTTGGTCGAAGCAGATACAACATAGCTCATTCTCACCTGACTGCAATGGTGCACTTTTAGATGGATATAAATGGAGTTCAATGATAACATCAAGTGGCAAATACATAATGCTTGATCCATCCTAAAGCTTGTGACGAGCTCCAGGAAGGCTTAAATTGTATTAAAAATAGCACTTTTTAATCTCCTGAAGAGAAAAAGCTCGGCCAAACAAGCACTTAATTATTGTAGAAGCATAAATTAAGATCATATTTAAGTCACCATTTCATTAGAAACTGAAACAGAGAGGAAAAAGAAATAGTAAGGACTACCTCTGATGTGTCATCATCGTTACAGTCTTCAGTTTCTTCAGGGGATGGCAAAGAGTAAACCATTCCTTTAAAAATCTTCTTTTCTCTTTCCCTGTTGGCTTCCATAAGAGCACTTTCCAGCAGAAGCTTAGCATCTTGCTTCAGCTCACTGATGAACTTCAATTGAGAAGGCCAGACTAGAGGCTCTGCAGAAGATGGATTCAACAGTGCAGCGCATACCAGATGTTTCTTTTTCACCGAAACCGCATAAGGTATTCTCCTGCAATGATCAATTTGTATCAAGCTACACAGCCATATATCAGACAAATTCATCAAAGAAACGAGTATCATCAATTATTCTTCCGAAATCAGAAGACCCTTCAGCTCATGCAACGATTCTTACCCAGATGAATCCATCTGAAGGCGATCAGCACCCCAAGCGAGCAATTGGCGAACGCAATCAACACAACCTCCGCGAGCTGCGAAGTGAAGCGCTGTGCTTCCAAGATAACTGCAAAGCAAGATATTTGTTAATTTGCTGAGCTAGTTTTCTCTCTCAACTCCTCAAATTTACAGAAAAAAAAAAAACAAAGCTTGTGACTAATAGAGCGAAGGGAAGAGCTCAAAGTTACCCATTGTCTCCAGTAGAAGCGAAGACGAGAGCCCCTTCTTCCAATAGCACATGAACGCAATCTGGCCGCTGCCGCTTTCTGCAGCAAGATGCAGTGGAGTTGCCCCTTCCCATCTCCAACATTCACAAAACGAGCAAATCCCCTGCAATTTCAGAAAATGAAGTACCAATCAACCCTCTCAGATATCTACTATCTATTAATCAGAATTAATAATTTCCAACAATCTAACACCATAGGTTTTGTTTAGATTGAAGTGGAGGAAATGAAATGAAAACTCAGAAAGTAAAGCGACGCTAACCATGATTCTGCGATTGAATTCGAACGAGCAGCCTGAAGAATTGCTTGCAGGCAATCTATATGGCCGTAGTAAGCGGCATAGTGCAAACAAGTTCTTCCATTCAACGAATCGAAGAGTAAGATCTGAAAATAAAACAGCAATCGCTACCCAATCAATCGGAAGAACAGAAATTGAGTAAAAGAAAAATTATATATTTTCACTCACATTTGCTCCCGCATGAAGGAGTTTCTCCACGCAGGCAATCTTCCCGTGCATTGCAGCTAGCATCAGAGGAGTCTTCCAGGCAGAATCACATATATCAGAAAACTATAAACAGTCTTCAAAAAAAAAAAAAAAAAATTTTTTCCAAGGCTGGTTACCTGCTTGTGACGGTTGAGAACGTCCGGGTTATCCCATCGCTCCAAAAGCAAAGAAAGCATCTGAAAAAAAGTTAAAAACCAGAGTGCAAACATAAGATGAAGACGACCTTTAGGCGAGGATGAAGGGGGGAAAAGCCAAACCTGAACTTGACCCTTCGCTGCGGCGATATGGAGGGACGATAAACGGCTGAAAACGGTGGTTCGTTGGATAAAAGAAGGATCTTTGCATAGTATTGACTCTGTGGCTTCAATTTCACCGGATTTTGCGGCGGCGAAGAACTCGCTCGCTCGAGGCTGCCTGCCTCAGACCCTTTCAGCAGCACCCCAAAGTTTTGGGACTGCCTGTGGAGGTGGCTCGTGACGAAGAAGAGAAGCTGGGTGAGATATTTAACAAAAGCCGTAAACGATGGGTCAGGTGGGGTCCACGCAGTATGTGAGTCGTGAGTTAAGGGGCTGTTTGCCTGCGAGTTGGATGAAGTTTGACCGAGTAAATCCTGTAAATTCGAATTTACAAATTCAGACGCAGTCAAATTTAAAAATATTTGATATAATAAAGATTAAATTTGATTAAAATCAACAAAACTATTTAACTATTATTGTAGAATTTAAACTTTTAAATTAATAAAACATTATGTTATATTAATTTTAATTAAACAAAAAATAGTATTGATATGACACTTAAAATACTACTAGTCGAAGCACGAATCTTGATGCTAAAAAGCTGATCCAATAACCTAATCAAGACTTAAAATATCCTTAAAACTGTCAGTTAAATCTCTAAATAACTCTCAAACAGAGTGTTTATAGTCAAATCGAAGCGTCGACGGGATCTAACGAGCCCAAGATCTCATAATTCTAACTTCATTTACACAAAATACATCATTGATCAAGGGAATCATCATGAGCGTCCGATGGAGATGAGTGGATTTTGCATGTATTTACGAGACGCCACTCCTCCAATTTATAAATAACCCCTCATTTCTCATGAGGAGACCAAGCAAGAGAGGAGAGAGCTCCTTGAAAATCCTCGAGGCATAATCGTCACCGATGGTCGACCACCCCATTGGTTAACCACCGCCGCCAGCCGCCACCGCTGATCCTCGCCGTCGTCAATCTTCGTCGGCCTCCATCATGACGACCTTCATCGTTAGTGGATGTTCCCCAGTTCACCATCATCTGCTACCACTAACAACTTTTACAACCTAAACGTGATTATATGGCTGTTGTTGTCTGATTTTGGGGTTCCCATTGTGAGCCCTTCTTATATACTGTAATCTAGGAAAACTCAGTACTCCAAAATAAATATATAGTGAAAGTTTTTTCTGCCAGTCTGGTTTTTTCTCTCTTTCAGGTTTTCCACATAAAATTTCTGGAGTTTTCTTGTTCACTTTTTAAATACCTGTATGTGTGCCGAATTTCACAACAAGGCTAAGGCATAAACTTTCACTCTACCGCTGATTTTCTAGCACGCAACATTTTGGCGCCGTCTGTGGGAAACTGATTCTCATTATTTCATCTTGTGTGGTGACCAAGTTTCCCAACAATATCAAAACCACCATCGATGTGGAGCATTTCAAGCTTTTAAAGAGCGCAAGCGAGAATGAAGATTCATCAAACTTCGTTCCTTCAAATTTTGTCAAAAACTGGGGGGAACTCTTAATCTCAGAAGATCGTCCATGTTAATATGTTAAGCATCTAATCGATTACCATCCCAAGAAACAAGTCAAAGTTGGAGGATATTTCAACATTGAGAAGAGATATAGCTTTAC
Source organism: Cymbidium sinense (assembly GCA_021442155.1). Taxonomy (NCBI): domain Eukaryota; kingdom Viridiplantae; phylum Streptophyta; class Magnoliopsida; order Asparagales; family Orchidaceae; genus Cymbidium; species Cymbidium sinense. Next base: position 102,574,266 of record CM038215.1, read on the forward strand.
AAATTATGATTTTTCAATCATACTCATTGAAAAACAAGACCAAGGTTAAGGAGCAACTTTGACTACAACCACAAACGGATGTTTTGATTCGACCTCTTTCACACAGGTTAACGTCATCAAGTAATACTTTGACAAACAAGCTCGGATGGGTCAAAATCCATTCAATTCACATCCATGTTAACGCCATCGGTAACACTCGACAAGCAACCTGGATAGGTCAAAATCCTTAGGATTTAATTCGACTTTCTATACAGTTAACATCATCGGGTAACACTCGACAAACAACCTCGATAGTCAAAAATCCGAATTCAATTCAATGTCTTCCCACAGTTAACGCCATCGAGCAAAGACTCTAACAAACAACCTAGGATAGTCAATGGACTCGGCCTCTTCCACAGCGCGTCGGTAACACTCGACAAACAACCTCGGATGGGTCAAAATCTCCGATTCAATTCAACCTCTTCCATTAACGCCATCGGTAACACTTATAAATAACCGAGATGGGTCAAAATCTCCGATTCAATTCAACATCTTCCATACAAGCGCCATCGAAGTCACACTTTGAACAAACAACCTTGATATCAAAATCTCATCGCCGCCATACACATCGACTTCATCGCTGCCATCGCTGCGACCATCGCGCAATCTTCCACCATCTTTGCCGGTCACCATACTTAACGCTGCGGTCAATTGCCGCTGCTTTGCGCCACCATTCGGTTTGCCGAACCACTGCCGCCGGTCCATCGCGCATTTTTCGCGGTAATTTTCGTTGCCGTTATCTCATCTACCGACCGGCCACCGTTGACTACATTCTCTTCGGCCACCGCCACTCGCTAACACTATCGTTGATCACTTACGACTACCGGCATCGCCACAACCTATGGTGATCTCACCCACCACCATCGTCGGTTATCTGACACATCGCGGTCACACCCTCCACGCCACCATCGCCGAGCATTAACCTCGCCTCTGTTATCGCCTCTGATCGCTTTGAACGATGAACCCGACGGTACAGTTGATGCCCTTTTCAAGAGAAACTGTAGACACGATGTACGGCCTCGCCTCCAACCGACGGTCCGAATGAGGCCTCTTCAAGGGAAAGCGAGTCTTGTCGATGAACTAAAGTCGATCGCCTCGGTGGGTCGAGGTCACACCTCTTCGAGAAAGGAGCCTTGTCGTATGAACTAGGGTCTTGATCCTTCAACCCGGCCGGTCCGACGAATTAACACCTCTTCGAGGGAAAACGGAGCCTTGTCATGAACTGGGTCTTGATTGCCTCCAAATGACCTTCTCTCAAGAAAAAGAGAAGGTGCCATCTCCCTTGGCCTTAGTGGGGTTTTTATAGACCTCTTATAGGGGCAAAAAGGTCAAAACTCGTCAAAAATTGCCCAAAACAGCTCAAAACAGATGAAAATGGGCCAAAATGCGGACGTTTTCATCACAGCACGAATTGGCACCAGCTTTCGCCCGCTCGCCTCTCACAGACTGATTTCGACTCAGCCATTCTCCAGATTCAGACGCTCATGGCGGCGACTGCAGCGTGAACTGGACGCCAGTGACGCGAGAAGCCATCGAATTCAAGCCAGGCGCCCACCCATGCGCTTGTCCGTTTCAAGGACCGCCAGCCGCAAGACGCCGCCATGGTTGCCTGCAGCGCCAGCCAACCACGTCGTGCACACAGCTCTGCTCAGACTGGATGAGTCCTCAGAATCTAAATGTCGAAGATACCACATATCCTGATCTGATTCTGCCTCAGAATATAATCTTGCTTTCCATGAAGATTTATTCTCTCAATATGTATATTAATGGATCAAATTTAATATGAAGAATTTGTTATTTTGATGATTGAGATAATGTCATCCAAAAATAGGCAAATATATGACACTTAAAATATACTTGTAAGCATGATGCTAAAAGCAAGTTGAAATTGGTCGAGATCAAACACTTAAAATATCCTAAAACTCTAGGATGTCGGTTAAATCTTAAATAACTCTCAAACATGGAGTGTTTATAAGAAATCGAACGTCGACGAAGCCTGGATCTAAGAGCCCAAGATCTCGATAATTCTAGCTTCATTCGAGCATTCAAATATACAAAATACATCATATGATCAAGAGAATCATCATGAGCCGTCCGATGGAGAGGAGTGGTTCGGATTTTGCATGTATTTATAGAGACGTCACTCCTCCAATCTATAAATAATCCCTTATTTTATATGAGGGGAGACCAAGCAAGAGAGAGGAGAGAGGTCTAAAGCCTGAAAATCCTCTAGGCATAATCGTGTCACCACTCGACGGTCGCTGACCATCCCCGTTGGTTACCAACCAACGCCACCGCCGCCACACCGCCACATCCTCGCCGTCCAATCTCGTTTGCTCTCATGACGACCTTCATCGCCGTTGGATGTTCCCCGTTGTTCACCATCATCTACTACCACTAGCAACTTTTACAATCTGAATGTGATTATATGGTTGTTGTTGTCTGATTTTGGGGTTCCCATTGTGAGCCCTTCTTATATACAATTATGTAATCTCGTAGAGGAAAAACTTGTACTTCAAAACAAATATATAGTGGAAGCTTTTCTGCCAGCCCGCGGATTTTTTCCTTTTCGAGATTTTCACGTAAAAATTCTGAGTTTTCTTTCACTTTTAAATACATGTGTGCTAGATTTCACAATAAGGTTAAGGCGTAAACTTTCACTCTACCGCGACTGGTTTCTAGCACGTAACAAGTATTATAATAAATCATTTTTTAACAATATTAGCTAATTAAACAATAAATTATATTTATGACAATTAAATAAAAATAATATCAATTTGCTTAAATTAATATATTATCTAATACATTTAATTATGAATATTAATTTAATTTATAATTAAATGTATTTATTTGATTAGATATTAATAGTTCAATTAAAACATTTATAAAGTAAATTAAATATAATATTTTAACTAAAACTCTCTCTCTTTTTTGCCCTCTTTTTTGTGTCTTTTGAAACCCTTATTAAAAAATAAGCTACAAAATTATGATTGAAATTTATTGGGAAAGATCACACATTTTTATTTGTCTAAATTCTATAAATACTCCTAATTATTGTATTTAATAAATTCTCAACTTAACATAAAACAAACTAAAATAAAATTAAGAAAATAGTATTTATTTGATCATTGAGACTATTGAAAATTTTATGATAAATCCTATGAAAATCTAGGTACCAAGTTATATCTAAGAATTTATTTTGAATATTTTAGTAAGTAAGGAAGGATGACTTTAAAAAAAATTTTTAATCTTAGATTTTCACATTTGTTGCAATGAGCCACGTTCTTAATGCAAAAGCTACAATTTTAAAATTAATGAGTTCAAATGATGAAAATTGAAAACATGGTCCACATATTATTATCTTATAAAGTATTTAATTAAAAATATAAACTTTAAACAACCTAAATAAACAAATATATAAAGCATGTGACTAAATTCATAAAATGTAATACAATAAAAGTTTATTGTATGATATTAAGGGTGCTTGTTACATAATAAATTCTCTTATAAAAAGTCCATTTGAACTATGGAAAACTTTTTCAAATCAACTGTACTTTTTCAAAAAATATAATAATAAAAAATCAGTCGTGCTTACTAAAATCAAGAAAATTAAGGAATTATTATAAAAAGTACTATTGCGTGATAGAAAATCAATTGCGGTGGAATAAAAGTTTACGTCTTAGTCTTATTGTGAAATCTAGCACACACAGATATTTAAAGAGTGAACAAAAAACTCCAAAACTTTTACATAGAAAAACCCCAGAAAGAGGGGGAAAAACTCACGAGACTTAGCCCAGCAAAAATTTTTCACTATATATCTCCTTTGGAGTACATAGTTTTCCGACACGATTACATAATCAGATATGGAAAGCGACAATGGGAATCAATCGTAACAATATGCGAGAATGGTTGCTAATAATTGTCATGGCTGGTGAAAGAACAACGACGCGAGCAAACATGGTGATGATCTACGGAGATGATCGCGATGTACGGCGGGCCGGACGAGAATGACCACGATGACCGATGAGTGGTAACGATGACCTACATAAATTGATGCCAATGATGATGATGGTATTGATGGCGAGAGACCGACGCAGCAGTAACAGCCGAATGTGGTCGAGGGACCAACGCGGGTTAATGCAAGCCGACGGTGGTCGGCCGACCGACGGTGGTCGATGACCGCCGAAAGTGGTGGCACGATTATGTTTGGAGGATTTTCGCTTTAGAGCTCTCCTTCTTGCTTGTCTCAGAAGAATGAGGACTATTTATGATTAAAGAGAGGCATTTTCGCAAATACATGCAAAATCCAAACCACTCCATGGGATGGCTCATGATGATTCCCTTGATCATTTGTAATTTAACTATTTGAATACTCAAAGTCGTAATTATGAGATCTTGGTTGTTAGGCTCGTTAAGACGCTTCGATTTGACTATAAACACTCCATATTTAAGAGTCAATTGATAATAAGTGATCTAGATACATTCGTAATCGATTGCCGACATCAAGATTCGCTTCGACTAATAATTTTAGTGTCATATCGTTGTCTCTTATTTTGGATGATTATCTCAATCATCCAAGAATATATATGTCAAATTTGAAAATAGCAAATTCTTCAATGAAATTTTGCGTCCATTAACCATACATTTGAAAAATCTTCAGAGTACAAGATTATGATCACTAAGCGCAGGGTCATGATGCACGCTGCAGCGCAAGATTTCGGATTATGGACCCATCTCAGATACTTACTGACGCTAGACTTCGCGCGCCCACGCTCCACCCATGGGCGGTTCCGCGTGTGGCGTATGCAAAGGCGGCGAAGCGGGGAGGGGTGATCCATAGCGCTTGCGTAGATGAGGGTTTTTTGTCCTTTTCCACCCGTTTTCACTCATTTTTTTCATTTTTTTCATTTTTATTTATTTATTACCTGTTTTTCCCTATAAGGGGTCTATAAAACCCCTGGTCGGAGGAGACACAAATCTCATATGCTCTAGTGTTCCTCTACATTGATGAGAAATCATCTAGCAAAGTTTAAGGGTTGGGGTAAAAAAAATTTCTTTCCTTTGGAGTGAAGTTCGACCTTTTCTTAAGAGAAGGTCATTCTTCATCAAGGTACTCATCTGGCAGGCTCGTTTTCCCTCAAAAGAAATGTCCTCGTCGGACCGACCGGGTTTGGATTCCTTTTTGTGCTCAATAAAATTGAATTATATTGTACTACTTTTTTCTCTTTCTTTGTTAATTGTTTATAATTTTTATTTGTACATTAAATTGTATCAATATGAAAAACTATTTACATTGTACATTAGATTGTATCAATATATATACAGTTAGTTTAGTAACTTTAGTTAATAAAATTTCTCTATTATTTGTTTGTTAACTTTAAAATCTTTTTTTTTTAATTTGTCTATGCAATTGTTAGAAACAACCCAATAAACCGAAATCTAATTCGGTTTATTCGGTTCGGTTTATACGATTTTTTTGTGCTACTTTGGTCGGTTTTAGTTTTTTCAAAATAACGGTTTGATTTATTTGGTTTCACCAAAATCTCAACCGAATAAATCAAACCGACCGAATGCTCACCCCTAGGGATAAGTCAATTTTTGTATATCAAGAGGTGCTCGATTTGAAGATTTACTCTTTGAAGAGTCCACGAATTTCACAGATAACTCTTATGGCATCAATTCGATCAATTTATAGTCATGATCAATCGCTTTTATATTATATTTATATATTTTTATTTCACTTTTATATTATTTAAATTTAATATAAACAAATTAATAATTAGTTAAAAACTCAAAATATTTAAAATTTATTCTAAGCATTTTCAAAATAATATATATATTTGAAACAAAAAATAATTTATTTTAAAATATAGCAAATAAATACACTTTTCAAAAATAGAAAAAAATCTAATAAAATTGATTCCAAATAAGCCTAAAATATTTGGACTTGATGCTAGAAAACCGTGTAGAGTAAAAGTATTACTTAACTTCGTGAAATCCAAAGACATACATGTATTTCAAGAGTGAACAATAAAAAATTTTACGAAAACCTTAAAAGAGGAAAATCATGGGGCTAGCCCAAGAAAAGCTTCCACTATGTGTTCACAAGACAAGATATTCGATACCGGATTACATAATCAGATATGAAAGGGACAATAGCTAAGAATGCAACGCCGACGATAATGTTGACGAATGATGTTAACGACAATGTTGACAATGATGTTGATGACGCCGACGAGCTAGTGACGGTAATGAATGGGTCACATGGCGAGGATCGCGGTCGGCTACCGATGCGGGTTGACAACCGCCGAGTGGAACGACATCTGGTGGGATCTTTTTCTCTCCTCTCTTTGGCCTCCCCATAATATGAGGCTAGAAGGGATATGGCTCGTAAATACATGCAAAAACCAAACTCCTCTCCATCTGACTCATGATGATTCCCTTGATCATATGATATATTTTGTGTATTTGAATGCTCAAACGAAGTCGGAATTGTAAGATGTTTGGCTTGTTGGAACCGGCTCGTCGAGACGCTCGATTTGACTATAAATACTCTATATTTGAGAGCATTTTAAGAATTTAATTGATGTCCCAAAGTTTCTAATGATATTTTAAGTGATTGATCTCACCTCGATCGCTTCCTTCGCATCAAGATTCGCGGCTTTGACTAGAGGAATTTTCGTGTCATATCGGTTGCTATTTTGGATGATATTATCTCAATCATCAAAAAATATATGTGCCAAGTACTTCAAAATAGCAAATTCTTCAATAAAATCTGCAGGTCCATTAAACACACATTTTGAGAGAACGATCTTCATAAGCAAAGATTATGACTACGGGCAGATGCACGCCAAAAATATGTATGTATGTGCGAGCGGAGGTTACTGGACCATCCGGTCCGAACGGCACATGGGTGCTGCCAGTGATGGGCGCTCGGCTACAAGACGACGACGCCAAGATTATGGTGCTCATAGCGCCAATGCCTCTACCATGCAACGGCCGCTGGTTCATCTTCAGGTCTGAGACGCTTTACGCATGTGAGCTGACATCGCCGGGCCGATGGTCGCGCTGGTCATGCTACAGCGGCTTGAGGTGGCGCAGCGCTGGCCAGGGCGGCCGATGGTCAGATGAATGGCCGGGTCACTACCAAAGCGACGTTTTTGAGCTTGATAGGCGGTTTTGACTATTTTACTGCCCTGGGGTCTATAAAACCCCTAGGGCTAGGGAGAAGACACCTTCTCTTCTTGAGAGAAGGTCGTTGAGGCCAGCGTAGTCATATGGCGCTCTGCTCGAAAGAGTGATCAGCTTGTCTGACCCACCTTGTTTGGAGGCGATCAAGACCCGTAGTTCATATGGCGAGCTCGATTTTCCCTCGAAGAGGCGCTGACTACCCTTGCCTGACCCACCGGTTTGAGATATCAAGACCTAGTTCCGAGGCTCGATTTTCTCTCAAAGAGGCGTGACCGCCTTGTCGGACCGACGGGTTTAAGATCAAGACCCGTAGCTCATACAGGAGCTGCTTTCCCTCGAAAGAGGCGCGCTCTTATTGGACCAACCGGGTTTAAGGATCAAGACCCGTTCATGCGATTTTCCCTCGAAAGAGGCATTAACCCCCTTGTCGGACCGACCGCCCGGAGGCGATCAACGGAGATGGTTGATGAAGATGCTTGACGATGGTGGCACGACATTGGCAGACGGACTGCGAGGGTGGTCGGCGAGATAACAGCCGATAATGGTGGGACCGACGGAGATCCGGCGATGGTCGGCGGACCAAGAATGGTAGTCAGCCAGTGACGGCTATGGTTAGACGGGGTGGTTGCGATCAACCGGCAACAGAAGGACGGCGGGCGATCGGCGCAGTGGCGGGATGACCGACGATGGTGATGACCACGGAGGTTCGGAGATGAACAACGAGATTACGGCAGTGACCGCGATCTATGGCAAACCGGCTACGTTGTTGGCGCCGACGGTGGTCAATGCAGAAGGCGACGGTAATGACAACGATCAAGCCGAATGGATAATGACCGATGATGGATAATGGCGAGATCGCAATGGTCGACGGCAGTGACCGACGACAGTAGCCGAGCGGACCATATAAGTAGGTCGACGGGTGGTGGCAAATGTAACCGGCGACGAATGACGATGGCGATAGCGCCGTCGGCGGGGATGACCGACAACGATGGTGGTGACCGGCGAAGATGACCGACCTGAGATTGTCAATACAGGATCTACGACCTGTGAATGGCGGGCGACCGGCATGTAGTCGGATGACCGACGATGATGGTGATGATGACCGACGAGATTGCCGGGCGATGGTCGATAATGGCGACAGTAGCGTGCGGACCGCCTACGTGGTCACAATCGTGGATCTTTGACCTATCCGAGGTTGTTTGTCGAGTGTGACGGCGACGCAACCTATGGAAGAGGTTGAATTGAATCCGAGATTTATGACCTATTGAGGTTATTTGTGGTGTTACGATTATTAACGTATGGAAGAGGTAATCAATCCGGGATTTATGACCCATTCGAGGTTATTTGTCGTGGTGTTACCCGGCGTTAACCTGTATGGAAGAGGTCGAATTGAATCCGAGGATTTTGACCTATCCGAGTTGTTTGTCGGGTGTTACCGATGACGTTAACTCAGGAAGAGGTGGGAAGTCCACTAAGGATCTTTTGACCCATCCTAGGTTATTTGTCAGTGTCTTTGCTCGATGACATTAACCTGTATGGAAGAGGTCGAATTGAATCCGCTGAAAATTTATGACCTATTCGAGGTTGTTTGTCAGGGTGTTACCCAATAACGTTAACCTGTATGGAAGAGATCGAATCAATCGGATTTTGACCTATCAGGGTTGTTTGTCGAGGTGACGACGTTAACTCAGTATGGAAGAGGTCGTGGAAGTCCACTAAGGATCTTTTGACCCATCCTAGGTTGTTTGTCGAGTCTTTGCTCGACGTTAACCTGTATGGAAGAGGTAATCAATCCGCCGAGGATTTTGACCTATCAGGTTGTTTGTCGGTGTTACCCAGATGACGTTAACTGTATGGAGGTCATGGAAGTCCACTAAGGACCTTTTGACCCATCCTAGGTTGTTTGTCAGAGTCTTTGCTCGATGACGTTAACCTGTATGGAAGAGGTCGTAGGAAGTCCACCAAGGACCTTTTGACCTATCCTAGGTTAGTCAGAGTCTTTGCTCGATGACGTTAACCTGTATGGAAGAGGTCGATTAAAACATCCGTTTGTGGTTGTAGTCAAAGTTGCTCCTTAACCTTGGCCTTTTTCATTAGTATTACCGACTTGCTTCTCAAACTGATAATCAATTAGATATCCAGAATATCGATTTGGATAATCTTTTGAGATTAAGATTTGCCCCCGCCGACAAAATCAAGGAACTAAGTTTGATGAATCTTCATTCTTCGCCACCTTAAAAGCTTGAAATGCTACATCTCGATGATGGTTTTGATCTTGTTAGAAAACTTGGTCGCCATACAAGATGAAATAATGGGAATCAACTTCCCACAGATGGCATCAAACCGCTGCGCTAAAAACCAGGTAGAGTAAAAGTATTCGCTTTAGCTTCTGGGAAATCCGACATAATGTGTATTTAAAGAGTGAACAATAAAACTCAATTTTACGTGGAAAACCTCAAAAGAAGGAAAATCATCCTAGCCCAAGAAAAGCTTCCACTATGTATGTTTGAGTACAAGATCTTCCGATAACGGATTACCAGTATAGAAAGGGACATAAGCAGAATGCAACAATGGGACGATAATGTTGACAATGTTGACGAATAATGTTGTGATGATGTTGACAATGATGTCGGCAATAGTGGTGATGATGACAGACAACAAGACGACGACGGGCGAGGATCGGCGGTGATGGCGGCGGTGTTGACAACCGTCAGTGGTACGATTGCTTTGGAGGATCTTTAGAGCTCTCTCCTCTCTGTTTCCCTCATGAGGGGATATTTATAGATTGAAGGAGTGGCGTCTCTATAAATACATGCAAAATCCGAACTACTACTCTCCATCGGACAGCTCATGATGATTCCCTTGATCATATGATGTATTTTGTGTATTTGAATGCTCAAACGAAGTCGAATTGTAAGTTCTTTTTGTTGGAACTCATCGAGACGCTCGATTTGACTATAAACACTCCATATTTGAGAGCTTTTTAAGAATTTAACTGATGTCCCAAAGTTTTCAATGATATTTTAAGTGCTTGATCTCGACCAGTTTCAATTTATGATCAGCTTCCTTTCTTGAAAGATGCATTTGCATTGATAATGAAAAAAACTGATTACAAGTTATAAAATTGCAAAAGAAGAAAAAAAAAGCTTAACAAAGATGTTTCCTATCCTCCAAAAGCATAAAATCATGGAATAGTGTTATCTAAGCTATGCCATACAAAATCAAAGTAGAATATGCACAAAAGTCAAGCTATCGTTGTGTATAAGCAAAAATAACCTGTGGAAGTTCTTCAAAAGCTTATGTCGAGCCTCGTGAGGTTACGCCATATCTCCTCTCAAGAGAGAGCTTGGGTGGTCCACCACCCCGATGTTATCCCCTTCAATGATTATGCCTCTGCACGTCATCCAAGGCTCCATGATGTTCGAATGTAGCATGCTGGCTAGTCTGTCGTTCCAATGTTGGAAACAATGACCCATAGCTTTGATGAAGTTTCCATTATCATCCCTTAAGACCACAACAACACCAAATGACATTGAAAGCAAGGATCCATCCACATTCGATCCAACCGGGAGGAGAGGACACCACATAGTAGTTTAATCATCCATTTCAGCATCAAGATTCGTGCTTCGATTAAAGGAATTTTCAGGGTCATATGAGGACTCTCGGTCAAAGTATTTATAAAAAAAAAATCATTTATGAATTGACTATCCAATCGATTCTATATAGGTTCAAAATCATTTCTGCATAGAATATGAGATTGAACTAATGAATTGGATCGATATTTATAAAACTTGGCGACTCTAATATTAATCAAATTTGAACTTTTGAATTTTAATAAAATGTCTAGAAATAAAATATTTAGATTAAAATAAAAAAATTATTAACTTTTTATTTTTAAAATTTTGAATTTAGAATTATATTTAAAATATTTTAAAATAAAATATCTCAAAATTAAAATATTATATATAAAATTAATAAAATATTATTGTTGTGTTATTTAAATTTTATTAAATTAATTTTATTATTTATTGATTTACTTAATTTAATTCTGATTGAATTTGTTGATTCTATATTTTTATTTTATATTTTAATATTTGATTTTTAAAATCATAATTATGATTTTATAATTTTTAATATGAAAAATTATAAAATACAAGAAATTAGACATGTCTTTGTTAGATCCCTTTAATTATTGAAGTTGTCTTTAAGGAAAGATAAGTTTACTTACCTCCACGACTTTATTCTCATCTAATTTATTCCCATGATAATAATTTATAAAAATTGCTCGCAGTTGTTATATTAATTTTCTAAAATAATTTCTTTGAGAGCAAGTTATACTTTTAAGAATGAGGTTAATTTTTGAATTAGCAATGTGATGAAATCTTAGTTGGGCTCCAAGCTATTCTTTTAACATACTAAAATTAATATAAAAATATATAATAACTAAAATCTATTCAATAATTCAATAATTTTTGAATCAAGGATGTTATATGATAATACTTTATTCTCCTGAATTAATTATGATTTATTAGCGAAGTGGAGTAAGTGACAAGGAAGAAAATAACATTTTATTAATTAAAAAAGTTATCCTATTTCACAATTTTTTAGATCTCCTCTCTCTCTCTCTCTCAAGAGATTATTTGGTTGAATATTTTGAAAATAAATATATTTTTAGAATTCCAAATAAATTTAATATAGTTTATTATATATATATATATATAGTGGTGGATCTGCCTAATTTTTTTTCTTTTTTAAAAAATATTTTTTTTACATTTTACCCATCTTTAATTTGTATTTAATATAATCAAATCCTCTTCAAAAAAAATCAATTTAACTCATTACTCTTAAATGACTTTTTAATTAATTAAAATAAAAATTCATACGTTTAATGATCTTATTCACTTATATTTTTTTCTTATAAATTTAGTAATATTATTTTACTAATTATTTATATTTTTTTCAAAATATTAATTTTAAATATTATTTATTTATTTATTATATTATTTAATTATTTAAAATTTTGCCCGCCGAGTTAGCTCCGCCCCTATTTAAATTTCCTATATGCAAATTTTAACATTTACATGCTTAACACTCAAATATTATAAAATTTTTCATGTGTACGTAAAGTGTTAAATTTTTATTCTTAGATATATAAATCCATATGAATTGTGTGACATGCATGTAAATTTTGAGTTTTTTTTTAATGTTTGTGGTGCTTAATCTTTATGTTATTTGATGAAATTTAATGAAATTATTTTGATATCACTAGATATATTTACTTGCAAAATATTTTAGTACTCAATTTTCCAAAATATATTAAATAAATTGATGAATTAAGTAATTTATTTAATGAATTAAATTTTCTAATGAAATTAAAATGAATTTATAATTGTTTAATTCATTTATATTTATTTAAGTGTAATTATTTTATAATTCTTTTAATTTTTAAGATATAATATTCTAATATTGCATTCAATGAGTGTATAATAGATGTATTTTGTTTTTAATATTTATGTATCATTGCATGCCAATATTTAATTTCTTGAAAGAGAGATAAGTTTTAATGGGTTCATTATTACGCATCTAGAATAAATTATGAATATTGTCTTCTTATATATTACTATTATCATTTTTAATGGTGAGAAAAAAATTATAAAGTGAAAAATAAATTCTAAAATTTAAGAGTATTTAATTGATGCCTAATTTTAATTAATTTTGCTCATTCTAAGTTAAACCGGACCGTAGACATACTATGTTTCTATGTGTTGACTAAAATTCAACACTCAAAAAGAATTTTTTTTTAATTTGATCAAATGTATAAAAAATATTTAATTTTATGCCCCAAAATTTTAATTTAGAATTATATTTAAAATATTCAATACCAAAATATCTCAAAATTAAAATATTATATATTAAGTTTATTCACCCTCATAATTTTATCCTCATCAATGCCTGTGATAATAATTTATTTTTTGAATTAATTCTGATTTATTTGCTAAGATGAGTAAGTGAGAAGAAAAAAATAATATTCTATTAATAAAATAAATTACCTCAATATTCTATTAATATATATAATATACTTTTATAATATCATATTTAATGCATATTTATGCTTATATTTTCAATAATATGCATATGTTATGTTTATATCGATGAATCATAGCACATCAATCTTTAATAACCTAATAACAAAGTAACCTAGCACAATATTTTTACACACTAAAGTCAAATTATGATTATTTTTTGTATTATTATTCTTATTATTCTTTTTCATATTATTACTATTATTATTTAAATAATGAACTAAAAAATCATAATAAAAGATAATTTAGTGCAAAGTATGCATCTCATAGCAATTGGGAAGAATTTAATAGTACTTAATTTTAATTAGTTTGGCTAATTCTAAGTCAAACTTGGCTGACTATAGTTGGTAGCTTAGATGTTAAGAAAAAAAAAAGTATATTTAAAGCTTTAATTAAAGAAAAGCACTTAATGTAATTATTTTGAAAATTTTGGAGGTGAAACTATTAGGACCTTTGACAAGATTGACGAGTTCGATCGTGAGCTGGTCCTTTGATAGGTTTGTTTCAATCCTAAAATTGCCTCTGCATAGCATAGGAGATTGAATCGATGAACTTGATTGGTTTTTAAAGAATTGATTGGTTTTAAAATTACTCAAAATTTGGCTTTATACTTTTAAGATATTATTAAAAATAAAATAGATAAAATAATTTAAATAATATGCCATAGAGTTTTATTTAGGGCTTATATTTAAAATATTTAAGAATCAAGAATCCTAAATTAAAATATTATAATTTTAAATTAAAAATATCATTATTATATTAATATTACAAACTTTTAATTATATTTAAATAATTTTAATATTTATTATATCATCTAATTAAACTTCTACCTTAATTTAGGTTGAATCATTGAGTTCTGAACTTCTCTTTCTTACAATGCAATTTATGATAAGATTTTCAAAATATTGCTTTTAGGTGTTGATGTATAGAATAAAAAATTGAGTGATAGATATGATAATCCCCTTATATAATTCAAAAGCAAATATGTTCCAAATAGAAATTAAAAAATTATATATATATATTTTTTCATGAATTCACATTAATCAGTTATGATTTTAAAAATCAAATTTGACCGATTGTTTCGACAAGTTTAAATTATATATATATATTTTTTCGTGAATTCACATTAATCAGTTATGATTTTAAAAATCAAATTTGACCGATTGTTTCGACAAATTTTTTATTTTTTATTTTGATTGAATGATTATAAAAAATAAATTTAATCATTTGACATTTTAAACATTTCAATGTCCAAATGAAATCAAAATTAATCAACCCTGATTTAGTTGAATTTATCTTATTGAGAGATTCAATTTAGCTATAAATACGTAACATTTAAAAGAAATTACACTCACAAATGACTTTTAAGATGTTTTCAATTTCACTTCTTAAGTGATTGATTAAAATCTTATTTGGACTCAAAATCTAAACATTATTAGTACCATCATATTCATTTTGTCAAATCATAGAGTATCATTCACAAGTTAGTTGAAAACTTTTTTTGAAACAATCTTAAAATCAAACCCTAATATTTGTTGGCTCAAACACTTAGTGGTTTAGGTCCAAAATTCTATTAACTATTACTTTTTTAACAAGTAATCTCTCACTTAAAAGCTCAATTTGAGTCTAATTTGATTCCTTAATGGACTCATTGATTAAAATAAATAAATTATAAATCCAATCCTAATAAAACAATCTCTCAAAACTTTGATTATAAAAAAAACCCACCTAATTTTGATTTAATAAAAAAAGAATAAAACGAAATATCAAAAAACTAATGAATTTACTAAGGGAGTGTTTAGAATCAATTTTATTTATTGTTTTTTATTTTTGTATTATTTTTAACATATGTTTATTTAGTGCTTGTTTAAAATTAATTTTATTTTGATTTTTAAAATAAATAACATTGATTTTAAAAATACTCAAATTAACTTTTAAAAATTTTTAAAAACAACTACCACCACTAAATATATTTTATTTTAAATCAAAACAAAAAATAAAAAAAAATAAAATTGATCCCAAATAACTCCTTTATGTTTTCTATTTATTATTTAAATTTTAAATAAAATATATTTGATATTGATAATTATTTCTTAAAATATTTAAAACATTCAAAATTATTTTAAATATTTTAAAAATAATATAATTTTTCTAAAATAAAATACAAGAGAAAATTGATCCTAAACAAGCACTTTTATAACAACTAAATTTAATTTTGTTTATATTAATCTTATTTTTCACTCTCCTCAACTACAAAAATGACAAACGATGGTGTTCAATCTTATTTATCATTGACAAGAATTCTCAGCATCATAGCTTTGAAAGAAAGACAAAACCCTGAATTTGGATATCATCAAATTCCACTAAGTAATACCTTTATAACCCGATGAATCACCTGGACTTCGCCGCTTCTCTCACTTGTTCAACTATGAATTTAATATCTTTTTCGTATGGATTGTCACTATCTTTTATGTTGCTTTCACCGCTTATCGGATGAACTCTTGGGTTGATCCAAAACATACAATAACTCAAGTTGCCCAATCTCCACAATAACTCGAGCTTTTAGGATAGTGTTTAAGCTTAAACTCATTTTAAAAAAAATTTGTTCATGGCTCGAGTTTCTTCATGAGCTTAGTTTAAATTGGGATAATCAAACTTGTTAACGATCAGCTCATTTATTAAAATAAACAAATTTTAATCAAACCTTAATTAAATATAATAAATCATGATTAAACCAATAATGAGATTGGAACATACAAGATTTATAAAGATAGCAAAATCGATGTCTCCAAAATTCAGATTGGTAGGATTTTATTTAAATCTTGCTTAAATGCCTATTGTACGACACCAAATAAATAGGATTTAACTCATATAGGACTAAGCAAATCCATATTAACTAAATCTGGAGATGATTAAAATTTGAAAACTATCAAACATAACAACAGTTAAATCTCACTGAGGATTAACAAATCATAGATTTAACCATTAATGAGGTTAAACTAAGTTTATCAAAATAGCAGGCTTTAAAATCTCCAAAATACTGATCGGAAGAATTTAACCTAAATCTTGCACAAATCCTGCCTAAAAAGGATACGAAACAGCCCCTAAATGTGTGTGAAATGCACAGCAAATACATATATATATATATATATATATAAACTATGAAGTTGCTGCAGAGTAAAACTATGTGAAGCAGACTCAAAAAAATAAATATCCATTTTTCTAATGCAATTGATTGAGTGATTTAGGTTAAATTCTTCCGATCAGTATTTTGGAGATTTTAAAGCCTGCTATTTTGATAAACTTAGTTTAACCTCATTAATGGTTAAATCTATGATTTGTTAATCCTCAGTGAGATTTAACTGTTGTTATGTTTGATAGTTTTCAAATTTTAATCATCTCCAGATTTAGTTAATATGGATTTGCTTAGTCCTATATGAGTTAAATCCTATTTATTTGGTGTCACAATAGGCAGCATTTAAGCAAGATTTAAATAAAATCCTACCAATCTGAATTTTGGAGACATCGATTTTGCTATCTTTATAAATCTTGTGTATGTTCCAATCTCATTATTGGTTTAATCATGATTTATTATATTTAATTAAGGTTTGATTAAAATTTGTTTATTTTAATAAATGAGCTGATGGTTAACAAGTTTGATTATCCCAATTTAAACTAAGCTCATCAAGAAACTTGAGCCGAGCTTGAACAAATTTTTTTTAAAATGAGTTTTAGCTTAAAAACTATCCTAAAAGCTCGAAGTTATTGTGAGAAAAGAACTGTTATATATCTGGATCAACCCAAGTTCACATATTCAAGTTTAATTTTGTCATTTTTGTTCAAAAGTAATTTAATACTAGATCAATTGGCTAGAGAATTTATTCACATTAAACTTGTCAAACAATTGGTCAAATTTGATTTTTAAAATCATAACTGATTAATGTGAATTCATGAAAAAAATATATAATTTTTCTATTTCTATTTGGAACATATTTGCTTTTGAATTATATAAGGGGATTATCATATCTATCACTCAATTTTTTTATTCTATACATCAACACCTAAAAGCAATATTTTGAAAATCTTATCATAAATTGCATTGTAAGAAAGAGAAGTTCAGGACTCAATGATTCAACCTAAATTAAGATAGAGGTTTAATTAGATGATATAATAAATATTAAAATTATTTAAATATAATTAAAAGGTTGTAATATTAATATAATAATGATATTTTTAATTTAAAATTATAATATTTTAATTTAGGATTCTTGATTCTTAAATATTTTAAATATAAGCTCTAAAACTCTAGGACATATTATTTAAATTATTTTATCTATTTTATTTTTAACAATATCTTAAAAGTATAAAGCCAAATTTTGAGTAATTTTAAAACCAATCGATTCTTTAAAAACCAATCAAGTTCATCGATTCAATCTCCTATGCTATGCGGAGGCAATTTTAGGATTGAAACAAACCTATCAAAGGACCAGCTCACGATCGAACTCGTCAATCCTGTCAAAGGTTCAATAGTTTCACCTCCAAAATTTCCAAAACAATTACATTAAGTGCTTTTCTTTAATTAAAGCTTTAAATATACTTTTTTTTTCTTAACATCTAAGCTACCAACTAGAGTCAGCCAAGTTTGACTTAGAATGAGCCAAACTAATTAAAATTAAGTACTATTAAATTCTTCCAAATTGCTATGAGATGCATACTTTGCACTAAATTATCTTTTATTATGAATTTTAATTCATTATTTAAATAATAATAGTAATAGTATGAAAAAGAATAATAAGAATAATAATACAAAAAATAATCATAATTTGACTATAGTGTGTAAAAATATTATGCTAGGTTACTTTGTTATTAGGCTATTAAAGATTGATGTGCTATGATTCATCAATATAAACACAACATATGCATATTATTGAAAATATAAGCATAAATATGCAACATTAAGACTAAAAAACCGCCACGAAGAGTAAAGCTACACCTTAGTTGAAATCCAACACACATACAGATTTAAAGATTAACAAAGAAAACTCCAAAATTTTTTTAAAAATAAAAAGAGGGAAAATCACACCTAGAAAAAAAAATCTTCCACTATATTTTTATTTTGAGTTTTCCGACACGGATTACAAATTAGAGAATATGAGAAGGCTACAAGAATCTCATTATCGGACAACAACAGCATATATATGCTCGTTGCTATGAAAAAAATAACAATGGGAATACCATCGACAAATCGTCAGATGATGCCAGAATTAGACGATGGATACGATGGGTGGTTGACAACGGGTGGCATTTTTTGGAGATTTTCAAGCTTTAGAGCTCTCTCCTCTTTTCTTTCTACTATATAACGAAGCTATTTATGATTGGTGAGTGGCATCTCTCAGAATACATGCAAAATTTGAATCATTCCACTTCATCGGACGGCTCAAAATGATTCCTTTGATCAAATGATGTATTTTAAGTATTTGAATGCTCAAATGAAGTCGAATTGTGAGATCTTGGGCTTGTTAGATCCGGTTCGAGATGCTTTAATATAAACACTCCATGTCTGAGAGTTATTTAGGAATTTAACTGATATCCCAAAATTCCCAATGATATTTTAAGTGTTTGATCTCGACTAGTTTCAACTTGACGTTTTTTTAACATCAAGATTCGTTTTATGGTAGAATTTTCGTGGTCATATCGGTTGCCTTATTTTAGATGACATTATCTCAATCATCCAAAAATATATATGTTGAATACTTGAAAATAGCAGATTCTTCAATGAAATTTGTGGATCCATTAACCATACATTTTGAGAGAACAGATCTTCATGGGAGCACAAGATTATGATCACAAAAGTGGATGCAGGCCGCGGATGTGTACGGGTATGCGCGGGTGCAAGGTTTCGAGGTTATGGACTCATTTGAACATTTACTGCAAGGCCAGTCGGTTTGACGCCAGGAAGGAGGTGTAACCCTCTAGCTGGTCACGCTGAACGGCAGAACGGGGCGCGACGGGTCTACGCTGGCTAAACACTAGGAAGCGGTGACGCACGGGCGGACAACGCTTCTGAGCCATGCAGATTGGTCCGACGCGCGTTCGGACAAAACATCCATTTTCATTTTGGCCCGCTTCTCCGTTGATATTTTGAACGGTTTTGACGATTTTAGACGCTTTTCTTTAATTTTACCTTTTGTCCCTATAGATGGTCTATAAAATCTCAAAAAGGAGAAGACACTCTCATATCACGAAGTTCCTCTCTTCTTAGGAGGTCGTGGAGGCATCAAGACCAGTTCATGGACAATGCTCAATTTTCCTCGAAGAGGTGTCAACCGACCTCCGTCACCGACCGGAGGCGATAAAACCCATACTCATAGACTTTTTCCTCGAAAGAGGTGTCAATCGATCCGATCGACGGTGAGGCGATCAAGACCTCGTTGACCGAGGTTCTGGCGCGGCGGCAATGGTTGGCATCGATGGTTAGCAGAAAGAACAGTGATGGTCAACTAGATGCCGAATGGTGATAACCTACGATGGTGGTGACCCATGAGTGGCCGAATGACTACGGTGGCGATATTGGCAATTAACGGGTGGTCGAATAATCTGAATTAGCGGCAAATCAGGTGAGATGACCAGATGATGGTGGTGACCGGCGAGATGGCAATGGTCGGCGGAGACAATAAGTCAGCGATGATACAGAGAATGGTCGACATATGACTGACGCATGGTACCGGCAATATGCGGCACAGCGACGACCGACGGGTCGGCAATGAATCATAAGAGTCGAGCATACCGGCGTCAGAATGACGATGACCATAAATGAGTATGGTCGGCGATGACCGCATACGGCAGCTGATCGCGGTGAATGACCGGCAGCGATGGCGCGATCGACGGTGGTTGATAAAGCAAAAGTCGACGGTGATCGATGGTCTTGGCGTCTGACCGAATGACATGAGCCAAATGGTTTACCGATGGCGAGTAACCGGCAATGGGGATGACCGAGACGGCGACGGTGACCGCGAGATGACTGCGATCGGTGGCTGCGACATGACGTAGTAGCCGACGAGCCGACAATCGGCATCCGTAGTTCTACTTCTTCTTATAAAATTGGATTTTGAACTTCAATGGATTGTTTAACGCTGATAATCATGCTTAACTTGTAGAACCAATCCGGATTTTGACCCATCCGGTGGTTGTTTGTCAAATTACTTTAACGAAGGTCGAATCGCCGGATTTTGGACCCATCCGAGGTTGTTTGTCGAGTAGGCGACGCAATGTATGAGAGGTTGAATCAACCGCCAAGGATTTTGCTATCAGGTTGTTTGTCGTTACATATTAACTGATGGAATAGTTGAATCGAATCCACCAAAGATTTTGATAGGTGTTGTCGAGTGTTACCCAATGAGCGTTAACTAAGAGGTCAATTGGATGCTGAGATTTTGACTATCGAGGTTGTTTGTCGAGTTACAAGACGCAACTTGTATGAAAGATTGAATCAATCACCAATGATTTTTGACTATCGAGGTTGTCGTGTCATGTTAACCTATATGGAAGATGTCAATCAACGTGAGATTTTGACATATCCGAGTCAAAGTGTGACTCGATGTCGTAACTATGGAAGAGGTTGAATTGAATCTGAGATTTTGACCTATCCGAGGGTTGTGAGTGTTGCCCGACGCTAACGTATGGAAGTGGTTGAATCAACCGCTAAGAATTTTTGACTATCCAGTTGTTTGTCGAGTTGTATGATGTTAACGTATGGAAAGGTTGAATCAATCAAGATTTTGGCATATCCGAGGTTGTTTGGCATAGTGTTACTCGATGACGTTAACCTGTGTGGAAGAGGTTGAAAATCCGAGATTTTGACTATCCAGGTTTGTTGAGTGTTACATGACGCAACATGTATGGAAGAGGTTGAATTGAATCCGGAGAATTTTGACTATCCGAGGTTATTTGTCGAGTATTACGATGACGCTTGTATGGAAGAGGTCAAGATCCAAGGATTTTGACCTATCCGGTGATTATTTGTCAAAGTGTTACCCAATGACGTTAACTGGAAGAAGTTGAATCAATTTGCCGGTGATTTTGACCTATCCGGGTTGTTTGTCGAGTGTGACTCGACGCAACCTGTATGGAAGAGGTCGAATTGAATCCGGGATTTTGACCTATCCGTTGTTAGATATGACTCGACATTGACTTTGTATGGAAGAGGTAATTGAATCCGAAAAATTTTGACCTCAGGTGTTTGTCGTATTACTTTAATTATAGAGAGGTGAAGTCCACCAAGGACCTTTTGACCTATCCGGTATACCAAAGTGTTATTAATTTTACCGTGTGAAGAAAGCGGAGTTTTGATCTATTCGAGGTTTTGTCGAAGTTTTGCTCGATGACGTTAACCTATATGGAAGAAATCGAATCTCAGGGATTTTGACCTATCCGATTGTTTGTTGAAAGTGTGACTCAATGACGCTAACTGTATGGAAGAGGTCAATTGAATCCTTAAGATTTTGACTATCAGGTTGTTTGACACCATACTAACGTATGGAGGTTGAATGGAATCCGATGATTTTGACCTATCCGAGTTGTGCCGATGACTCGTGACGCAACTGTATGGAAGAGGTCGAATAAACATCCGTTGGTTGTAGCCTTTTAACCTTGGTCTTGTTTTCCATGATGATTGAAAAATCATAATTTGAAAAGATATATCTACTCATTGAAATATCCTCCAACTTTGACTTTGACTGGTAATCGATTAGATGCTTAACATAACATGAAGATCTTTCGAGATTAAGAGTTGTGCTGAAAAAAAGCGAAGTTTGATGAATCTTCATTCTTGCTACTCCTTAAAAGCTTGAAATGCTCCACCTCGATGGTGGTTTTAATCTTGTTGGGAAACTTGGTTGTCATACAAGATGAAATGATGGAATTAGTTTCAGATGGCGTCAATGCGTCTAGAAAACCGATTCGGTAGAGTAAAGTTTTCAGCCTTTGTGAAATCCATCACACACATGTATTTAAAGAGTGAACAACTCAGAATTTTATGTGAAAATCTCGAAAGAGGAAAATCACGGGGCTGGCAGGTAAAATCTTCCATATATTTATTTTGGAGTACAAGTTTTCCGTCTGGATTACAGAATTGTATGAGAAAAGGCGATAATGAGAATCTCATTATCGGACAACAGCAAATATATTCACGTTGAGTTGTACGGTTGATAGTGGTAGCGAATAATATGGTGAAACAAACGATGAAGGTCGTCATGATGGAAACCAACAGAGATTGACGATGGCGAGGATCGGTGGCGGCGGCTGATGGCGGCGAGTGGTTGACAACCGGTGTAATGGCAGTGCTTGGAGAATTTTCAAGCTTTAGAGTACTCTCTCTTGCTTGAGCTCATATGAAATGAGGGGTTATTTATAGGTGGAGTATCATCTCTTTAAATACATGCAAAATCCGAACCACTCCCCTCCATTGGATGGCTCAAAATGATTCCTTTGATCAGTTGATGTATTTTAAGTATTTGAATGCTCAAATGAAGTCGGTGTGATATCTTAGGCTTGATCCTCCGATCGAGGCGCTCGATTTGAACACTCTGTTTGAGAGCTATTTAGGGATTTAAGCGATATCCCAAAATTTTCGGTGATATTTTAAGTCTGATCTCGGTTTAACTTGGATCAACTTGCTTTTAACATCAAAATTCGTGCTTCGACTAGTAGAATTTTTAGGGCCATATCAAACATGATATTATAAAAGTATATTATATATATTAATAGAATATTGGGGTAATTTATTTTATTAATAGAATATTATTTTTTTCTTCTCACGTACTCTTCTTAGCAAATAAATTAGAATTAATTCAAAAAATAAATTATTATCAGAGGCATTGGTGAAGATAAAATTATGAAGGGGAATAAACTTAATATATAATATTTTAATTTTGAGATATTTTGGTATTGAATATTTTAAATATAATTCTAAATTAAAATTTTGGGGCATAAAATTAAATATTTTTTATTTTAATTTAAATATTTTTTTATACATTTGATCAAATTAAAAAAAAAATTTCTTTTTGAGTGTTGAATTTTAGTCAACATATAGAAACATAATATGTCTACAATCCGGTTCAACTTAGAAGGAGCAAAATTAATTAAAATTAGGCATCAATTAAATACTCTTAAATTTTAGAATTTATTTTTCACTTTATAATTTTTTTCTCATCATTAAAAATAATAATAGTAATATATAAGAAGATAATATTCATAATTTATTATAGACGCGTAATAATAGACCCATTAAAACTTACCTCTTTTTCAAGAAATTAAATATTGGCGTGCAATGATACATAAATATTAAAGATCAAATATATCTATTATACACTCATTGAACGTAATATTAGAATATTATATCTTAAAAATTAAAAGAATTATAAAAGAATTACACAACTTAAATAAATATAAATGAATTAAACAATTATAAATTCATTTTAATTTCATTAGAAAATTTAATTCATTAAATAAATTACTTAATTCATCAATTTATTTAATATATTTTGGAAAATTAGAGTACAAAAAATATTTGCAAGTAAATATATCTAGTGGTATCAAAATAATTTTATTAAATTTCATCAAATAACATAAAGATTAAGCACCACAAACATTAAAAAAAAAACTCAAGATTTATATGCATGTCACACAATTCATATGCAATTACATATCTAAGAATTAAAATTTAACACTTTACGTACACATGAAAAATTTTATAATATTTGAGTGTTAAGCATGTAAATGTTAAAATTTGCATATAAGAAATTTAAATAGGGCGGAGACTAACTCGGTGGGCAAAATTTTAAATAATTAAATAATATAATAAATAAATAAATAATATTTAAAATTAATATTTTGAAAAAAAAATATAAATAATTAGTAAAATAATATCACTAACTTTATAAGAAAAAATATAAGTGAATAAGATCATTAAACGTATGAATTTTTATTTTAACTAATTAAAAAGTCATTTAAGAGTAATGAGTTAAATTGATTTTTTTGAAGAGGAGTTGATTATATTAAATACAAGTTAAAGATGGGCAAAATGTAAAAAAATATTTTTTAAAAAAGAAAAAAAAAATTAGGCAGATCCACCACTATATATATATAATAAACTATCTTAAATTTATTTGGAATTCTAAAATATATTTATTTTCAAAATGTCCAACCAAATAACCTCTTGAGAGAGAGAGAGAGATCTAAAAGATTGTGAAATAGGATAGCTTTTTTAATTAATAAAATGTTATTTTCTTACTTTTCACTTACTCCACTTCGCTAATAAATTATAATTAATTCAGGAGAATAATGTATTGTCATATCACATCAATGATTCAAAAATTATTGAATTATTGAATAGATTTTAGTTATTATATATTTTTATATTAATTTTAATATGTTAAAAGAATAGCTTGGAGCCCAACTAAGATTTCATCACATCGGTGACTCAAAAATTAACGACATTCTTAAAATTGTAACTTACTCTCAAAGAAATTGCTTTAGAAAATTAATATAACAACAGCGAGCAGTTTTTATAAATTATTGTCATGGGCATAGATTAGATGAGAATAAAGTCGTGGAGGTGAGTAAACTTATATTTCCTTAAAGATAACTTCAATAATTGAAGTGATCTAGCATAGACCTGTGCAATTTCTTATATTTTATAATTTTTTATATGAAAATTATAAAATCATAATTATTAATTTAAGAATCAAATATTAAAATAGAAAAGAAAAACATAGAATCAACAAATTCAATCAGAATTAAATTAAGTAAATCAATAAATAATAAAATTAATTTAATAAAATTTAAATAATACAACAATAATATTTTATTAATTTTATATATAATATTTTAATTTTGAGATCTTTTATTTTAAAATATTTTAAATATAATTCTAAATTCAAAATTATAAAAATAAAAAGTTAAATTTTTTTTAATTTTAATCTAAATATTTTATTTCTAGACATTTTATTAAAATTCAAAAGTTCAAATTTGATTAATATTAGAGTCGCAAGTTTTATAAATATCGATCCAATTCATTGGTTCAATCTCCTATTCTATGCAGAAATGATTTAGAACCTATATAGAATCGATTGGATGGTCAATTCATAAATGATTTTTTTATAAATACATTGACCCAAAGTCCAAATATTTTAGGCTTATTTGGAATCAATTTTATTAGATTTTTTCTATTTTTGAAAAAGTGTATTTATTTGCTATATTTTAAAAAAAATTTATTTTTTGTTTCAAATATATATATATTATTTTGAAAATGCTTAGAATAAATTTTAAATATTTTGAGTTTTTTAACTAATTATTATTTTGTTTATATTAAATTTAAATAATATAAAAGCGAAATAAAAATATATAAATATAAATATAAAAAGCAATTGATCATAAATTGACTATAAATTGATCATATGATCATCATAAGAGAGTTATTGTGAAATTCGTGGACTCTTCAAAGAGTAAATCTTCAAATCGAGCACCTCTTGATATACAAAATTGACCTATCAAAAGAACCAGATAAGCTACTATAAATGTCCAACGCTCAAGGTTTACTCTTTGAAGAATCCATGAACTTAACAAGTAACTCTTATGATGACAATTCTATCATCTATTCTCCTTCTGCCGCATTTTATGTTATGAATACTACAGAAAATGAAAGAGGAAAACCTAGACTTGTAATTAATTTGGGCACTTTAGAGCTGTAAAGTGATATCAATAAACGAAGTTAACCCGCATTCACTTTGATGCAAAATTTTATGTACAATGCATTTGCTGTACATAATCATATGGTTCGTTTGATCACGAATATGAGAAATCTCAACACACTTTAATTGTGTTAAGATTTTCTCATAAATTTTGAGAGAGATTAATTTCATGGAAAGAGTTGTTTCCAAATATCTTTCAAAAAGGACCCACGGATACCACTTTAACCATGATATAAAAATATAAAAACTACTACTAAAATAGTGTTACTTACAATATATAGAACAACAGAAGCTTACAGAGAAGAAAGCACCAGTGGGAGAGAAGAAAAGGAGAAAAACTAAGCACGATACAAATGTGAGCCTTCTTATATGAGGAGGACATAAAGTGTATAAGCAAACTTTACTTAAACATTAATTAAATGCATAATAAAAAAGATGGAATAGCCTTTAACGAAGTGGCATCAATAATGCTGGGTAGTTGACACTTTAGAGCTGTAAAGTGGTACCAATAATGCTTGGCAGCAATAATGAAAAAAGTAACTGAATTATTGGCCGAGATTTTGGTAGTGCTCCAAAAAAATAGAACCCACTAATTTTCGCCAGTGAATTCAATGTCGACATCGTCTGAAGATTCACCATTATCGCAAATGTAGATTGGGTGATTGAACACTTTTGCGAGTTGGGCTTGTAGATTTTTAGACGATCCTTATGTTAGATTTTTGTCTTGTATCTTCTTTTGATACTATCGAGAACTTCTTCGATAGTTCAAATCGGTATATTTTTAGGAATTGTTAATTCCATATGAGATTTGATAATAGATTGGATATGTTTGAGCTTGTCCTCAATACTAATCTGGTTCCACCATTTAAGCATAAATTGTCTGAGGATCAATTGATTTAAGGAGTCATTTCCCGTAATATTCCAAGTCCGCATCCAATGGATTTGGTAGGATAAAGAAATGAGCAAGATTTCTTCCTTGAATCATTTTGCGAGAATTAATTATCCTCATTTTAGGAGCGGTCTCCATTCACTCATTAAAGACCTCTTTGATTAGGTCTGGTAGTATATTGAGCTCAGCTCCAAAGTAGTTCCACCAATAGAAAAATAAAGCAGGAGGATCTTTACTAATAATATTTTTGTTCATGATAAACATCCAAGAATGTCTTTTCTTATCATTGATAAGAAAGTTAACTTTCATCATTACCTGAACATAATACCAATAATTTACATCAATCTTATGTTATAAATTAGTTGATAAAAAATAGTTTTTTTTCTTGGAGCGATCACTTTGATGCAAAATTTTATATACAATGCATTTGCTGTACATAATCATATGATTTTTTTGATCATGAACATAAGAAATCTCAACACACTTTAATTGTGTTATGATTTTCTAGTAAGTTTCTCGAGAGAGATTGCTTTCATACGGGAAATGATTGTTTGCCAAATATTTTTCAAAAAGGGCTCACAGATTATTGATAGAATAGTCTGAGGAGTTATTTCAATGATATTCTGCTTAAACTTTTTGAAAAAATAAACAGATTTCTGAGCAATGACATTATTGAGAGATGGAGCTGCTGCTTTTGATGATTCATCATTTTCAATCGTAGTTGAGGAAGTGTCATACAAATATGTTTTTAAGTTGATCATGTCAACCAAAGAACTGGCTGGATCTTTTCCATTGCCTCTACCATTAACACGGCCTCTACCCCCTCAAAAAGAGGGGCCACCTCAATTAGGAGGGGTCATCCTCCTGTGAGGGGTGATTCATCCCAGATCATCCCTACAAGAATTCTTGGGTTAGAAAATCAGAAAGAGAATTTTAAGAACCCTTAATAAATTCAATAGTGAAATCAAAGACAGAAAGCTGGGCTTGTCAAGAGGAAAAAATTTATTTAGAAACTAAATTTTTGACGTCTTAATCAATTATGTATTTGAGAAGCGTCAATCTGAAGAAAAGCGTTGATTAAGTAAATCATCTTGAAATTTTGAAATATACTTTACCATAAAAAATATTTTTCGTTTAATGATGAAATAATTTTATTGAGTGGGGGTCTATCTACCCAAAGTAAAGCAAATCAATTCCTCTTTAGAATTTTTTTGTTGTTTTAATATGCCCTTATAACCAAATTTAGAGGCATCAGTTTCAACAATTTTGAAATTCTCTAGATCAGCTAAGTCAAGACATAGAAGGTTCTTAACTCTTTCCATAATTTTGAGGACAGTCATGGTATGCAAATCAGACCACGGTGATAGTGATTTTTTTAATCGATCAAAAAGAAGGGCGGCATCTTATGCCAAATTCTGTTAGAAATCCTACGTAGTTTAAGGCTCCTAAGAATCTTTGTAGCTGAGTTTTATCATGGATAATATTAAAAAATTTATCCACAAATTCAATGCTTTTATTAATTGGAATAATAGATGCATTAAAGATGTTTTGCCCCAAAAATCGAATTTATATTTGAAATAATTTGAATTTGGGTGCCGATAGAACAATACCATTTTTCTAAATGAGCCATTTAAGGGTTTTTAAATGATTAAAATGCTTATCAATCGAGTTAGAAAAAAAAAGTATCACCAATATAAATAATAATATATTTAAAGTAATCTTTAAATATATTATTCATGATATGTTAGAATTTAGATTGAGCATTTTTGAGACCAAATGGCATAACATTCCATTCATAATGTCCAAATGACACAATAAAAACGATTTTATAGCGATCAGATTCATTAATCTAGATGCCAATATTTGATTTCAAATCAAATTTAGAAGATTTTCTTCTTTCTCACTTACTTGCCAATAAATCATAATTAATTCAGGAGAATAAAGTATTGTCATATCACATCGCTGATTCAAAAATTATTGAATTATTGAATAGATTTTAATTATTATATATTTTTATATTAATTTTAATATGCCAAAAGAATAGCTTGGAGCCCAACTAAGATTTCATCACATCGCTGATTCAAAAATTGACCGCATTCTTAAAAGTGTAACTTGCTCCCAAAGAAACTGCTTTAGAAAATTAATATAACAACTGCGAACAATTTTTATAAATTATTGTCATAGGCATAGATTAGATGAGAATAAAGTCGTGGAAGTGAGTAAACTTCAATAATTGAAGGGATCTAATAGAGACATGTCCAATTTCATATATTTTATAATTTTTCACATTAAAAATTATAAAATAACAATACTTGAAGGGTAATGCAGCTTTTCCAAAATTTCTCACTATGTGATCTCAGAGAGGCATGTGCAATTTCTTGTATTTTATAATTTTTCACTTTAAAAATTATAAAATCATAATTATGATTTTAAAAATCAAATATTAAAAAAAGAAAAGAAAAACATAGAATCAACAAATTCAATCAGAATTAAATTAAGTAAATCAATAAATAATCAAATTAATTTAATAAAATTTAAATAATACAACAATAATATTTTATTAATTTTATATATAATTGTTGCGTACTAGAAAACCAGTTGCGATAGAGTAAAAGTATTCCTTTCATTAGGAATCCAAAGACACACAGAATTTAAAAGTGAACAATAAAACTCCGAATTTTTCGTGAAAACCCTCAAAAGAGGGAAAAATCACGGCCTAACCAAGTAAAAGCTTTCACTGTATCATTTGATCTGAAGATCCGATCTGGGATTACGTATATATGAAAATGGGCGATGATGTTGGCACAAAGTTGGATGGCGACGACAAAGAATTGCCGATGTTGACGATGTTGTGGCCGATGGCCGACGATAGTGGTCGGTGATGATAATGAACGATAATTGGCGGCGAGGATCGGCGATGCATGGCGGCGCCGGTGGTTGACAACCGTCGAGTGGTGGCCGATTGTCTTGAGGATCTTTAGAGTCTCTCTCTTGCCTCTCCTTTCTCCTTCACTTGGCCTCCCCTCATATGAGGAATGAGGGCTTTATAGATGGAGAGTGGCGTCTTTGTAAATACACGCAAAACCCACTCCACTTCATACGGCAAAATGATCCCCTTGATCATATGATGTATTTCGTGCATTTGAATGCTCAAATGAAGTCAGAATTGTAAGATCTTTGGCTTGTTGGAACCGGCGTCGAGGCTTCGATTTGACTATAAACACTTTATGTTTAAGAGTCGATTGATAATGACGCTGATCTCTAGTCTTGATTTGATTAGACAATTTCGGCTCAAGATTAGATTCTGCTTATGAATTTTCGTTATATCAATAATATTTTAATTTTGAGATCTTTTATTTTAAAATATTTTAAATATAATTCTAAATTCAAATTTTAAAAAATAAAATTTAATTATTTTTTTATTTTAATCTAAATATTTTATTTCGGACATTTTATTAAAATTCAAAAGTTCAAATTTGATTAATATTAGAGTCGCCAAGTTTTATAAATATCGATCCATTCATGGTTCAATCTCTATTCTATGCGTAAATGATTTTGAACCTATATAGAATTGATTGGATGGTCAATTCATCACATTATCTATTACAACTTAGTAAACTTTGTTCATGAAATGACAGCGCAACACATAGAATAGGATGCCAACATGGCCATTTTTACCTAAAGGGTATCCATAATGTTACAGCGTACTGAAAGGGAGGCCAGATATTTTCCTCAACCTGTGAACATCAACCCACGTGAGATGCAAGTTTTTGGCAGTCAGGCGATCATTCTTGATTTGCTAGATAACGGCCTTTGTAATTGTAGTTGTAACAAACATCATATATCATTGGCCATGCCCACGTAGTTCTTGCGGATTTAGACGATTGAACCACCACGTCGTGTCACTACATTGCAGTATAAAGGCGTACATAAATGAGTTCCAATCGCTTGGCCGTTCGAGTGGCTTTCGATAACATGGATTAATAGCATTGCAGCCACCAAATTTTTGCAGAAAGTCAGATAGATCTAGTACGAGCAGATTCAGAAACACATAGGCCCATTAAGGAGCATATTCATGTGGGGAGGTCGACTCTACATGTGTCATATCTTATTGATCTTGACGGTCTCAGCATTGGGTTGAGGTATATTTTATTAACTACATTTCCAAATTTTTAGCTTATATACGTGTTTAAACTATGTTGTGTGTATATAAATGGAGCAGTATGTTCGATACGAATGACATTGATATAGAAATGAGCTGGATGGCTTGCAGCATACTTAGGTTGGACTTGCAGATATCTATAATGCATATTCTAATTTAACATAATTCTAATAATGTATATTCTAATTTAACATAATTTTTAATATGGGCAGGTGATCTAGGAGCCGTACACTGAGCAGATCACGACACGTCTGTCAAATACATGCTCAGCAGGCTCTAATATATGGTTATCACGAGTCTCTCTGATCAGCTAGAAGAGGGTTGAGTGACATGTACCAGATCGAGTGCTGTGTCAGTTCTGCCTCATTTCCAGAGTAGATGTAGCCCCAGTTGACCATAGTTTCAAACGGATCGATGGTCGGGGTAAAGCGAATGTCGACTAGGTTGATTACCACCGGACATTCCGCTTGGGAGAGCGGAGGATTATCTCGTCGAGGGCTTAGATGAGGATGTGGACATGATAACAGCTATCATCCAAATGTCTTTGGTTCGGATCGCTTCTCGTATTTCTTGCGCATGATCCTCAGACTTACTATCTGAGCACCGTGGAGTATTTATGTAAGTCTTAACATAAGTATTCATTTAAATTCAATATATTGTGAGAGAATTTCACATTCTATTTTTTTAGGAGCACATCTCGACGACTCGGGACATCTTTCAGCCATACTTCGGCCGTGTGGATGAGCACGAGCTACAGGGATGCGCGATAGGTTCGAGATGCTATCGAGACTTGCGGCCGTGTACATATCGGACACACGGATCGGTGTCTACGAGGGTGTCACACACCATGACCGAGCAAATCATCTACTTATGTTGATCCAGTCCATCTATGTATCGGCCAGGTCCTTCTACATACCGTACATTCTCGCAACCATATTCCCGTCACAAGACGATCGATGCGGCCAAGATGTTGCATTGGAGGCCACCATGAGATGTGATCATCCATCCTGCGACCGATACACCCGGGAGTGTGATTCCGCACACCGAGGCGTTAAATATTTAGAATAGTCTATTTGTGCATCTATACTACATTTGTTCTTATCTATTTCATTTTTATTTCTATATGATCAATTTATGTAAATATTTGTACTCACTTCTTGGAACGAAAACTTGTAATAAAAAAGTTCATTTTGACATTGTTATGAAACCTCCCATAAGGTTCAATTGAATAAAGAATGAATCCCAAAAATAAGGAAGCTTTAGAATAGGCATGGTTGATCTAATGAAAGAAAGTAGCTCGATTAAAACCTATACCTATAGCTAACTTAATCTAACCCAATTGTGGCATAAGCTAAACTTCTTTGAATTGGGCAAGACCTAAAGGCATAAGCCCAATTGAGGCAAGAGCTAAAAGTCATGTTCTTACTTATGTAAAAAAAAAACATCTAACGTGACTTAGCCAGCCGCGTCGAATCAGTGGGTAGGCTAGTCAAGTTGGATTGATTACCTATATTTAAAATTTTTTTATCAATACTTAATTATATAATTAATATTCTAATGATACTTAATTTAAAAAAATTGTCAATTAACAATAATCATCTTAAGGACCATGATAAGATTATTTGACTTTTCTTCTATTTATAAATATTAATTCTAAGGGAAAAGGATATCAAAGATAATATAATAAAATTTTGGATTTTTATGATCATCTTAAGGACCTTTTATCAAAAAAAACTTTAGATTCTCTCTCTCTTGATATCAATGTATTGTATTATTATTATGTATGTTTATATCTTATAATATCTTAAGTTTCTTCTTTTTATAATTAACAATGATAAAGATTTAAAACTATTTGTAACAAAAAAATGTTCATAAATAATATAATAAAATAGGAGAAATTATTAGTTGTAGATAGAGAGAGAGAGAGAGAGAGAGATTGTTGCTTATGTATCTCTCAAATCTCAAGAGAGACAAATCTATAAATAAATAAAATAAAATAAAATAAAATTAAAATCAATATATTTCACTATATTATATTTAATATTGTTCATAATAATATGCAACTTATACATATCATCTATGTTACTTAACTATAAAAGTGTGACAGAATAGAAGGATTTGAAATATTGTGTTGGAAGTATTGCATCAAGAGATTTGACAAAATAAAAATTGCCTTTTTGTGAGTCACATTATTAATCCCATAAAACATTCTTCTTGCTCGGTAAACTATTAATAAAAAAATTGCATTTTTATATTTTTATGGATCTAATTATCTATTGATTAAGTTAATTCAAATTCGTAATATAAAAATGTGAAAGAAAATATATTTCATTTCCCTTTAATTCCTTTAAAAAAATACCCTTAAAATGGACCAAAAATAAAAGGAAAAAAAAAAAATCAGTGCAACATAGTCATGGACCTCATCTAAGTAATCAGGCCAAAATTTCAATTTGAAATACCATTTGTAAAAACCAGAGGCTCGCCGGCCGCCCGGCCGGCCGCCAGCAACTCAAATAAATCCCCAAACAAACTTCAAAAACTCTCTTCTCAAACTCCGATAAAAAAAACAAAAAACAAAATGGCGTCTTCCCCTTCTCCTCCTCCTCCTCCTCCTGAACTCAACAACTCTTCCTCAAAACAACAATACTACTACTTCTTCATCGTCGGAATGGCTCTCATCGTCGTCGTCGCCCTCATCGCTAATGTATTCGCCATCGGCTACTGCGCCTGTTTCTGGAGGATCTTCTCCGGCCAGCCACCACCTACGCCGCCGAACGGCGCGGTGCAGACTTGGATTCCGGCGTATGAGTACAGAAAGGAGGAGAAGGAGGAGGCTGAGGTGGAGTGCGCCGTGTGCTTGTCGGCTGTCGCAGACGGCGAGATGGTGCGGGAGCTCCTACAGTGCGGGCACACGTTCCACGTGGCGTGTATCGATTTGTGGTTCCGGTCAAATACGAGCTGTCCTCTTTGCCGTTCGATTGTGCTTCCGACGCCGTCGGAGTTGACGGAGATGCACTCGCGGGAGGCTATGTTGGCGAGTAGAATGGATGGGATAATTATGAGTGGCATTGTGTAAATTTTGTGAAGTTTTAATATTATGAGTGGCATTGTGTAAATTTAAGTATTGGCTAAGCAGCCTAAGCTAGGTTAAACTGGCTAGTTTGATTCGAGCAAGAAAAAATTTAAGTTAATTTTAATTAATTTTTTATTTTTAATCTCTTAAGTTAACTTTTAAATCTAATATGTAAGTAAGCAACTATGATTTATATTTGTATATGGATAAATATTAGCGTTATTTTATGTAAAATAATGTGTTAATATAGGGAGGAGAATAGTCATCTTAGCTTCTAATGAATCTTCACATACATAATTACTAAAATGTAAGAAAAAAAAAGCATTAGATTTCTTATGTGAAAAATTTGTGTTGGAAAAAAGAAAAAAAATATTCTCCACTAATAAAGTGTAATATGAAAGAGTGCTTATCTATAACATTGAAGATACTTATGCAAAGAATGAAGACCTAAATTAGGAAGAAAGATCATCAACTTTGATAGAGAATGAACAAAATTATTAACATTGATGATGATGAAGTGCCATAGGATATCACATGAAGGAAATTAAGAGGATTGATGGCGACAACAATTACTAGTGGATGACAAAGAGCGAACTATGACATGCATCGGATGTCAAACAATGACAAATGAGAGTTGGATATCAAGCCAAGAGGTATCTCTTAAAAGGATGCCAATTTAGGTAACTGATAAGCATCATCTGAGGTCAAGAGTTGTCGAATGGTGGAAAGTCAATTCGCTCGTTCTCAATATATAAGAGAGATAAACGACTAAGCATTGGATGTCAATTATGATCAAATATTAGAAGGTGGTTATAATGAGTGTTGATGTCATACACCAACTACTTTCAGGTGGCATATAATGAAAAGAATCAATAATATTAGACGTTTAGTAGAATTGGATTTCTTTAAGTTTACGAAATGTATTGACTAATTATTTTTTTTAAATGTGCAAAAATAATATCTATTTATAAGTTTCATGAAAAAATATCAACAAAACTTTGATTATAATCAATATTAAATTCTAGCCATATATGCCAACAAAAAAGAAATACCCATTGTATGATCTTCAAAAATAAATCTATTAATTTGACATTTTTAAACATTTCAATATCCAAATGAAATCAAAATTAATCAACCCTGATTTAGTTGAATTTATCTTATCGAGAGGTTCAATTAGCTATAAATACATAACATTTAAAAGAAATTACACTCACAAATGACTTTTAAGATGTTTTCAATTTCGCTTCTTAAGTGATTGATTAAATCTTATTTGGACTCAAAATCTAAACATTCTTAGTGCCATCATGTTTATTTTGTCAAATCATAGGGTATCATTCACAAGTTGGTTGAAAACTTTTTTGAAACAATCTTAAAATCAAACCCTAATATTTGTTGGCTCAAACACTTAGTGGTTTAGTCCAAAAATTCTATTAACTATTACTTTTTTAACAAGTAATCTCTATCACTTAAAGCTCAATTTGAGTCTAATTTGATTCCTTAATGGACTCATTGATTAAAATAAATAAATTATAAATCCAATCCTAATAAAACTATCTCTCAAAATTTTGATTATAAAAAAAAACCCACCTAATTTTGATTTAATAAAAAAAGAATCCTAGTCCCCAATATGGTTTTACTATAAGTGAATAACGTTAAAAACTTAACCCTAACAAACAATCGGTAGTCCGTATGGACTTCGAATTTGCAACCGGGCAGCCAAACTTGACAATTTTGCTTTCCTAATAAAAAAAAATAGTGGATG
The DNA here is from genome assembly GCA_021442155.1 of Cymbidium sinense. Lineage (NCBI taxonomy): Eukaryota > Viridiplantae > Streptophyta > Magnoliopsida > Asparagales > Orchidaceae > Cymbidium > Cymbidium sinense. The sequence continues at coordinate 102,610,214 of CM038215.1, forward strand.
AATATGCCAACACAAACTAGCACTAATTACCTGTATTTCATATTTAACTAATCTTATATTGATTAATTATATTTAATTTTAAAATAAATGTTGAACCCTAAATCTACATCAAAATATAAGAAAAAAAAATGCTGCTTTGTTTAAGGTTCAATCCTGTGACGCATTTGCAACTTATTTATTTTTCTAACCTTCTAACCTTCTAACCTTCTAACCTTCTTTGAAACGAATGAAGATAAAAAAAGAATAAAACGAAATATCAAAAAACTAATGAATTTACTAAGGGCGTGTTTGGAATCAATTTTATTTATTGTTTTTTTATTTTGTATTATTTTTAACATATGTTTATTTAGTGCTTGTTTAAAATTAATTTTATTTTGATTTTTAAAAATAAATAACATTGATTTTAAAAATACTCAAAATTAACTTTTGAAAATTTTGAGTGTTTTTAAAAACAACCACCACTAAATATTTTTTATTTTAAATCAAAATATAAATCAAAACAAAAAATAAAAAAAATAAAATTGATCCCAAATAACCCCTTATTGTTTTCTATTTATTATTTTAATTTTTTAAAAAACATATTTAATATTGATAATTATTTATTAAAATATTTAAAACATTCATAAATTATTTTAAATATTTTTAAAAATAATATAATTTTTTTAAAATAAAAATACAAGACAAATATGATCCTAAACAAGCCCTTTTATAACAAAAAATTTTAATTTTGTTTATATTTCATCCTATTTTATCACTCTAATTCTCCAACTACAAACATAACAAACGATGGTGTTCAATCTTATTTATCATTAGCGAGGGTTCTTACTGCCATCAGAGCTTTTGAAAGAAGGAGGCACAAAACTCTTCAAATATTAGATATCATCGAATTCCGCTAAGTAGAGTCTACCCTTTGGAACTGATGAACCACCTCGGGCGCAAGTCAGCGCTTCTCTCACTTGTTGTTCAACCATGAATTTAATATCTTTTTTTTTATATGGAGGTTTTATCCACTACCTTCCTATAAAAAATAATACTACCCTCCTCTATAGGAGGTGAACTCTTTGATTGATCCAAAATATGCAATAACTCAAGTTGCCCAGTCTCCACAATAACTCGAGCTTTTAGGATAGTTTTTAAGCTAAAACTCATTTAAAAAAAAAATTGTTCAAGCTCGGCTCAAGTTTCTTGATGAGCTTAGTTTAAATTGGGATAATCAAACTTGTTAACGATCAGCTCATTTATTAAAATAAACAAATTTTAATCAAACCTTAATTAAATATAATAAATCATGATTAAACCAATAATGAGATTGGAACATACACAAGATTTATAAAGATAGCAAAAATCGATGTCTCCAAAATTCAGATTTGAAGCAAGAATCTGTTCTAATTCCAACTTAAAATCATAGATTTAACCATTAATGAGGTTAAAACTAAGTTTATCAAAATAGCACGCTTTAAAATCTCCAAAATACTAATCGGAAGAATTTAACCTAAATCTTGCACAAATCCTGCCTAAAAAGGATACAAAACAGCCCCTAAATGTGTGTGAAATGCACAGCAAATACATATATATATATATATATACTATGAAGTTGCTGCAGAGTAAAACTATGTGAAGCAGACTCAAAAAAATAAATATCCATTTTTCTAATGCAATTGATTGAGTGATGCTATGGCAGTAGAGAGAGATTATATAAAGGAGATTCCAAAATGTTATCAGAATTGAAGCAAGAATCTGTTCTAATTCCATCTTAAAATTAAACAAAACCCATCAGTCATGCCATGAGGATGTAATTTGATAAATATAATTTACATACATAACACACAATTCTTCTATATTTACATATCTAATACCTAAACTTCAATATTTACATAAATAACATTCTAATCTTTAATATTACATCAAAAAGAACACCACCATGAATATTTTAAAGTGAAATGTAATTTCTTATTGTAAGGAAAACTGCTGTTTTTGTAAATATCAAAGTTTAGATGTTAGATATATAAATGCTTAAGAATTGTGTGCTATGTTGTGCATTACTCTATTTCTGATTGAAATTCAAGTTCCTAGTTTCAGCTACAAGCACAAACCCAAGCTATAATGCTTAAATAAATGGATATTTTGTTATATTCCAATCTGAAAAATGTCTTTTCAAAAACAAACAAAAAAAATGGATGAACCAAAAGCCAGAAAACTCCATTATCTGAGGGTGTGGAGCTCAAAATATACTTATCACGTCCTAATCATCACATCAAAAAGAAAATCAAATTCTGATTAGATAATATCCTAACATCAATAAACTTACAATGTAGAGATATCAATTAGAAGAACTTGCTTTTGCCGAGCCTCTGTAAATGGTAATTTATGGTTCTTGCTGGATTCTTAGGCTTGCCACTCTGCAAAACAACAAATTGAATTTGTCCGTTGATTTTATTTTTTAAGTGATTAAATTAGATCTTGCCTAATTCCCAATATAAGAATTATGGCATAATTTCAGAATTAAAAAGTGAATTAAAAAAAAGTACGCTGTGATAGAACAGAATGAGCACCTGAGATTCTACACAAGTAACCAATAGTTCTTTTTGTCGGACACAATGGTCGTCATTGTTTTTGTTCAGAGATAAACAACTGAGGAATTGAACCATCTCCTTCATGCAGGGTTTCCCAACAGCGCCAAATTTTTTCGGATTGATGTACAAGCCTCCAGCCTTCCGCCCCATGGTTCAGGACTAGCCTGGTAATCTAAGCAGAAAAATAAAAGCACTGCAGAAATAAAAGAAACGTATAATTATTAGTAAAATTAGAGGCTGCATGGCTCCTTTTTTTCCATTAAAATCATGGATTTTAATTGAATAAATGAATAGACAAATTTAAATATAAAAAGTAGAGTGGACCGCACAGGATGGAGGCATAGAATCTATTTAAAGTATAGCTTTCATTATTTTGCTTTCAGACCATTGACAGACATTCATTTGGCTACTACTTTCTCGTTGCTTTTCAGACATTTATGCGATGAAAGCTATTTATTTATGTGATAATTGTAAGAAAACTATTGTTCGATTTAAAAAATAAAATAAAATATCTATAATACCCATAATACCATTTAAAAATGATATTTCATTGCAACGGTTTTACAATCACCTTTACAAAAAACTTGAATTATCAAGATCAGCCTTAGAGTCTAAAAGTTTTCATTTGAGTAAATCTAAAACCGAATCTATGAAATGTTATAGATCTGATGGCGGAGTGGTAATAATCGATCATTAAGTATTAAAAATATTAAAAAGAGTGAATATTTTAGATATCTTAGGTCTATTGTTCAAAGTAATAGTGATATAGATGAGGATGATAGTACTAGAATTTGTTGGATGGTTGAAGTAGAGGAATGCATCAGGTTTGTTGTGCGATAGAAAAGTACCACTTAGACTCAAAAGAAAATTTTTATAAAATGGTGGTTAGACCTGCAAAGCTTTATGGCATGAATGCTGGTCAAGAAAAGAGTAGCATAAATTTAAGTTAAGGGTTGTAGAGATAAGGATGTTCGAGTGGATGGGTTTTTAAGAGGCAAAATGAGTAATCAATATGTATATGAAAAGATACAGTAGCTCCAAATGATAGATAAGATTAGAGAGTTAGATGGTTTGGCCATAAAATGTCATATGTTTGATGACTTAATTAGGAGAGTAAATGTATTATATTTTACCTATGTTTAGAAAGAGATAAACCTAAAATAACTTGATTATAAAGTATAAAAATGACCTTATTTTATTAGGATTAAAAGAAAATGTGACACTTAATAAGATACATTGGAGAAAAATGATTCATGTAGCTGACTCCACGCGTGGAGGACTTTCTTGTTTACTGCTTTTAGTTAGTTGTATGTTAACTAGATTTTAAATTTAAGAGTACTTGAGATAGCAACATTGGTTGCATTAAAAAGCTAGATCCTAAGATGTCATATATCAAATTAATATTAAAATTTGAGATTGTACCAACATGTTAATCAGTAGGGCATAATGATTGGGTCAATCAATCAAAAATAGCATGGTGCAATTTAACCAAAATCAAGTAAAGATTTTAAATAACTACAATCTAACTATCACAAGGTTCAAAAATATATTCCACTTAATAGATGTATATTGTTAGTAATTTTCTTTTGTAATTGGCATTCTTTTACTTTGTGACTTCTATTTAATTCTTTTTCAACATATTCTATAATTGATGTTGTGTGTAATTAAAATTTGTTGAAGTTTGGCATAATGATTTGCTTCATTTTGCGTGTGAATCCTAATGGTTGCATGGTTTTATTTCATTCTTATTTTTCTTGTTGAATTTCATCTCCGAGATGGTTTTAAATTATTGTCCAGCAATTAACTTGACTTTTATTTGTTTTGAGATTTGCATTAAAAGAGATTAAACTTTGCCTAAATTCTTTTGCATCTTATCCGATTTTTGCATTACAAAAACCTTAAACTCTATTGCAAAATACATCAAATTGTTAGCCATGGCAAAGGCAAATCATTGATAACATGACAAAGACAAGCACAAGGATCCCTTTCATTTAAGCATTTCAAAGAAATATCTCATCATCACAAGAATAGATGATGCTAGTCATAGTAAAAACCCAAATACCCCATCAACAAAAAATTGATAGGAATTATGAATATTAAAAAGAAAGTTTCTCTTAATATAATCTCGAATGTTAGGAAGCCTATGCAAGGCATTTCACCGGAATGTTTATCCAAGTGAATATGAACCCATAACTGTGAGCAACCTAGGGTAGCTCATCAAAGGAGGAAAATCCATCCGCTCAAGGCTAAATGGTTGGGCCCACGAGTGGATTTATTAGTGCTTCAACCCATTCAAATATTGTTTAGTTGCAACTAATTGGAATACATGTCTGTGCAAAATATATGTCAACTTAAATGCAAAGAAATTAGAATATATAAGATTGTTTGGTTGCAAAATAAATTTTAAAATTATTTTTATTTGATTGGATGTAAAATCAATCTAAATTTTTATCCTACATTTTTTCCATAGAAAAGAGTGAGATGTGTCAATATTTATGCACCTCTTTCGCTATATTGTTATTTATGTGGAGTTCAAATTTCAAAAGGAAGCGCTTCATCTACCCACAAGGTCATAAAATAAGAATTACAAAAAAGAAAAAAAAATGGAATACACAGAGAAAAGTTCGACTCAAAATAATTTAAGACTTTGAAAGAGTCAAGAGAATTATGCAAAGCAAATGTTTAAGAGTGATCCATTCATGTCTAAACACTTAAATTAGAGCAGGCTAGTAACAACCCTAGGAGGAAGTCGGTCCACTCGGGGTTGTTTGATTAGGCATAAGAGTGGATATATGTTGAAGCTTCAACCATTTAGGAGTAGTCTAGATGCATGTATTTAAAAACTACGTGTATTCCAACTGAAGTGTAAATTAAATACACCACATTTGAAATACTCAAGGTTGTCTACTTGGTTGTAAAAGAAATTCAAGACTTTTTGTGTTTGATTGGAAGTAAAATGAATTTTATTTTTTATACTTATATATTCTTTTAAATATATATTTAGTATTAATGCATTCTTTTAAAATTTTTAAAATGAATATAAGGCACAATAATGGAGGTGATATTAATAAGTTTGGTGGTATCAATAGGTCACCAGTAACACAAAGACGTTAAGGTTGCAAGGCTAGTTGGTCTACAAGGTCTGCAGAGTCTAGTAGATTGGCAAAGCTCATAATGTCGATAAGGTTGCAAAATCATGTGATTGGTAAGAATGCGGGACACGGAGAATTGGAGTGGTAAGGTTGCAAGGTCACTCTGATGGCTTCTATGCTAGGATGGTCATGACCAAACAACAAAATTGGATGCCCCAGTTTAGATGAATTCCAAATTCAAAAAAATAATATTATTGAAGGCAATATTTTGATTTGTCTACTTCATACCAAAAAGTAAAATTTCAAAACCTATGTATTCTAAATGCAACACACTCCTAATACCTCAAAACAAATAACCCCTTAGGAATGAATCCTAGCTTAATTTTTTGTTCTTACGCTTCTTAGAATTTTAAGGTTTAAGAAGTGGTCAACCCTTGTATTTAGAAACTAATTACCTATAATTTGAAAAAATTAATTAGCCACTTAAATTTTTCAGTGATATTATTTGGTTGATCCTTACATTTAGTTGGGTATTTGAATTTAACTTCGTATATTGTGAATAAAACTTAATGGATGCAATGAAAAAAATAATAAAAAAAATCACTGTTTATGTCACCTACAGGAACAAGGACAACAAGCCATCCCTTTTATCATCTAACTCTAAGTTTTTCGCAAAGACTTATAACCAAAAAGCCTTCAGAGCAACCATAAACAAGTCAATTTCAGTTTAAAGGATTTTGGTTTTTTAAAGTCTTTCCTAAAGTATGAGAATCTATTTCGGTGAATGCAACTTTTTTATAAAGGTGGTTTTAAAGTTGTGAAAAAATAATTTTTTAAAAGGTGTTTTGATTATTATAAATATTTTTATAAAAGTTCAAATAACAATTTTTTACAATTACCACATAGTAGTAAATCTAATTGTAAAAGTAACTTTCCATCATAAAAATTTATGAAAAGAAAAAAGAAAGAAGTCTTAAAACAAATTCGTGATAATAGTCTGAAAAGCAAAATAGTGAGAAAGTTGCCGAGAATAGAACTTGAATTATTAGTGATACGCTTCTGTCTATTGTAAAAGTACATCATAGAAAAAAAGTTGAAGAGAAGGAAACTATCTATCATCTTATCCATCATTTCCTATAACTCTTGCACTCAAGTCTCTTTGATCATTCAACTAGTCATTGGTTCCTTAGATTTGTTTTAATTAGAGAAAGTTAATCTAGGTTGTTAGTATGATATAATATTTCTTATTATTACAATTTCCTTGTAAATTATTACTAGTTAGATAATCCAATTCTTTTTTTTTAACATTTCATAGCCTTTCTGAGCCTTGAATATGGATTCTATAATTATCCAAGGATGTCCTAATCTACAAAACAAGTTTTGAATTTAATTATAATGAAAATCTCATTTTATTTATTTCCTTCCCCCTCTCTTTATCTTTATGCTACACATGAACTATTTAGGGGGCATAATGGGGTAGATCTATTGCTTCTTCCCCAATTATTATTATTGCCTTGAAATTGCAGATGGTTGTCCAAATATATTGCAATGATTAAATCAATGGTTGTTATCTTCAATCGTAGAAAGTAAATTCATGATAAAAATGAATGTACTAATCTTATAAGAGAAAAATCATTATTCAATGACTTGAATATTAGGAAAGAACAAGGCTAATTGAAGTAGAAAAATCTTAATTTCATCAAGGGTTTCTAATCAAGAAGCATTGAAAAGTATTCTTATCACATCCTTCTTGTTCTTACAAAGGGTATCATAGCATTAGAATTCAAAATTGAAAACGGTGTTGAAAATAACTGATCAAATCTTACTAACAAGGCTTATAGTGAAATCCTCTTAAATCTTGGAGATAGTTTTATAGGAGATTGTTGAGGAAATCCAAGGCCTAACATGATCATTCCCTCTCCACAGCTGAACTTTTTTAAAATCTCTGAAAAATTCTCCCAAATTCCTCTTATAGCATTCCCTTTATATAGATGGAAATGCCAATTACAATAAAAAATGAAAAAATTTGTTGCAAGAAATCATAAGCATAACTAAAAGAATAGTACATTCATTGTGAACGGTATATACTTAAATAAGACAAGATTCTTTGAGCATCAGACGAACCAAAGTAAGTTCATGAAAGCAATATGTATATTGAACATTTGCTGAAAATATATGAAAATCTGAAATTAATCTTAAAAATGAATCTCCCTTCACATTTTGGCTTTCATAATAGCAACTAGTCATGCAATGAAGTAAGGTAACCCTTCCTTTCAATTTTAGATTTCAGCATATAAGTGAAAGAAATATAGAAACTCCCATGTGTTCTAGGATCTATGTCACATAACACTTCAAATCCTTCCCTTACTTTCAAATTTTAGCATGAAATTGAAAGATTTCAACTTGCATATGAAAGAGGCATGATATATATATAATTCCCTTCATAGGAAATCAATTGAAGCAAAGTAGAAGCATGAAATTCATAGGAGAACAGCATCATATCTCATTAAACAGCAAACTAATTGATTTTTCCCTTTGATAAGAAAGTTTAGCAAGCCTTATACTTGTCAAATAACATATTAGCTGATTTCCCCTTAGATGAAAATATTTTCAGCAAGCATCTTACCCATTAAATAACAAAATGATTGATTCCCCCTTAGAAGAAAATATTTTCAGCAAGCATTCCCTTTAGAAAAGCAAAATCAATGGGTTTTCCCTTAGGTAACAAAAGTTTCAGCAATTCGAAAGAGGCAAATATAAATCATGCTTTGCCTCATGATAGTTGTTTGAAAATAATGTTTGATTTTGCAAATCATAGGATGAAACAATTAACTTCATCTAGATATAAATCTGAATTTTCAATCCAACAAAGATATTTGCTTGCATAATAACATGATTTAGCTAATACATTCCCTAGACATTGCCAAATGGTAGAGAAGAGCCAAATAGAAATGAGAAAAAAAAAATCTCATGGGAATCACAACCCCACCTTATCATTTCAAGCCAACATCAACATAGGATTAAACCCATGAGTAATACAAATATCTTTGCTCTCTTTTCCTTCTCCCCCAAATCAAGAGAAAGAAACAAGCATTACATATCAATGATCAAAGTAAGCTTTTAAAGATGACATTATATAAGCTAATGGGTTTAGGATTTCATTATCACAACATGCTTTCATAATTCAAGAGCAAGAAAAAGGTATAAAACAGTATATCTTGCATGATTTCAGCCTCCAAATACTCATGGACAGCAAACATAGAATCATTTTAATGCAAGATAAAGATTTGACAATTGCTTGTAAGTAAACTATGAACAAGCACTAGGCAATATGCATCTCTAATGAAACTGAATGGCAAAAATGAAAGCTTCAAACTTGCACAAAGCCACATTTCAGATTGTACTTCAAAGGCTAATTAACTTAGTGATAACAAAAGAAGAGAAAACAAGCACAAAGTCAATCAACCCTTCCCCCCTCCTCTTCCTTTAACATGATGATTATATGAAATTTACTCCACATAGATTAAACAATCACACTATGTTGAATAAGTCCAGAAAATCTGAACTCTTCCCTTTTGGAGCTATATTATGAGAACAAGAGCAATAGAATACTTAGCTTGCCCATTAGGAGCAACAATAGAAAGTTTAGAGAAAACCTAAAGAGTTTTGGAATTTTTCTGCAAGCAGAGATTGGATCATGAACCATCGGATAAACCAACATATCACACGGCAGGAGGAGGAGAAAGCATCAGCCCGTGCGTCCAGTGGAGAGGAACAGACGGACGAAAGGAAAGGAGGAACCGAGGCAAAGATAATGGGCTCCTCGGCTTAACCTTAATTTCAGCAAAGTGAAAGCTTATAGCGTAAATCCAACATATCACACAGCAGGAGGAGGAGAAAGCCTCAGTTCGTGCGTCCAGTGGAGAGGAACAGACGGACGAAAGGAAAGGAGGAACCGAAGCAAAGAGAATGAGCTCCTCGGCTCAACCTTAGAAGGAGAAAACAGCAAACTGAAAGCTTGTAGCATAAATCCAATCACCTTAATTTCATGCTATTGCAAACCCAGAAAACAAATCCAACCATAAAACACAAATGGAAGAGGAAAACAGAAATCTGCAATTCCTTCAAGAGAAACCCACATAACAAAATATAACTTAAGATTGAAACGAAACAACCTGGGGGTTTCGGTTGGAAGAGGAATTAGGAAGGATCGAGTCCTCTGTTTGCTCGGCTAGGGTTCGGTGCTTCGAACCGAGAGAGGAGCAAGGAACTGCTGCAGGGGAGCTCGGCCGAGAGGGAGAAGGAGCTGCTGTGGGTGGGTTCGGCCAGGAGCAGCAAGAGGGAGAGGGAGAATCGCACACTAGAGCTTCAGCCGAGAGCCGCAGGAACGAGAGAGAGGGATCGCGAGAGAGGAGAAGAGCCGAATGAGGCTTCGTTCAGCTAAATTTTAGATTTATGAAAAGTTGCTTTAAAATATTTTTTGAAAATTATTTATCTTTTATTTTTGAAAAGAAAAAAAAAAAAAGGGGGCTAAAATAGAACTTTAATGAGATAGAATTAAAACTCAATTTTAAAAATATACTATTTAGGTATCAAAATTAAAAATTCAAGCTCTCAAAAGTAAAATACACTAAAACAACTTAGTCAAACCAAGCCTGAGAGTCAACGAGGGGATAACCCTTGTTTACTTTAGTGATTTAATTTAATCTAATTTTAAATTAGAATAATGTGAATTAGGCTAATTCCATTGGAGCGAGGGGTTAGGTAGGATTAATAGAATTAAGACAAGATATTAATCTCTTTTAATTATAATTTAATATTATTTTATGTGATATTAATTTACGATAAACCCATACTGTCAATTTTAAGTGTAACACAACGGACATCAATTTCAATCGCTTGAGAAAGTGGAGGTCGTAGAGAAATTAGGTTTAAATTATGCGACGTCGCGCTTGGATTGATCGACGTTCGTGCACATTTTGCCGAATCAATCGCGGAATTAAATTCTTAATTTTTAACTCAATTTAACCTAAGAAAATTTCTCCTCATATAAGCCTCAGTGCTTATCTACTCAATATCAACTTTGACCTGAAGGGATAATATGAAAAACCTAATTTTAAACTTCAAATATAACTTAATTTGTAAAGAAAAAATAAAACTGATTCATATCTTATTTTCCAATCTTCCCCCTTTTCATCTTCTTCTCTTCTTTTTTCTTCTTGTCATCTTCTTCGTCATTTATTCTCCTTCTTTCCTTCTCATTCTTCTTCTATTCCTTTTTTCCTTCTCTGTTACCCCAATTCCAATAGCATGACTTTTCTACCCTGAGTGCATGGATAAGATAAGAATAAATATTGAATATTTTTTAATTATGATATTAATTATTAATTACTATTATACTTAAATATTCATATACACTTCTATAGATCAAAATGAAACATATTTTTTTTTATAAAACATGTTTGTCTTTTTATATATATGTGAAAAGTGGAATACAATTTTAAAAGGAATTTTTATCTCAACTTTGTTTAATAAATTTTGGGGGGACTAATTTGAACAATTAATCCTATAGGGGTATCTTGGTCAATTCATTAAGAACCAACCTAGGGCACAATTACAAATGCAACATTAGGACAACTACCAAATTGTTGTTAAAATTTAAGACAACCCTTAGATGACTACTATTATCTAACCAAGTCCCAATCATTATCCCAAAGAGCCAATGTTGAAGAAATTTAACATTGATCGCTCCATTACATTCAATCACTCCAACCAAAAAGTAGTTCATACTTCTTTGCATAATTCTCTTGACTCTTTCAAAGTCTTAAATTATTTTGAGTCGAACTTTTCTCTGTGTATTCCAATTTTTTTTCTTTTTTGTAATTCTTATTTTATGACCTTGTGGGTAGATGAAGCGCTTCCTTTTGAAATTTGAACTCCACATAAATAACAATATAGCGAAAGAGGTACATAAATATTGATACATCTCACTCTTTTCTGTTCTTGTGATGATGAGATATTTCTTTGAAATGCTTAAATGAAAGGGATCCTTGTGCTTGTCTTTGTCATGTTATCAATGATTTGCCTTTGCCATGGCTGACAATTTGATGTATTTTGCAATAGAGTTTAAGGTTTTGTAATGCAAAATTGGATAAGATGCACAAGAATTTAGGCAAAGTTTAATCTCTTTTAATGCAAATCTCAAAACAAATAAAAGTCAAGTTAATTTTGGACAATAATTTAAAACTATCCTGATGAAATTCAACAAGAAAAATAAGAATGAAATAAAACCATGCAACCATTAGGATTCACAGCAAGCAACCGATTATGCCAAACTTGAACAAATTTTAATTACACACAACATCAATTATAGAATATGTTGTAAAAAGAATTAAGATAGAAGTCACAAAGTAAAAGAATGCCAATTACAAAAGAAAATTACTAACAATATACATCTATTAAGTGAATATATTTTTGAACCTTGTGATAGTTAGATTGTAGTTATTTAAAATCTTTACTTGATTTTGGTTAAATTGCACCATGATATTTTTGATTGATTGACCCAATCATTATGTCCTACTGATTAACATGTTGGTACAATCTCAAATTTTAATATTAATTTGATATATGACATCTTAGGATCTAGCTGTTTAATGCAACCAATGTTGCTATCTCAAGTACTCTTAAATTTAGAATCTACAGTTAACATACAACTAACTAAAGCAGTGCAACAAGAAGAAGTCCTCCCACTACGTGGAGTCAGCTACATGAATCATATTTTTCTCCAATGTATCTTATTAAGTGTCACATTCTCTTTTAATCCTAATAAAATAAGGTCATTTTTATACTTTATAACCAAGTTATTTTAGGTTTATCTCTTTCTAAACATAGATAAAATATAATACATTTACTCTCCTAATTAAGTCATCAAACATATGTCATTTTATGGCCAAACCATCTAAGGCAACTCTCTCTAATCTTATCTATCACTGGAGCTACTCCTATCTTTTCATATACATTTTGCCTCTAAAGTGTAAAGCCACTCATCCACTCGAACATCCTCATCTCTACAACCCTTAACTTAAATTTATGCTACTCTTTTTACTGACCAACATTCTATGCCATAAAGCATTGTCTAACCACCATTTTATAAAAATTTTCTTTTGAGTCTAAGTGATACTTTTCTATCGCACAACAAACCTGATGCATTCCTCTACTTCAACCATCCAACAAATTATGGTACTATCATCCTCATCTATATCACTATTACTTTGAACAATAGACCTAAGATATCTAAAATATTCACTCTTTTTAATACTTGATCATCGATTATTACCACTCCGCCATTAGATCTATAATATTTCATATATTCTTTTTTAGATTTACTCAAACGAAAACCTTTAGACTTTAAGGCTGATCTTGATAATTCAAGTTTTTGTAAAGGTGGTTGTAAAACCGTTGCAATGAAATAGCATTTTTAAATGGTATTATGGGTATTATGGGTATTATAGATATTTTATTTTATTTTTTAAATGGAACAATAGTTTTCTTACAATTATCACATAAATAAATAGCTTTCCATCGCATAAATGTCTGAAAAGCAACGAGAAAGTAGTAGCCAAATGAATGTCTGTCAATGATCTGAAAGCAAAATAATGCGAAAGCTATACTTTAAATAGATTCTATGCCTCCATCCTGTGCGGTCCACTCTACTTTTTATATTTAAATTTGTCTATTCATTTATTCAACTAAAATCCATGATTTTAATGGAAAAAAAAGGAGCCATGCAGCCTCTAATTTTACTAATAATTATACGTTTCTTTTATTTCTGCAGTGCTTTTTATTTTTCTTCTTAGATAACCAGGCTAGTCCTGAACCATGGAAGGCTGGAGGCTTGTACATCAATCCGAAAAATTTGGCGCTGTTGGGAAACCCTGCATGAAGGAGATGGTTCAATTCCTCAGTTGTTTATCTCTGAACAAAAATAATGACGACCATTGTGTCCGACAAAAAGACCTATTGGTTGCTTGTGTAGAATCTCAGGTTCTCAATCTGTTCTATCACAGCGTACATTTTTTAATTTTTTTTAATTCTGAAATTATGCCATAATTGTTATATTGGGAATTAGGCAAGATCTAATTTAATCACTATTAAAAATAAAATCAATGGACAAATTCAATTGTTGTTTTTTGCAGAGTGGCAAGCCTAAGAATCCAGCAAGAACCATAAATTACCATTTACAGAGGCTCGGCAAAAGCAAGTTCTTCTAATCGATATCTCTACATTGTAAGTTTATTGATGTTAGGATATTATCTAATCAGTATTTTGATTTTCTTTTTGATGTGATAAGTATATTTTGAGCTCCACACCCTCAGATAATGGAGTTTTCTGGCTTTTGGTTCATCCTTTTTTTTTGTTTGTTTTTTTGAAAAGACATTTTTCAGATTGGAATATAACAAAATATCCATTTATTTAAGCATTATAGCTTGGGTTTGTGCTTGTAGCTGAAACTAGGAACTTGAATTTCAATCAGAAATAGAGTAATGCAATAACACAATTTCATTATATCTAACATCTAAACTTTGATATTTACAAAAATAGCAGTTTTCCTTACAATAAGAAATTACATTTCACTTTAAAATATTCATGGTGGTGTTCTTTTTGATGTAATATTAAAGATTAGAATGTTATTTATGTAAATATTGAAGTTTAGGTATTAGATATATAAATATAGAAGAATTGTGTGTTATGTATGTAAATTATATTTATCAAATTACATCCACATGGCATGACTGATGAGTTTTGTTTAATTTTAAGTTGGAATTAGAACAGATTCTTGCTTCAATTCTGATAACATTTTGGAATCTCCTTTATATAATCTCTGTACTGCCATAGCATCACTCAATCAATTGCATTAGAAAAATGGATATTTATTTTTTTGAGTCTGCTTCACATAGTTTTACTCTGCAGCAACTTCATAGTTTGCTGTGCATTTCACACACATTTAGGGGCTGTTTCGTATCCTTTTTAGGCAGGATTTGTGCAAGATTTAGGTTAAATTCTTCCGATCAGTGTTTTGGAGATTTTAAAGCCTGCTATTTTGATAAACTTAGTTTTAACCTCATTAATGGTTAAATCTATGATTTGTTAATCCTCAGTGAGATTTAACTGTTGTTATGTTTGATAGTTTTCAAATTTTAATCATCTCCAGATTTAGTTAATATGGATTTACTTAGTCCTATATGAGTTAAATCTTATTTATTTGGTGTCGTACAATAGGCAGCATTTAAGCAAGATTTAAATAAAATCCTACCAATCTGAATTTTGGAGACATCGATTTTTGCTATCTTTATAAATCTTGTGTATGTTCCAATCTCATTATTGGTTTAATCATGATTTATTATATTAATTAAGGTTTGATTAAAATTTGTTTATTTTAATAAATGAGCTGATCGTTAACAAGTTTGATTATCCCCAATTTAAACTAAGCTCATGAAGAAACTCGAGACGTGAACAATTTTTTTTTAAAATGAGTTTAAGCTTAAACACTATCCTAAAAGCTTGAGTTATTGTGGAGATTGGGCAACGTTATTGTATGTTTTGATCAACCCAGAGTTCATCTCCGATGCAGTAGTACTAGCTTATAAAAGATAGTGAAATAATCCATCTGAAAAAGATATTAAATTCATGGTTGAACAATAAGTGAGAGAAGCGTTGGCGTAAGTCCGAGGTGATTCATCAGTTATAAAAGGTAGACTCTACTTAGTGGAATTTGATGATATCCAATATTCTAAGGGTTTTGTGCCTCTTTCTTTCAAAAGTTATGATGGCAGCAAGAATTCTTGTCAATGATAAATAAGATTGAACACCATCGTTTGTCATGTTTGTAGTTGGAGGAGTAGAGTGAAAAAATAAGATTAATATAAACAAAATTAAATTTAGTTGTTATAAAAGTGCTTGTTTAGGATCAATTTTCTCTTGTATTTTTATTTTAGAAAAATTATATTATTTTTAAAAATATTTAAAATAATTTTGAATGTTTTAAATATTTTAAAAAATAATTATCAATATCAAATATATTTTATTTAAAATTTAAATAATAAATAGAAAATATAAAGGAGTTATTTGGGATCAATTTTATTTTTTTATTTTTTGTTTTGATTTAAAATAAAATATATTTAGTGGTGGTAGTTGTTTTTAAAACTTTTAAAAGTTAATTTGAGTATTTTAAAATCAATGTTATTTATTTTAAAAATCAAAATAAAATTAATTTTAAACAAGCACTAAATAAACATATGTTAAAATAATACAAAAATAAAATAATAAATATGATTCTAAACACTCCCTTAGTAAATTCATTAGTTTTTGATATTTCGTTTTATTCTTTTTTTTTTTATCTTCATTCGTTTCAAAGAAGGTTATAAGGTTAGAAAAATAAATAAGTAGCAAATGTGTCACAGGATTGAACCTTAAACAAAGCAGCTTTTTTTTTTCTTATATTTTGATGTAGATTTAGGGTTCAACATTTATTTTAATATTAAATATAATTAATCAATATAAGATTAGTTAAATATAAAATACAGGTAATTAGTGCTGGTTTGTGTTGGCATATTCATCCACTATTTTTTTTATTAGGAAAGCAAAATTATTCAAAATGCAAAATTGTCAAATTTGGCTGCCCGATTGCAAATTCGAAGTCCATATGGACTACCGATTATTTGTTGGGGTTAGGTTTTTAATGTTATTCACTTATAGTAAAATCATATTAGGGACTAGGATTCTTTTTTATTAAATCAAAATTAGGTGGGTTTTTTTATAATCAAAGTTTTGAGAGATAGTTTTATTAGGATTGGATTTATAATTTATTTATTTTAATCAATGAGTCCATTAAGGAATCAAATTAGACTCAAATTGAGCTTTTAAGTGAGAGATTACTTGTTAAAAAAGTAATAGTTAATAGAATTTTTGGACCTAAACCACTAAGTGTTTGAGCCAACAAATATTAGGGTTTGATTTTAAGATTGTTTCAAAAAAGTTTTCAACTAACTTGTGAATGATACTCTATGATTTGACAAAATGAATATGATGGCACTAAGAATGTTTAGATTTTGAGTCCAAATAAGATTTTAATCAATCACTTAAGAAGTGAAATTGAAAACATCTTTGATATGGCTCTCAAAATATGACTAGTCAAAGCACAAATCTTGATGTCGGCGATATGATTTTGAGTCAAACTCGAGATCAAGACTTAAAATATCATTGGAATCTTTGGGACATCAATTAAATCTCAAAAGCGACTCTCAAATATGGAGTGTTTTTTATAGTCAAATCGGCGTCTGACGCCGGATCTAATAGCCTAAGATCTTATAATTGACTTTATTGGGCATCCAAATGCTCAAAATACATCAAATGATCAAAGGAATCATCTGAGCCGTCCGTCGAGGGGAGTGTACGCTTTACATGAATTTACAGAATCCCCTCCTCCCATCTATAAATAAGCCTTCATTCCTCACATGAGGGGAGGCCAAGTGAAGAACAAATGAAGTGAAGAAGAAGAGGAGCTGAAACAAGTGAAGAAGAAGAGGTGCAGAAGCGAAGAAGAGGAAGAGTCAACAAGAAGAAGAGGAAGAGTCCAGAAACAAGGAAGAAGAGGAAGAGTCCGAGCAAGGAAGAAGGAAGAGTCCAAACAAGAAGAAGAGGAGGAACCCAAGCAAGGAAGAAGAGGAAGAGCAACAGGAAGAAGGAAAAGCCAAGCAAGGAGGAAGAAGAAGCTCGCTTGAAGATCCTCAACAAGATCGCACCCGCTCGGCTCATCAACCACCATCACCACCTTCATCAGTCCCTCCATCTCCACCACTCGACAAACAACCCGATCGTTGTTACATAATGTTTTTCCTCCCATATGCAATTCAGTAATCGTTATCGGGAAGACTTTGTACTCAAACAGGATATATAGTGCTTTTTTTTATTGGGCTAGTGGTTTTCCCCTCTTTTCAAGGTTTTCCACGTTAAAAAATTGAGTGTCTCTTGTTCTCTTTAATTACGTGTGTCTTTGGACTTCACAACAAGGCTAAAGGCGTAAACATTCACTCTACCATGATTTGGTTTTCACGCATAGCAGGTTTGGCCGTCATGGGATGAAAACCCTTCAACCATAATTTCGCGTGAACATCCGCGTTATGGCCAATAGGCACAACACTCGTCCGCAAGGAGCCTCGCTCCAACTCCGTCACTCTGAAACCAATCCAGAACCAGGGCGAACCTTCCCCACGATAGGTGATCATGTCTGAAGGCGCGGCAGGAATCTCTTTGGAAGATCATGTCCGTCGAATGGAGGAGTCTCAAAATAAGATGATCCAACTTTTGCAAGGACTACAACAGCTGCTACTATGGCGAACATATCTCCCCCAAGATCGGTCGTTGCGGGAGGAGGTCAAACGCTAATCCTCCCGACACAGAGTTTCCGCGGAGACCGTAGCGCGATCTCCTTGACGCGCTAGTTCCACTCATCCATCGCGTGCGGCTTAAGCGTTACTAATCCGGTCGTTGTTGATAGCTTCACATGCTCATCTTGATTAATCATTTCGTCATGACATTGCTTGAGACGGCTTAATACAAGATGAATTTCACCTTCAAGAGAAATCATCTTCACCCACCAGCGGTTATGAGAGTCCTCACCTTTAGGCGAAGCCATTCTTCAACATCCAATTCCGCGGGTTTCAAGCTTCCGAGCATTGATTCACATGATGGGCAAGCGACCCACAACACATCGACCATTCAGGACTATCATGCATATCCAGCGAGCTCGACACCTTTGCTTTGTCGGTCTTTCTTACCCTCAAAGGGCAAGCTCGCGCGCTTTCTCTCTTCCAAGGGGATCCATCCATACCTTTGAACTTCGCCAGTTCTTTGTGGAGCAGTTCATTGCAAATCGGAGAATCATTAAAGATTCCTCCCATCTTTCGTATTGACGAGCGAGGGTGAATCACTCAAAGAATACTTCGAGGTTCTCTTTAGAAGCTTCGCCAAATACACAGGGTAGACCACGAACTATTAAGAGGAGTTTTCCTTGGAGGACTCGTCAGGAACCTTTCTATTCGTCATTAATGCGGGACACGGTCCTCATATCGACTTAGTTCATCGTGTAGAAGCACAAATCTCGATGAAGCTATTAATGCCCATCATGAAATAATTTGAACAATATGGGGAAAGCAAAAGCACCCAAATGTGGGACAGGGCCCATCAAAAGAAGCGACAAGGTAGTCATGATCTCCCTCCATGACCCCCATATCAACAAGTGAACCTCGGC
This sequence comes from Cymbidium sinense, assembly GCA_021442155.1. NCBI lineage: Eukaryota > Viridiplantae > Streptophyta > Magnoliopsida > Asparagales > Orchidaceae > Cymbidium > Cymbidium sinense. The sequence goes on from CM038215.1 coordinate 102,629,188, forward strand.
CAGGAAAAGACATACACACCGGAACACATCTCGTGTTAACCTCCGATATGATGAAGAAAATCAAGTGGCGCATCCATTGAAACCTTGAAATCGGGAACAATATTGTCACTTTCATGAGTGGACATACTCTGAAGCATGCATACAACTCAAGGAAGAAATCGAGAGACTCATTCAACAAGGATACTACGTCGTTTGTGAAGAATCGACCACCTCGCGTTTGGGGGCAACCAGACAATCATCACAAAAAATAATCAAATCAATAATTGGAGAAATTGAAACAATCGATGGAGGAGGGCGATACTACTAATCAAGTTCTATCGCCTCAAAGAACGAGTTGAAGAAGTCTCGTATTGATCATTCCATCACTTTCAATGACTCGGACTTAGAAGGAGTCCATATCCTCATCAAGATCCACTTGTCATCAGCGCAGGGATCGGTGATCCTTGTTATAACGTTAAAGAATTTTGATCGAATGGGAGTTACGTGCGATGTCTTATTTTACTCAACTTTTCTTAACATGGGCTGGTGCAAAGCTCCAACCACTTTGGACCACTATATGGGTTTGATAATCACCGATGCAGGCGAAGGGACAATCACTCTTCCTATTACCTGGAGAATTCCTCGACAAGTGACTCATTTAATATAATTCATGGTGGTCAAGTCGATTGCATATAATGCAATCTTGGAGGCCCCAATCAATTTTGGTCTTATCACTTGATTGCCTCATCGAAGATAAAATTTCTACCCGGTGGAGTTGGGGTGGTTTGTGGAAATCAACAGCATCATGTTATCTCGACAAGCTCAACAGCCCTTCCATCACCTTGACATCGAAGATTTTAACTTTCGAGATGAAAGAGTACCTCAAAAGCTTCCAAGATTTACTCTCAGCATTATCGATTACAAGTGGGATCTTTACTCTCGAGAAAGAAAGGAAAAGTATATAAATTTCTTGAATCAAGACATATTTGCTTGGAGTCGGTGATATGGGTGGATGATGTAATCACCTCCTCAAAATTAATCCAACGTTCAAACCAATCATCCAAAAGAAGCGGAGTTTTGCACCTGATCGTCTTCAGGCTATTGAACAAGAAGTTAACAAGCTCATAGAAGCGGGATTCATACGAGAAGTGCATTACCCAACATGGCTAGCAAATGTTGTCATGGTTAAAAAAAACAAATGGAACATGGAGGATGTGTATTGATTACACTTAATAAGGCGCCCAAAGGATAGTTTTTCTTCTTATCGAATTGGTGGGCCTACATGGACATCAAATGCTCAATTTTTTGGATGCTTATTCTGGTTACAATCAAATAAAGATGAACCCAACGGATGAAGAGGCTACAGCGTTTCAAACATATAAAGGTTTATATTGTTACCAAGTCATGCCATTTGGATTAAAAATGTTGGTGCTATCAGCTCTTATGAATAAGGTTTTAAAGACCTACTGGCCATGGAGGTGTATGTGGATGACATGTTGAAAAGCTTAGAAAAGTCACAACATATTTGACTTAGAAGCATGCTTTGACCTCCTTCGATCTATAACATACGACTTAACCCGACCAAGTGTGCTTTTGGGGTTACGTGGAAAATTTCTTGGATTTATGGTAACTCACCATGGGATAGAGGCTAACCACGAAAATCAAAGCTCTCCAAGATATGATTCCTCAGAATATCAAGACGTTCAGCGTTTGAATGGTCGAATTCTGCATTATCCGCGTTTCTAGCCTGGGACAAATACTTGCCATTCTTTAAAATATTGAAGAGAGCTAAAAATAATAATTTTCAATGGACCGATGAATGTCAGTATGCTTTTGAGCAACTAAAGAATATCTAGCATCTCCACCCTCATCCAAACCTATTCAAGGAGTTATACTTATATCTTGTAGTTTCTTCTCACACAATAAGCTCAATTTTAGTGCGAGAAGAAAATGGGGCACAACAACCAATTTATTATTCGTAAAATTCTCTCGATATAGAAAGTCGTTATCCATTTGCGGATAAAGTGGCTCGTTAGTTTTCTCGGTAGCGTTCTCAACTCACGTTTACACTAATTTTTATTAAGGGCCATCTTACGAAACGAGCATCACGGAGTTAATCAAATGGTGCGTAGAACTGGAGAGAATTTGATATAAATTTTCTACCTCGGCCCATAAAGTCTCAAAGACTTTATAGTGGAATACAACCCAACTCTAAAGAGCTCTACTACGTGTCTTTCATCTCCTCAATGGACTCTCGTTGATGGAGCTTAGAAAGTCTTGTCTTTGGTCGGGAATCTACTTGTTTCCCCAGAAATACCCAGAGTATGGACTTGCTTAAAATTCCCTGTAATAACATGGCGAATATGAGGCTCTTCCTTGGTTGAGACTCATCGATTGTGAAGCCCAAAACTTAGTAATTCACTGCGACTCCCACTTGTCGCCTCCCAAGTTGGAGGAGATTTTAATACTCATAATCCTCTGCAATATCTCCACTTGGTAAAATCTCTTCTTACTCATTTCAAGACACATCAAATCATCCACATACTACGAGAGAAGAATACTTGGCGCTCTTCTTAAGCTTGCTACCTCTGCTGGAGATCTATTTAAGAGAAAGCATGTTGAAGAAATACATTTTCCTAGTATCCAAGGGTCATGGGTAATTCAAACTATTGATGAGGAAAGAGCGTTAGGTGGATAAAGATCTATCTTTTCTACAAGAAGGAACCCTTCACGAAGATCCAACTTCCATACTCGTCTCAGACAAGCTTCAAACTTTGCTATTATTGGTGAACTATACAAGCGAGCTTTCCTGTCCATCTCAAATGCCTTCCACCTTGATTCTGCGTTAAGAGAGGTTCACTTAGAATATGTGGAGAACACCTTGGAGGAAGAGCATTGGCCCTTAAAATCATGAGGCAAGGGTTTTATTGGCCTACAATAACAAGATGCCTTTGAGTTCACAAAAAAATGTGCGAAGTTGTCAATTGCATTCTAACCTCCTCACATGCCGCACGTAACTCTCATCCATTCAAAGCCCGCCCTTTGCCTGGGGATTGATATCATGGGACCTTTCCAATAGACGGCAACGAAAAGTTCATCATTCTAACCGTCGACTACTTCACCAAATGGGTAGAGGCCAACCACTCGCTAAAATCACGAGGCAAATGCTAAACAATTTATCCGAAAATATAATATGTCGATTCGGTCTTCCCGCAAAGATCATCACCGACAATGGAACTCAATCGGAAAAGTCTTTACGCTCTTTGCAAAGATCTTCACATTCAGCCGCACGGTCAGTAGCACATCCTCAAACCAATGGGCAAACCGAAGTTACCAATAGGACCATACTCAAAGGACTAAAAATATGTCTTGAGAAGGCTGGGGGGCAATGGGTTGATGAGCTTCCCAATGTTCTTTGGGCCTACCGCACCACGTCACGCACCCCAACCGGTGAAACACCATATAACTTGTGTTTTGGTACAGAAGCTATCATACCGGTGGATATCGAGGTTCCAAGTCCAAGAGTCCAATTTTTCGATCATGGTAGTAATGAAGAAAACTCAAGAAGACCTAGATCTACTCCCAAACTCGGATATGGCCCTACGACCGCTTCTATCACCAACGGGTAGCTCGCCACTTCAACAAGAGTGAAACCTCGTCCCCATATCTGTCGGTGACTTGGTCCCGCTGAAGTCTCGGTGCAGTGCAAAGGCCCCGCCGCAATAAACTCTCACCTCTCCGGGATGGTCCGATGTGGTCATAGCTATGGTCAAGCCAGAACGCTCAAGCTCAAGGACCCGTAAGGAAAAACTCTACCTCGAACTTGGAATACTAAGAATCTTCAAAAATATTATCAGTAACTCTTACTACATAATTATTATGACTTTTATCTCGTCTCACCATTTCATCCTCAGATAACCGATCCCACCTAGTGGATTAAAGCTTGTTGTTGTTATTGTTGTTGCGTTGTTGTTGTAGTTGTTGTTGTCATTTTCTCTTAAAGCCCATACCCGTCTTATGATTATATCATTGAACTAGTGAATTCACAGCTTTGTTCTAACAAGATTTGCTTTTTCTTTACTTTTCCTCTCACTTGAGAAATATACAACTCATGTTACATCTCTGGGACATGATCAATCCAAGGGGACTTGATCGGACCTCTTCCATATGTTAATGTCATCGAAAGCAAAACTCTAACAAACAACCCAGAAAGGCCAAAAGGTCCTTGGTGGACTTCTCGCTTCTTCCATATAACGCCATCGTAACACTCGACAAACAACCTCGGATAGGTCAAAATCCTCGATCAATTGACCTCTTCCATAGTGTTAACGCCATCGAAGTCACACTCGACAAACAACCTCGATAGTCAAAATTCTCACGGATTCAATTCAACCTCTTCCATACAAGTAACGCCATCGAAGTCACACACCGACAAACAACCTCGATAGTCAAATACCGCCACCGGTCGGGCCGCCACACCATGCCACCGCCACCGGTATTTGTATCACCGTCGCATTCACCGCTTGTCGCCGCCGACCACTTCGCTGCCGCTAATCGCGCTATAGCCGGTCACCGCTGCTGACTACCGCTGCCGGCCATCGCTGACTACTATGGTCCATCGCCTCCACTATCACGGCCATCTCCGCTGGTCACCACTATCTTCGTTTATCCCCGCTACCTGATATCCGCTAATTGCTGGCTACTGCTGCATGCTAATTACTCCTGCTGGCCGCTAACCGCGAGAGCTTATCATTGTTGACTACTGCTGCTGCTATCGCCAATTATCGCTGACTTCGCTGGTTACTACATCTCGTGGCTATCCACTGACACGACACTGCCGCTAATTGCACTACTGCTGTTGTTTCGCTCCACCTCGGAACCTAACTGCGATTATTACCGCTTTGACGCTGTTGCCGGTTATCGCTGGCTAATTATCGCTGCATCTCGCTGGTTACCACTATCTGCTTTGGTTTATCTCACCGATATGACACGCCGCATCGTTGACTACCGGCTGCCATTGCTTTCGACTACTGCTGGCCGCTAACCACTATTAAATGGCCACCGCCGCTGACACTGTCGCCATCGCCCACCATCGCCGGCAATCGCCATACCACCATCGCCGGTTATCTCGCTTGCCACCATCATCGGATCAATTCGCCTCCTGATCGCTTCCAAACTGGACGGTCCGACGAGCAGAACCGAACCACGAGATATACCGTGGCCTTGAACCCGACGGCCGACGAACCGACCGGTAAACCGGAACCACGACGATGTTATCGTGGCCTTGATCGCTTCCTAACCCGGACAACCGACGACGAGGTGCAGAATAAACCACGACGATATCGGGCCTTGATCGCCTCTAACCGACGGCCCGACGAGGTCGCAGAACCGGAACCTCGACGTATACCAGGCCTTGATCGCTTCCTAACCCGGACGGTCGAGGCCGAAACTGAACCACGTATGTACCGTGGGCCTTGATCGCCTCCTAACCCGGACGGTCCGACGAGGTCGGTAAACCGGAACCACGACGTATGTACCGCGGGCTCAACCCGGACGGTCCGACGAGGTCAAGAACGGACGACCGGAAAAACCACGACGATGTACCGTGGGCCTTGATCGCTTCCTAACCTGATGGTCCGACGAGGCGAACGACGAGGTAAACCGAACCACAATGTGATATACCATGAGCCTTGAACCCAGACGGTCCGACGAGGCCAGTAAACCGGACGAGGATGGTAAACCGGAACCACGACGTATGTACCGTGGGACTTGATCGCCCCTAACCCGACGGCCCCGATGACGCGAACCGACGAGGTCGCAGAACCGAATCCACGACGATACCGTCTGATCGCCCTAACCCGGACGGTCCGACGAGTCCAAATCGGATGAGGTAACCGGAACCACGACGTATGTACCGTGGGCTTTGACCGCCTCCTAACCCGGACGGTCCGACGAGGCCAAGACGAGTCGAAACCGGAATGACGATGTACGTGGCCTTGATCGCCTCACCGCCCTCAACGCTTGATCGCTTCGATTGCCTCGACCTCACTCAAGAAGAAAGGGAGAGGGAAATGTGCTTCCTCTCACCTCTGGGAATTTATAGCTCAGCAAAAGGGTAAAACCCCTCAAAAATGGCTCAAAACCCTTCAAATCCGCACGGGCTGGCGCCGCCATGATCAGCCGGGCGCCAACGCTACAAGGCGCTGGGCAGAGCGCTGCTGGCCTCCGCCCACCCATTCGACTCGGAGTCGTTCACCAACCGTCATGACCGGCCGTTCACACGGATGGCTGCGACAACCGTCACACGGACGGCTCACACCAACCGTCACGCTGAACGCTCGCTGACGCGCAGGACCGACGACATGGCCGCAGACGGCTCATGGCGAACCCACTGGCCGGCTGCTCACAGGCTCATGACGGGCTCGCCGCCTCCTCCGAATCGCGACCCGCCTACCGACTCGATGCCCACCCATCGCCACCGTAAAACCCCACGCTACGCTGAAGACGCCGCTGGCCGCGCTCGCCAAGGCCGCCAATGACGCCGACGGCGCCCACGGCGCTCGCGTCCCCGAACGCTCTGAAAACTTCCAATTATTATTTTCGAGCATTGACACATATATTTTTGATGATTAAGCTAATGTCATCCAAAAATAGTAACCGATATGGCTTCAAAATATGACTAAAGCACAAATCTTGATGTCAAGCGATATGATTTTGAGTCAAAACCGATCGAGATCAAGCACTTAAAATATCATTGGAATCTTTGAGACATCAATTAAATCTCAAAATAGCTCTCAAATATGGAGTGTTTATAGTCAAATCGAAGGCCTCGACGAGCCGATCTAATGAGCCTAAGATCTCATAATTGACTTCATTTGGGCATCCAAATGCTCAAAATATATCAAATGATCAAAGGAATCATCCAGCTCGAGAGGGGAGTGGGCTTTACATGAATTTACAAGAATGCCCCTCCTCCCATCTATAAATAGCCTTCATTCTCACATGAGGGAGGCCAAGTGAAGAACAAACAAGTGAAGAAGAAGAGGAGTCAAACAAGTGAAGAAAAGAGGGAAAGAGTCCCTGGAAGAAGAGGAAGAGTCCGGCAAGGAAGAAGAGGAAGAGTCCAAACAAGAAGAGGAGAACCCAAACAAGGAAGAGGAAGAGCCCGAAAGCAAGGAAGAAGGGGGAAAAGCCTGCAAGGAGGAAGAAGAAGCTCAAGCTTGAAGATCCTCCAAGCAGGACCGCACCTGGCCATCAACCACCATCACCCACTTCATCGCTAATTGTCCGTGATTCCACTTACTACCAAAGAACTATTACAACCCGATCGTTGTTACATAGCTATTTTTCCTCTCTTATATACAATTCTGTAATCCCGTTATCAGGAAGACTTTGTACTCAAACATATATGGAAGCTTTTATGGCAGGTTTTTCCCTCTTTCGAGGTTTTCCACGCTAAAAATTGAGTGTCTCTTGTTCGCTTCTTTAATTACGTGTTTGGACTTCACAACAAGGCTAAGAACTTTCACTCACCAACTGGTTTTCAAGACGCAACAATCTTAAAGTCATTTATGAGTGTAATTTCTTTTAAATATATTTATAGCTAAATTGAACCTCTCAATAAGATAAATTCAACTAAATAAGGGTTGATTAATTTTGATTTCATTTGGACATTGAAATGTTTAAAATGTCAAATGATTAAATTTATTTTATAATCATTCAATCAAAATAAAAAATAAAAAAATTATTAATATTAAAATGATGAGGTCTTTTAAAAATCTATCTAGTTCACATATTCAAGTTTAATTTTGGTCATTTTTGTTCAAAAGTGAATTTAATACTAGATCAAATTAGCTAGAGAATTTATTCACTATTAAACTTGTCGAAACGATCGGTCAAATTTGATTTTTAAAATCATAACTCATTAATGTGAATTCATGAAAAAAAAATATAATTTTTCTATTTCTATTTAGAACATATTTGCTTTTGAATTATATAAGGGGATTATCATATCTATCACTCAATTTTTTTATTCTATACATCAACACCTAAAAGCAATATTTTGAAAATCTTATCATAAATTGCATTATAAGAAAGAGAAGTTTAGAACTCAATGATTCAACCTAAATTTAGGTTGAAATTTAATTAGATGATATAATAAATATTAAAATTATTTAAATATAATTAAAAGGTTGTAATATTAATATAATAATGATATTTTTAATTTAAATTATAATATTTTAATTTAGGATTCTTGATTCTTAAATATTTTAAATATAAGCCCTAAATAAAACTCTATGGCATATTATTTAAATTATTTTATCTATTTTATTTTTAACAATATCTTAAAATTATAAAGCAAAATTTTGAATAATTTTAAAACCAATCGATTCTTTAAAAACCAATCAAGTTCATCGATTCAATCTCCTATGCTATGCAGAGGCAATTTTAGGATTGAAACAAACCTATCAAAGGACCAGCTCACGATAAAACTCGTCAATCCTGTCAAAGGTCCGAATAGTTTCACCTCCAAAATTTCCAAAAACACTTACAACAAGTGCTTTTCTTTAATTAAAGCTTTAAATATACTTTTTTTTCTTTACATCTAAGCTACCAACTAGTGTCTCCCAAGTTTGACTTAGAATGAGCCAAACTAATTAAAATTGAGTACTATTAAATTCTTCCAAATTGCTATGAGATGCATACTTTGCACTAAATTATCTTTTATTATGATTTTTTAGTTCATTATTTAAATAATAATAGTAATAGTATGAAAAAGAATAATAAGAATAATAATACAAAAAAATAATCATAATTTGACTTTAGTGTGTAAAAAATATTGTGCTAGTTACTTGTTATTAGGTTATTAAAGATTGATGTGCTATGATTCATCAATATAAACACAAATATATATGCATATTATTGAAAATATAAGCATAAATATGCATTAAACATTGTTTAAGATATGCATAGAAGAAAAAATTTACTTAAATTTTATTGTGAAATTCAAAGACAATAAGATATTTAAAGAGGAACAAGAAAAACTCCAAAATTTTAATGAAAAAATTTAAAAGAGGAAAACCACTGGCCTACCAATAATAAAAATCTTTCACTATATATTTGTTTTGGAGTATAAGTTTTCCCGATACGGGATTACAAAATTGTATATGAAAAGGACTGATAGTGGGAATCTCATTATCACACAACAAACCATATAGTCACGCTCAGTTTGCTAGTGGTAGTGATACTAGGAACAACGGGAACAACCACGACATGAAGGTCATCATGATGGAGACCACAAAAATTGATGGCGGATCACGCGTATTGACAACCGCTGAGTGGTGGCATGATTATTGGAGGATTTTCAAGCTTTAGAGCCTCTCCTCTCTTTGTTTGACTCATGGGAAGGGCTATTTATGATCGGAGGAGACATCTCGTAAATATATGCAAAATCAATCACTCCACTTCATGGACGCTCAAAATGATTCCTTTGATCATTGATGTATTTTAAGTATTTGAATGTCAAATGAAGTCATAGATCTTGTTAGATCACTCATAGACACTCGATTTGACTATAAATACTCTATGTTTGAGAGAGCTATTTAGGAATTTAACTAATATCCCAAAATTTCCAATGATATTTTAAGTGCTTGATCTCGACTAGTTTCAACTGATCGCCTTGCTTTTAACATCAAGATGCTTCACTAAGTATTTTCGTGGTCATATAGTTGCCTCCTTTTTTAGATGACATTATCTCAATCATCCAAAAATATATATATGTTGAATACTTGAAAATAGCATTCTTCAATGAAATTTGGGGCCATTAACCATATATTTTGAGAGAACGATCTTCTAGCACAAGATTATGATCACTAAGCGAATGCTTATGAGCACACACCGCAAGGTTTCGGGGTTATGTACTCATTTGAACATTTACGGGTGCTTGTAGCGGTTTCAGGTTGGTTTGAAGGCTGGATGGGTCGAAGGATCAACCGCTTTCATCAACCAGAAACGTCGACGCTGTCGCAAAGCGCTGGTCTCCGAACATCGAGAGAGCTGGTTACGACGCTGGTTCAGATCGCTGAAGCCACGTGTCCTCGGCATAATAAAAACGTCTCTTAAGAGTTTTTGCTTCCCATTTGAGAGATTTTGAACGGTTTTGGATGATTTTGGGCGATTTTTCTTTAATTTTTTACCTTTTTGTCTCTATAGAGGATCTATAAAAACCCCCCTATGGCCAAAGGAGAAGACACACTCCTCATATGATGAGTGTTTCTCTTCTTCTTAAGAGGAGGTTGTTCTGAGTATCAAGACCCATGGCCATATACTCCCTCAAAAGAGGTGTCAACCGACCTCGCCGGACCGACCAATCGGATCGATGATCAAGACCCGGTTCATACGGCAAGACTCCGCTTTCCCTCGAAAGAGGTGTCAACCGACCTCGCCGGATCGACCAGTTGGAGGCATCAATTGACCTCGCCGAACATCGGAGGCGGTCGCGTGATGGTCAGTAACCGACGGTGGTCGAAGTGGTAACCGGTGACGGTAGTCGACAGGTGGCGACCGCGCAATGTCGGGCGACCAGCGCTCAGTAGCGGATGACCGACAACGATGGCCGCCGATGGTCGGACGGTGAAGCCGCTGATTAGCCGACGGATGACCGGCTGGTGACCGTATAGCTGATAGCTGGCCGGCGTGGTTGACACGCGAACGAAAGTCGGCCGACGATGGCGATGAGTTGTGCCGACCGACGGTCGATAAATGGGGTGGTGAACGCAATCGACGACAAGAGTCGCGGATGAACGGCGATAGCCGGACCGGCGGAGATGGCCGGCAATGGTCGGCGGCGGTGACCGGCGATGGTAGTTTGCGGCGGTGACCAGCGACGGTGATTGACGGCAGACGAGGGTGGTCGGCAACGACAACTGGCGACGGTCCGTAGTTCCTACATCTTCTTATAGGAAATTGGATTTTTTTGAAACTTCAATAGATGGTTCAACAGTTGATAATTGATGCCATTAACTTCAGATGGTGGGTGAATCACGCCGGAGATTTTTTGACCCATCCGGCGCCGCACAAGCGCACTGACATTAACTTGCATGTAAGCGGTCAATCGAATCCACTCAGATTTTGGAACCATTTGAGGTTGTTCCGGCTCGTAGTATTACCCGATGACGTTAACTGGGAGGTTGAATCAACCGCCGCGATTTTTTGACCTATCCGGTTGTTTGTCGAGTGTTACCCGCGACGCTAACTCGATGGAAGAGGTTGAATCGACCGCCAAAGATTTTGACCTATCTCGAGGTTGTTTGTCGAGTGTTACCCAATGGTGTTAACCTCAGATAAGAGGTCAATTGGACCGCTGGAGATTTTGACTTATTCGGTTATTTGTCGAAAGTGTTACCCATGACGCAACTATGGAAAGAGGTTGAATCGACCGCCAATGATTTTGACATATCGGTTGTTTTGTCGAGTGTTACTCGATGTTAACTTGTATGGAAGATGTCGAATCAACTGGCTGGTGATTTTTCGACATATCCGGCATTATTTGTCGTGACTCATAATTTTAACGTATGGAAGAGGTTGAATTGAATCGGTGATTTTGACCTATCCGGTTGCTGTCGAAAGTGTTACCCAATGACGCTAACTCGCATGGAAGAGGTTGAATTTAATGCCAAGATTTTGACCTATCCAGGCTGTTTCGAAGCCGCCTACGACGCTAACTCGTATGGAAGAGGTTGAATTGAACTGCAGGATTTTTTACCTATCCGGTTGTTTCGAGTGTTACCGGCGATGTTAACCTTGGAAGAGGTTGAATCAATCCGCTGAGATTTTGACCTATTCGAGGTTGTTTGAGTGTTACCATGACGCAACTGTATGGAAGAGGTTGAATCAATCCGCCGGTGATTTTACCTATCCGGTGTTGTCGTGAGTGTTACCGGATCCGTATGGAATCGGGATCCGCGGTGATTTTGACCTATCCGGTTGTCAAAAGTGCGCCCACGACGCAACTCGTGCGGAAGAGGTTGAATCAACTGCCGAGAATTTTGACCTATCCGAGGTTGCTCGTCGAGTACGCAACTCAGGAAGAGGTCAATTGAAATCCAGAATTTTTTGACCTATCCGGTTGTCGGTATGACTCATGACGCAACCTGCATGGAAGAGGTCGAAATTTATTTTGACATATCCGGTTGCTTTGTCGAAAGTTACCGACGACGCTAACCTCATGGAAGAGGTCGGGAAGTCCACCAAGGACCTTTTGCCTATCTCGGTATTACCAAAGTGTTATTTGACTTCTACCGCATGGAAAAGTGCAGTTTTGATCTATCCGTTATTTGTCGAAGTCTTTGCTCGATGACGCTAACCTCAGATAAGAGATCAATTGAATCATGAGATTTTCACCTATCCGAGTTGTTTGTCGAGTGGCGACGCTAACCTGTATGGAAGAGATCAATAATCCGCCAAGATTTTGATCTATCCGGGTTGCTGTCGAGTTACCCATGACGCTAACCTCATGGAAGAAGTCGAATGGAATCCGAGATTTTGACCTATCCGAGGTGTTTTGCCGAGTGTGACTCGCCGACGCTAACCCCAGTATGGAAGAGGTTGAATTGAAACATCCATGGTGTTTTAAAAATTGCTCCTTAACCTTGGTCTTGTATTCCATGATGGTTGAAAATTAATTGCAAAGCTATATCTCTTCTCAATGTGAAATATCCTCCAACTTGTTTCGGATGGTAATCATTAGATGCATATTAACATGGGCAATCTTATGAGATTAAGAGTTGCCCCGCCAAAAAATCAAGGAACAAAGTTTGATAAATCTTCATTCTTCGCATGCCTCTTAAAAGCTTGAAATGTTCCACCTCGATGGTGGTTTTAATCTTGTTGGAAAACTTGGTTGCCATACAAGATGAAATGATGGGAATTAATTTCCACGATGATCAAACCGCTATGTAAAAACTAGTAGAGTAAAAGTTTACTTTAGCCTCATGAAATCTATCACACACATGTATTTAAAGAGTGAACAAAAAAACTCCAGAATTTTTACGTAGAAAACCTCGAAAGGAGAAAACTACGGCTAAAATTTCCAAGAAAATCTTCCACTATATTTTATTTTAGAGTACAAATTTTCCGATAACGATTACAGTATATGAGAAAGGATGATAATGGAAATCTCATAATCAGACAACAACAACAATATAAATAATGTCGCTCAAATGGGAACTATAGATAATGATGCTGGGGAACAACCACTAACTATGAAGGTCGTCATGATGGAGACCAACAGAGATTGACGACGGATCGAGAGGCCACGGCGCCGCAGAGGTGGTTGACAACCGAGTGGTGCCAACGACAGTGCTTGGAGGATTTTCAAGCTTTAGAGCTCTCCTCTCTTTGCTTGCTCTCATATGAGGAATGAGGGACTATTTATAGATTGGAGGAGTGTAATCTCTGTAAATACATGCAAAATCCGAACCACTCCCCTCCATCGGACGGCTCAAAATGATTCCTTTGAGAAGTTGATGTATTTTAAGTATTTGAATGCTCAAATGAAGTCGAATGAGAGCTTGTTAGATCCTACCATCAGACGCCGATTTGACCATAAATACTCCATGTTTAAGAGCTATTTGGATTTAACGATATCCCAAAATTTCCAAGATATTTTAAGTGCTTGACAAGTTCTAACTTGACTTTGCTTTTAACATCAAGATTCGTGTTTCGACTAGTAGAATTTTCAGGGTCATATCAAACATGATATTATAAAAGTATATTATATATATTAATAGAATATTGGGGTAATTTATTTTATTAATAGAATATTATTTTTTTTCTTCTCACTTACTCTTCTTAGCAAATAAATTAGAATTAATTCAAAAAATAAATTATTATAAGAGGCATTGATGAGGATAAAATTATGAAGGGGAAAAACTTAATATATAATATTTTAATTTTGAGATATTTTGGTATTGAATATTTTAAATATAATTCTAAATTAAAATTTTGATAAAATTAAATATTTTTTATTTTAATTTAAATATTTTTTATACATTTGATCAAATTAAAAAAAATTCTTTTGAGTATTAACTTTAGTCAACACATAGAAACATAGTATGTCTACAATACAGTTCAACTTAGAACGAGCAAAATTAATTAAAATTAGGCATCAATTAAATACTCTTAAATTTTAGAATTTATTTTTCACTTTATAATTTTTTTCTCATCATTAGAAATAATAATAATAATATATAAGAAGACAATATTCATGATTTATTATTACGCGTAATAATAAACTTGATATGACATAAAATTCTACTAGAATAATCTTAAAAGCAACCGATCCAAGTTGAAACCGGTCAAATCAAGAACTTAAAATATCATTAGAAACTTTGGGATATCGCTTAAACCCCAAAAGCTCTCAAACATGTGTTATCGTAAGCCTCGATGATCAACAAGCTTAAGATCTAATAATTTCATTTGAGCATTCAAATATTTGAAATACATCAAATGATCAAAGGGATCATTTGGAGCCGTCATGAAGGAGTGGTTTTGCATGTATTTACAAGACGCCTCCTCCAATCTATAAAATCTCATTCCTCAGAAGCAAGAGAGAGGAGAGAAAGATCCTCCAAGCAATCGGCCGCCACTGACGGCCAACCACGCCGCCTGCCACTTGATCCTTGCCGCCAATTCGCCGATTCATCATGATGACTTTCACTAGTGATTGTTGCGTTCAGTGATTGTTCCTTCATTTCTACCGAATGTCATTTCCAATCCGCATTTCACCATCATCTGCTACTACAAGAATCATAACTGATCATTGTCACATACTTGTTCCTTTCTCATATACAATTGTGTAATCCCGATAAAAGATCTTGTACTCAAACATATACATATGAAAGCTTTTATCGCTGTTTTTCCCTCTTTTCGAGATTTTTCACGAAAAATTTTGAGTTTTATTGTTCACACTTTTATACCTGTGTGTGTTGTTGATTTCACAACAAAGCTAGACAAAACTTTACTCACAAGAACTGGCTAAGACACAATTTTGACGCTAGAAAGAACCCCTCAATCATAATTTCTATAAAAATTTGCGTCATGGCCAATAGGCGCAGTACTCGTAATAACGGAGCCTCCCGCTCCAACTCCCGTCACTTTTGAAACCAATCCTTGGACCAAGGATGCCAACCTTTTGCCTCACTTCCCCCTGATAAGCGGATCCGCCGATGAAGGCGGGAATCTCTATAAGATCATAGCGCCAATGGAAGAGTCTCAAAATGAGATGATTTGACTTTGCGAGGAACACAACATACTACCGCGAAAACACATCTCCCCAAGATCGACGCATCGTGGGAGGTCAAAATGCTAATCTCCCGACGATGAAGTTCCTCGCTAGAGCGTGATGCGATCTCGACACCGCCTCTACTCATCCATCACGCAAATAACTGACGCTAATCCACCAATTATTGGTAGATGGCACGTTCTTCGCCTTGTCACTCTACTCCATGTTATACGGCATAATTATGATGCTTAATGCATTAATTTCACCTTCAGAAAATCATCTTCCCCTCATCGCTATGAGGAATCCTCACCTTTAGCTGAAGCTATTTTTTAACATCCTATTCTCGTGGGTTTCAAGCTTCCAAACATTGATTCCTATGATGGGGCGACTGACCCACATGAACACATCGACCATTACAGGACTATCATGCATATCCAATGAGCTCGACACACCGCTTATCGGTCTTTCCGCTACTCGCGGACAAGCTCGACTTGATTCTACCCTTCCAAGAGAATCCATCCATACCTTTGACTAACTCGCCAAGATTTTGTAGAAGCTTCATTGCAAATCGAAGGATCATTAAAGATTCCTCCCATCTCTCCGACATTCATCAAAATTAGGGTGAATCACTTAAAGAATACTGCCATAGATTCTCCTCAAAAGCTCACCAAATACCTAGGGTAGACCCTGAATTACTAAGAGGAGTTTTCCATGGGGCTCCCCGGCCTTTCTACTGCCATTAATGCAGATACGGTCCGCCATATGTCGACTTGGTTCACCGTGTGAAAGCGATTTCTGATGAGGCTATTAATGCCCATCGTAATTTGAATAATCTACAGAAAACGTAAGAGTGCTCTAGAAACACATATCAACAATCCCATCAAGAAGCAACAAGGCAAGCCATGATCTCCTCCACGCCCCCGATCAACGACAACCACACGAATACACGCCAACACATCTCGTGTTAACGCTCTTGTTGACTATTCGAGATGAAGAGACCATCAAGTGGCCACATCCATAAACTAAATTCGTGAAATCGAGCAATATTGTCACTTCCATCAAGTCGCATACCATCGAGGCATGTAAACAACTCAAAGAAGAAATTGAGAGGCTCATTCAGCAAAGATATCTACGTCAATTTGTGCAAAACCAACTAATTCAAGCAAACATAGCTCCAACTGGGGGCAACCAGACAATCATCACGTAAACAACATAATACCGCCAAATATTGGAGAAATTGAAACGATCAGTGAGCCACTACTATCTAATCAAATATTCATCGCCGTCTTTGAAGAGCTAGAGTTAAAAAAATCTTGTATTAATCATCCCATCACTTTTAATAACTCAGAGTTGGAAGGAGTTCAAGTTCCACATCAAGATCCTCTTATCATCAGTGCGGGGATTGGTGACCCATGTTATGTTGTTAAGAGAATTTTGATTGATAATGGGAGTTCCGTTGATGTTTTATTTTACTCCACTTTTCTTGGCATGAATCTGGTTAAGGAAAAACTTCAACTCGTTGTAGGACCGTTATATGGGTTTGATAATCGCCCTGTACAGGTGGAGAGGACAATCACCCTTCCCGTTGTTCTTGGAGAATTTCCTCAACAAGTCACTCACTCAATTCAATTCATAATGGTCAAGTCAAATTCAGCATACAATGCTATATTTGGAAGGCTCCTCAATCTTCAATCTACACTCATCTTAAGATAAAATTTCAAACTCGGGTTGGAGTGGTCTGTGGAAATCAACAAATAACACAATCATGTTACCTCAAACAAGCTCAACCACGCCCTTCGGTGACCTTCAACATCGAAAATTTTAATCTTCAAAATAAAGAAGTATCTCAGAGGGTTTTGCCTGTAAAAGACGCTCCATTTCATATCGATGACCAACCGCCAAGCTATGACCAACGATCTAGAGAAAAATATTCCTTAAAACGTGGAACATGGAGGGTCTCAAAAGTGTTATATGTAATCATTGGTGTATAAATATTGTAATATTTAATTTATCCCGCTTTGTCCTTTCCTCTCCACCTCTTGTCCTTTGTTAACTCTCTCTAAAATGTATCTCGCCCCTTTTGTTAAGTTATCTTATGACAATATTGTATCATTGACATTATCAAAGTAATAAGTTTATGGATTTTTCTTATGTTTATTTCTTCTTCATTTAATCCTTCCACTGAGAAATATACAACTCATTGTATCCAATCGGGCATGATCAATCCAGGACTTGATCGGACCTCTTTCATACGTAAGAAGTCAAGTAACACTTATATACCTAGATAGTCAAACGGTCCTGGACATCCCATACCTCTTCCATACAGTTAACGCCATCTAACACTCGACAAACAACCTGATAAAAAAATCCTCAGATTCAATTCGACCTCTTCCATACATGTTAACGCCATCTAACACTATGACAAACAATCTTGATCGGTCAAAATCCTCGGATTCAATTCAACCTCTTCCAAGTTAACGCCATCGCAACACCCTAACAAACAACCTCGATAGGTCAAAATCCCCGGATTTAATTGAACTCTTCCTGCATTAATGTCACGGTAACACTCTAACAAACAACCTCGAGTCAAAATCTCGTGATTCAATGTAACTTCACACGATTATCGATAAACAACCTCGAGCAAAAATCAATTATTCTGCTTACTACTTATTGCCGTTATCCCCGCTGATTACTGACACTAAGCCGCCACTGCCGATTATCGGCGCTGCCGCTAGTATTACGGCAAGCAGCGTTACGCTATCAGCTAATGCTCACTTCGGTCGCCAACCATCAGTTACTCGCTGAATTGCGCCGGCTATACCGGGCTGACTATCGCTGACATTTTGCGGTACCACTGCTGCGTATCTCACACTTACGATGTTGGCTGCTAATTGCTGACTACTGCTCTCCATCGCACCCACGATTCTGGCCAAACATCAGAATGGCCACCGCTGATACATCGACGGTTATTTGCCGACTATCGCTGCAATCTCCGGCTACCACTATCGTGCTCCGCTGACCACCATCGATGTTACCGTGACCATTCGGCCACTATAATGAAAGCATCGCTAATCCCGTCTCGGATCGCCAACCCGCTTCGGTCCGAGGTCGGTTGACACTATTTCAAAACGAGTCGAGATGAATCTACGGGTCTTGATCGCCCAACCCGGCCGGTCCACCGAGGTTAACACTCGGGAAAACTGATTGCAGATGATATGGGTCTTGATCGCCTCAACCCGGCTGGTTCGACGAGGTCGCGAACACCTCTTTCGGGAAAATGCTTACATGAATCCATGGTCTGATCTCCAACCCTCCGGTCCGACGAGGTCAATTAACACCTCTTTCAAGGGAAAACTGGAGCCTTGCCGTATGAACTACAGGTCTTGATCGCCTCCGAACTACCTTCTCTCAAGAAGAAGAGAAGGTGTCTTCTCCTTTAGCCCTGGGATTTATAGACCCTTCAGGCGGGTAAAACCGCCAAAACCCAAAACCGCCTAACTGTCAAATCACCGTTTGGGGCACGATCAGGGCTGACATAACCAGGCCCATCGCCGCGCGCTGACTCGCCACCGCCAGCGGCCATCGGCCTGACCCACAGTCTGCTCAAGGATTCGCCGAGACTGCCCTCAGACCCGCCCGCACCACACATGTATGTGGAGCCGCTTGTTCGCATGCCTGAGTTCACGAGCTCGAGTCTTGACTCAGAACCTCAAAATCTCATACTTGTGCATACCTACACACATCCGCGGCCCTACATCTGCTTCTATAGTCATAATTTCGTTCTCCCATGAAGATCTGTCCTCTCAAATTGTGTGGTTAAAGAACTCTCAAATTTCATTGAAGAATTTGTTATTTTCAAGTATATGACGTATATATTTTTGGATGATTGAGATAATTTCATCCAAAAATAGTAAATCGATATGACACTAAAATTACTCAGACGAATCTTGACGTTAAAAGCAAATTGATCCAAAGTTGAAACTGGTCGAAATCAAGAATTAAAATATTATTGGAAACTTTGGGATATCAGTTAAACCACCAAAAAGCTCTCAAACATGGAGTGTTTATAGTCGAATCGAGTGTCTCGACAAGCCGAATCTAACAAGCCTAAGATCTTAAAATTCCGACTTCATTTGAGCATTCAAATATTTGAAATACATCAAATGATCAAAGGGATCATTTGGAGCCATTCGATAAAGTGGAGTGGTACGGGTTTTGCATGTATTTACAGAGACGCCACTCCTCCAATCTATAAATAGCCCATCATTCTCATGAGGGGAAAGAGAGAGAGAGGCTCTAAAGATCCTCCAAGACAATCGTTCCGCACCGACGGTCAACCACCGCGTCCGCCGGATCTCGCCATAATCTTCGCCTTTCATCATGATGACTTCTACCTGATTTACGCTTTCGCGATTGTTCTCAGATTTCCAGGATTGCTCCACAGCCACCATCATCTGCTACTAAGAATCTATAACGACAGTTGTCACATGTTGTTCCTTTCTCATATACATTATGTAATCCCATCGGAAGATTCAGACTTTGAAATAAATATAGGAAGCTTTTTACTGAGTCGTGGTTTTTCCCTCTTTCGAGGTTTTCCATGTAAAAAATTCCTGAGTTTTATTATTCACACTTTTATACCCATGTGTGCCGGATTTCACAACAAAGGGGCAAAACTTTACTCTACCAAGAACTAATTTTCTAGACGAACAAAACCCATTAAAACTTAATTCTTTTTCAAGAAATTAAATATTAGCGCAATGATACATAAATATTAAAGACAAAATACATCTATTATACACTCATTTAACTAATATTAGAATATTATATCTTAAAATTAAAAATTATAAAATAATTACACAACTTAAATAAATATAAATGAATTAAACAATTATAAATTCATTTTAATTTCATTAGAAAATTTAATTCATTAAATAAATTACTTAATTCATCAATATATTTAATATATTTTGGAAAATTAAAGTACTAAAAATATTTGCAACTAAATATATCTAGTGGTATCAAAATAATTTCATTAAATTTTATCAAATAATATAAAAGATTAAGCATCACAAATAAAAAAAAAAACTCAAGATTTATATGCATGTCACAATTCACTTTACAGTACATATCCATTTACATATCTAAAATTAACAGGGTACACACGTACACATGAAAATTTTATAATATTTGAGTGTTAAGCATGTGAATATTAAAATTTGCATATAAGAAATTAAATAGGGCAGACTAACTCGGTGGGCAAAATTTTAAATAATTAAAATATAATAAATAAATAAATAATATTTAAAATTAATATTTTGAAAAAAAAATATAAATAATTAACAAAATAATATCACTAAATTTATAAGAAAAATATAAGTGAATAAGATCATTAAACGTATGAATTTTTTTTTAATTAATTAAAAAGTCATTTAAGATGAGTTAAATTTTTTTTGAAGAGGAGTTGATTATATTAAATACAAATTAAAGATGGGTAAAATGTAAAAAAATATTTTTTAAAAGAAAAAAATTAGGCAGATCCACCACTATATATATATATATATATATATATATTTGGAATTCTAAAAAATATATTTATTTTCAAATGTAACCAAATAACCTCTTGAGAGAGAGAGAGATCTAAAAGATTGTGAAATAGGATAACTTTTTTTTAATTAATAAAATGTTATTTTTTCTCTTCTCACTTCGCTAATTAATTAAGAATATTATGTCATATCATCACTGATTCAAAAATTATTGAATTATTGAATAGATTTTAGTTATTATATTTTTTATATTAATTTTAATATGTTAAAAGAATAGCTTGGAGCCCAACTAAGATTTCATCACATTCATTCAAAATTAACCGCATTCTTAAAAGTGTAACTTGCTCTCAAAGAAATTGTTTTAGAAAATTAATATAACAACAGCGAGAAGTTTTTATAAATTGGTGGCATAGATTAGATGAGAAGTGTGGAGGTGAGTAAACTTATCTTTCCTTAAAGACAACTTTCAAAATTAGGGATCTAACAAACATGTCTAATTTCTTTGTATTTTATAATTTTTTTATATTAAAATTATAAAATCACAATTGAAGATAACAGCTCTTCTAAAATTTCTCATATATGATCTCAAGATTATTGCAATTTCTTGTATTTTATAATTTTTCATTATAAAATCATAATTATGATTTTAAAATCAAATATTAAATATAAAAGAAAACATAGAATCAACAAATTCAATCAGAATTAAATTAAGTAAATCAATAAATAATAAAATTAATTTAATAAAATTTAAATAATACAACAATAATATTTTATTAATTATATATTTTAATTTTGAGATCTTTTATTTTAAAATATTTTAAATATAATTCTAAATTCAAAATTTTAAAAATAAAAATTCAATAATTTTTTATTTTAATCTAAATATTTTATTTCTAGACATTTTATTAAAATTCAAAAGTTCAAATTTGATTAATATTAGAGAATTATAAATTTTATAAATATCGATCGTTGAAATATTCCTATGATTCGATTGATGGATAGTCAATGATGTTTTTTTATAAATACTTTGACCCAAAGTCCAAATATTTTAGGCTTATTTGGAATCAATTTTATTAAATTTTTTTATTTTTGAAAAAGTGTATTTATTTGCTATATTTTTAAAATATTTTTATTTTTTTGTTTCAAATATATATATATATATTATTTTGAAAATGCTTAGAATAAATTTTAAATATTTTGAGTTTTTTTTAAATAATTATTAATTTGTTTATATTAAATTTAAATAATATAAAAAGTGAAATATATAAATATAAATATAAAAAACAATTGATGTAAATTGACTATAAATTGATGTAAATTGATGCCATCATAAGAGTTATATGTGAAATTGGACTCTTCAAAAGTAAATCTTCAAATCAAAGCTCTTGATATACAAAATTATTTTGACCTAGAAAAGACACGGATAAGCACTACTATAAATGTCCAATCTCAAGATTTACTCTTTGAAGAATCCGAACTTCACAAGTAACTCTTATGATGTCAATTCTCTCTATCTATTCTCCAGCATTTTATGTTATGAATACTACGAAAAATGAAAGAGGAAAACTAGACTTGTAATTAATTTGGGCACTTTGTAAAGTGATATCAATAAGCGAGTTAACCGCATTCACTTTGATGCAAAATTTTATGTAATGCATTTCTTTGTACATAATCATATGTTCGTTTGATCATATGAAATCTCAACACACTTTAATTGTGTTAAGATTTTCTCATAAATTTCTCGAGAGAGATTGATTTCTTACGGGAAAAAGTTGTTTTCCAAATATTTTTCAAAAAGGGCCCACGGATACCACTTTAACCATGATATAAAAATATAAAAACTACTACTAAAATAGAGTTACTTACGAATGTAGAACAACGAAGCTTATAGAGAAAGCACACAGAGTGGAAAGAAGAAGGAGAAAAAAAGATACAAATATAATGAGCCTCCTTATATAGAGGAGGCAGACATAAAATGCATAAGAAAACATTACTTAAACATTAATTAAATGTATAATAAAAAAGACGGAATAGCCTTTAACGAAGTGGCATCAATAATGTTGGGTAGTGAACTTTAGAGTAAAATTACCAATAATGCTTATGATAATGAAAAAAATGGCGAATTGGTGAGATTCTTGGTAGTGCTCCAAAAAATAGAACCCACTAATTTCGCCAATGAATTCAATGTCGACATCATCCGAAGATTCACCATTATCTCAAATGTAGATTGGGTGATTGAACACTTTTGCGAGTTGGGCTTTGTAGATTTTTCGTAGACAATCCTTATGTTAGATTTCGTCTTCATGAGGGCATCTTCTTTTGATACTATCGAGAACTTCTTCGACTGATAGTTCAAAATCGGTATTTTTTAGGAATTGTTAATTTAATATGAGATTTGATAATGGATTGGATCTGCTTGAGCTTGTCCTCAATACGATCTGGTTCCACCATTTAAGCATAAATTGTCTCTGGAGGACCAATTGATTTAAGGGGTCCTTTCCCAGCGTAATATTCCAAGTCCATATCCAATGGATTTGGTAGTCGGTAAAGAAATTGACAAGATTTTGTCCTTGAATTATTTTGCGAGAATTAATTGCCCTCATTTTAGGAGCGGCCTCCATCCACTTATTAAAGACTTCTTTGATTAGGTCTAGTAGTATATTGAGCTCAGCTCCAAAGTAGTTCCACCAACAGAAAAATAAAGCCGGAGGATCTTTACTAATAATATCTTTGTTCATGATAAACATCCAAGAATGTCTTTTCTTATCATTGATAAGAAAGAAAACTTTCATCATTACATGAACATAACACAAATAATTTACATCAATCTTGTGTTGTAAATTAGTTGATAAAAAATAGTTTTTTTTCTTGGAATGGTCACTTTGATGTAGAATTTTATATACAACACATTTGCTGTCCAGAATCATATGGTTTGTTTAATCACGAACATGATAAATCTCAACATACTTTAATTGTGTTATGATTTTCTAGTAAGTTTCTCGAGAGAGCTTGTTTTCATACGGGAAATAGTTGTTTGCCAAATATCTTTCAAAAAGGGCTCACGGATTATTGATAGAATAATCTGAGGGGTTTATTTCAATGATATTATGTTTAATTTTTTTGAAAAAATAAACAGATTCCCGAGCAATGATATTTTTGAAGGATGGAGCTGCTGCTTTTGATGATTCATCATTTTCAACTGTAATTGAGGAAGTGTCATACAAATATATTTTTAAGTCGATCATGTCAACCAAAGAGCTGACTGTATCTTTTCCATTGCCTCTACCATTAACACGGCCTCTACCCCCTCAAAAAGAGGGGACACCTCAGTTAGGAGGGGCCATCCTCCTGTGAGGTGTGATCCGTCCCAGATCGTCCTAACAAGAATTCTCGGGTTAGGAAATCAGAAAGAGAATTTTCAGAACCCTTAATAAATTCAATAGTGAAATCAAATACAGAAAGCTGGGCTTGCCAAAAGGCAAAAATTTATTTAGAAACTAAATTTTTGATGTCTTAATCAATTATGTATTTGACAGAAGAGCAGTCAATACGAAGAAGAAAATATTGATTAGGTAAATCATCTTGAAATTTGGAAATATACTTTACCACAAAAATATTTTTCATTTAATGATGAAATAATTTTATTGAGTGAGGGTCCATCTACGCAAAGTAAAGCGAATCAATTCCTCTTTAGACTTTTTTTGTTATTTTAATATTCCCTCATAACCAAATTTAGAGGCATCAATTTCAACAATTTTGAAATTCTCTAGATCAGCTAAGTTAAGACATGGAAGGTTCTTAACTCTTTCCATAATTTTGAGGACGATCATGGTATGCAAATCAGACCATGATGGTAGTGATTTTTTTAATCGGTCAAAAAGAGGGGTGGCATCTTGTGCCAAATTCTAAGAAATTATAGTTTAAGGATCCTAAAATCTTTGTAGTTTTATCATGGATAATGTTAAAAAATTTATCCACAAATTGAATGATTTTATTAATTGGAATAATAGAGTCATTAAAGATGTTATGCCCCAAAAATTGAATTTATATTTGAAGTAATTTGATTTTGGGTGTGGATAGAACAATACCATTTTTCTAAATGAGTCATTTAAGGGTTTTTAAATGATTAAAATGCTTATCAATCGAGTTAGAAAAAAAGTATCATCAATATAAATAATAATATATTTTAAGTAATCTTCAAATATATTATTCATGATGTGTTGGAATTAAGATTGAGCATTTTTGAGACCAAATGTCATAACATTTTATTCATAATGTCCAAATGGCACAGTAAAGACAATTTTATAGCAATCAGATTCATTAATCTATATCTGCCAATAGCTAGATTTCAAATCAAATTTAGAGAAAATTTTCTTCTTTCTCACTTACTCCCTTGCTAATAAATCATAATTAATTCAGGAGAATAAAGTATTGTCATATCACATATCACATGATTCAAAAATTATTGAATAGATTTTAATTATTATATATTTTTTATTAATTTTAATATGTTAAAAGAATAGCTTGGAGCCCAACTAAGATTTCATCACACCGCTGATTCAAAAATTGACCGCATTCTTAAAAGTGTAACTTGCTCCCAAAGAAACTGCTTTAGAAAATTAATATAACAACTGCGAGCAATTTTTATAAATTGTTGTCGTAGGTATATATTAGATGAGAATAAAGTCATGGAGGTGAGTAAACTTACATTTCCTTAAAGACAACTTCAATAATTGAAGTGATCTACAAGAGACATGTCCAATTTCTTATAGTTTATAATTTTTCACATTAAAAATTATAAAATCACAATACTTGAAGGGTAATGCAGCTCTTCCAAAATTTCTCACTATGTGATCTCACAGAAGTGTAATTTCTTATATTTTATAATTTTTCACTTTAAAAATTATAAAATCATATAATTTTAAAATCAAATATTAAAAAAGAAAAGAAAAACATAGAATCAACAAATTCAATCAGAATTAAATTAAGTAAATCAATAAATAATAAAATTAAATTAATAAAATTTAAATAATACTTTATTAATTTTGATATATAATATTTTAATTTTGAGATCTTTTATTTTAAAATATTTTAAATATAATTCTAAATTCAAATTTTAAAAAATAAAATTTAATTTTTTTTTATTTTAATCTAAATTTTATTTCTAGACATTTTATTAAAATTCAAAAGTTCAAATTTGATTAATATTAGAGTCGCCAAGTTTTATAAATATCGATCCAATTCATCGGTTCAATCTCCTATTCTATGCAGAAATGATTTTGAACCTATATAGAATTGATTGGATGGTCAATTCACAAATGATTTTTTTTTATAAATACTTTGACCGAAAGTCCAAATATTTTAGTCTTATTTGGAATCAATTTCATTAGATTTTTTTTTTCTATTTTTGAAAAAGTGTATTTATTTGCTATATTTTTAAAATATTTTTATTTTTTGTTTCAAATATATATACCTATTTTGAAAAATTAGAAGAATAAATTTTAAATATTTTGAGTTTTTTTAAATAATTATTAATTTGTTTTATAATATAAAAAGTGAAATAAAAAATATATAAATATAAATATAAAGAACAATTGATCAAATTGACTATAAATTGATCGCAAATTGATGTCATCATAAGAGTTACATGTGAAGTTTGTGGACCCTTCAAAGAGTAAATCTTCAAATCGAGCATCCTCTTGATATACAAAACTTGGCCTATACGAAAAAAAGCACTACACTATAAACGCTTTAATGCCTCAAGATTTACTCTTTGAAGAATCCACGAACTTCACAAGTAACTCTTATGATGGCGATTCTCTCTATCCTATTCTCATTTGAGTTGCACCGCATTTTATGTTATGAATACTGCAGAAAATAAACGAGGAAAACCTAGACTTGTAATTAATTTGGGCACATTAGAGCTGTAAAGTGGTATCAATAAACGGAGTTAACCTACATTCACTTTGATGCAGAATTTTATGTACAATGCATTTGTCAGAATCATATGGTTCGTTTGATCACGAATATGAGAAATCTCAAAATATTTTAATTGTGTTAAGATTTTCTCATAAATTTCTCAAGAGAGATTGCTTTCATACGGGAAATGATTGTTTCCTAAATATCTTTCAAAATGGTCCACAGATACCACTTTAACCAAGATATAAAAATATAAAAACTACTAAAGAGTTACTTACAGTAGAACAACAAAAGCTTATAGAAGAAAGCACACCAGAAAGTAGAGAAGAGGAGAAAAACTAAGCACATTGATATAAATGACTGAGCCTCCTTATATAGAGGAGGCAGACATAAAATGCATAAGAAAATTTTATTTAAACATTAAGTAAATGTACAATAAAAAAGACGGAATAGCCTTTAACGAAGTGGCATCAATAATGCTGAGTAGTTGACACTTTAGAGTTGTAAAGTGGTATAAGCTAATAATAAAAAAATAATAATTATTTGCCGAGATTCTTGGTAGTGCTCCAAAAAAAATAGAACCCACTAATTTTCACTAGTGAATTCAATGGCGACATCATCCGAAGATTCGACACTATCGTAAATGTACGGGTGATTGAACACTTTCAGGGATTCCTAGATTTTTCGTAGACGATCCTTATGTTGGATTTCATCTTCATGAGGATATTTTATTTTGATACTATCGAGAACTTCTTCGACTGATAGTTCGAAATCAGTATTTTTTTTCGGAATTATTAATTTCATATGAGATTTGGTAATGGATTGGACTGCTTTGAGCTCCTCACATCGACATATGTTCCACCATTTAAGCATAAATTATCTCTAGAGGACCAATTGATTTAAGGGGTCCTTTCTCAGCGTAATATTCCAAGTCCAAATTCAATGGATTTGGTAGTCGGTAAAGAAATGGCAAGATTTTGTCCTTAAATAATTTTGCGAGAATTAATTATACTCATTTTAGGAGCAGCCTCCATCCACTCATTAAAGACTTCTTTGATTAGGTCTCGTAGTATATTGAGCTCAACTCCAAAGTAGTTCCACCAACAGAAAAACAAAGCTAGAGGATCTTTATTAATAATATCTTTGTTCATCATAAACATCCAAGAATATTTTTTCTTATCATTGATAAGGAATAAGACTTTCATCATTACTTGAACATAACACCAATAATTTACATCAATCTTATGCTGTAAATTAGATGATAAAAAATATTTTTTTCCTGGAACGGTCACTTTGATGTAGAATTTTATATACAATGCATTTATTGTACATAATCATATGGTTCGTTTGATCACGAACATGAAAAATCTCAACACACTTTAATTGTGTTATGATTTTCTCGTATGTTTCTCGAGAGAGATTGTTTTCATACGGAAATGGGTTGTTTGCCAAATTTCTTTCAAAAATGGCTGAGGGATTATTGATAAAATAATCTGAGGGGTTTATTTCAATGATATTCTATTTAATTTTTTTAAAAAATAAAGGTTCTTAAGCAACATATCTTTGAGGATGGAGCTCACTGATGATTCACCATTTTCAACCGTAGTTGAGAAAGTGTCATACATATATGTTTTTAAGTCGATCATGTCAACCAAAGAGCTGACCATATCTTTTCCATTGCCTCTACCATTAAAATGGCCTCTACCCCCTCAAAAAGAGGAGTCACCTCGGTTAGGAGGGGTCATCCTCTTGTGAGGAGTGATACATCCCTAATCGTCCCTACAAAAATTCTCGGGTTAGAAAATTAGGAAGAGAATTTTTATAACCCTTAATAATTTCAATAGTGAAATCAAAGATAGAAAGCTGGGCTTGCCAAGAGGAAAAAATTTATTTGGAAACTAAATTTTTAACGTCTTAATCAATTATGTATTTGACAGAAGAGCAGTCAATACGAAGAAGAAAATATTGATTAAGTAAATCATCTTGAAATTTGGAAATATACTTTACCATAAAAAATATTTCTCGTTTAATGATGGAATAGTTTTCTTGAGTGGACATCCACCCGAAGTAAAGCGAATCAATTCCTCTTTAGAATTTTTTTGTTGTTTTAATAAGCCCCATAACCAAGTTTAGAGGCATCAATTTCAACAATTTTGAAATTCTCTGGATCAGCTAAGTTTAGAAATGGAAGGTTCTTAACTCTTTCCATAATTTTGAGGACGTTCATGGTACGCAAATCAGACCATGGTGGTGGTGATTTTTTAATGGATTAAAAAGAGGGGTGGCATCTTGTGCCAAATTCTGATAAAAATTAGCTATGTAGTTTAAGGCTCTTAAGAATCTTTGTAGTTGAGTTTTATCAAGGATAACGTTAGAAAATTTATCCATAAATTCAATGTTTATATTAATGGGAATAATAGAGGCATTAGAGATGTTATGCCCCAAAAATCAATTTCTGAAGTAATTTGATTTTCGGATAACAATACCATTTTTTAAAATGAGCCATTTAAGGGTTTTTAAATGATTAAAATGCTCATCAATGGAGTTAGAAAAAAAGTATCATCAATATAAATAATAATATATTTAAAGTAATCTTCAAATATATTATTCATGATGTGTTGGAATTCAGATTAAGCATTTTTGAGACCAAATGACATAACATTCCATTCATAATGTCCAAATGGCACAGTAAAGATGGTTTTATAGTGATCAGATTCATTAATCTAGATATGTCAATAGCCAGATTTTAAATCAAATTTAGAAAAAATTTTGATATTATGAAGTCTATTAAGAAGATCCCTTTTATTAGGAAGAGGGTACCGGTCCCACTTAAGGACTTGATTAAGTATTTGTAATTACAAAATCTAGGTTTTCTCTTTCTTTTTGCAGATTCATAACATAAAATGTAACTCTAAGGAGAATAGGATTATCGATTATCTTTTCAAATAATAATTGACACTTTACATAAAAAAAGATAGATTCATTTGACAAGCGACGATCCTTAGTGGAATGTCACGTTCATTGAAATTATCAATGTATGGAAGTGCCACTAAATGAATTTTTCTATCCTAGAAGGCAATTGAGTTTTCACAAAGCGTCATTTTGGAAATCTTGTAAACAAAATTGAATTTTATTTTTTATTTGAGGAGAAGAAATTTTTGTTTAATAGTTAAATCAAGAATTTCTTCAAATAATTTAAATGTATGGATTTATCATTAAGTCTATTCATTTCGTTTATAATGATTTATTTGAGGTTGGTGATAAAACGGAATGTAATCTCTTTATTTTATAGTTCATATTGAATTCTGGTATCATCAATCCTTGTTATGGGTATTATTTGAGAATAAAAGGAGTTCCCAAAATGATATCTGAGTTAAATTTTAACTAAAACAAAGGGCATTTAGACAAATATCATCTTGAAAAAAATAACAATGGAGATAGTTTGTAGTTGATTTGTAAAAATTCTTCACCAGTGGCTTTAAGCCTCTGAGTGATTTTTTCAAAATATTTTGAAGGAAGAAGTCCTTCTTGCATGCAATTTAAGTCTGCTCTACTATCAACCAGAGCAATTAAATTCGATAAAATAAATTCTTTATTAATAGTTAATTTGATAGAGATATATCATTTTGGTATATCGCCTTTCAGATATACTTTGTAAGAATTCCTTTGACTAGAAGAGACTTCATTGCTAGAATAGGCCATCTTATGGTTTAAGTCTAAATCCATAAAGTGCCCATTTATGTGATTTTGTTCAACTTTAATCTATTGCACTTCTTGTTGCAGTTGCTTTAACTCAGACTTAAGATCAGTTAAATAACTGTGATAGATTGTGAACTCGGTTTAGAACGTCTCTTATATACTTCTTTCATAGAGTATATAGGAGGCTTAAAAGAAAACTTGACAGCCTTTTTTTATTAAATAGACTTATAATCTTATTTGGTTGAAGTATCTTCAACTTAAGCTAAGATTTTAAAGATCCTTTTCTCAATAGTGAGAGTATAAAGTCCAATAATATTGATTATATTTTTATAATAATCTGCTTGCAAGAATATTACATCAATTGGATTGATTATCGATGGAAGAAGAAAAAGTATCCTCTTACGTTTTTTTTTCAGAATTAGAAGAAGTAAGAATAATTTTCATTAGGGTTTGTTTTTAACCCTTCATCCATCTGTAATTCATTTATTTTTTTCTTAACAGTATATTTGTTAGCATAATGACCCATACGACCACATTTATAGCATTTGATCTCACCCTTACTTTTAGGTTTATGATTTTTTTATTTTTGTTTAGATTTATTAGGAAAGAACGTTGATTTAGCCTTTCCTTTTCATTTGGTAGAAGAAGAACGTACTTGAGGTTCACATGCGAACTATTCACAAAATTCTCCGAGATCATCTTTCAAGAAGACGTTCTCTTTTCATTTGTTCTTTGAGTTTAATATCAGAACAAATAGTTAGTCTTTATGCGTGTGGAGATGAGGTTTTCATATGTAAGTTCTTCATAAGGAATAATACCATCAAATAAACAAATATTAGTTTTTACCTTTTCGGCAAAGAGATTAGCCTTCAATGAATTTTTGCTTCCATTAGAGACTATTAGCCATAGAGTCATGAATCTGGTAAGAAAAATATCCTTATACCATCTAAAATGGGTTAAGAAAGGACAGCGTAACTTTTGGAGTAAGGAGCGAGTCTTTTCTTCTTGATCTCCCACAGATCCAGCAAAATGGTCTAGGATAGCTTGAAGGAGATTATATGCACAGCTGTCATTGGGTTTTTGCTGATCTTGAGGTAAATTCTTAGTACTAAGGTCAATTTCGCTAAGAAGATCCTCACACTGCGGTAAGGTGAGATAATGATTCCACTAACCTTTAAGGACTAAAATCCAACAACAAATAGCATGGCGAATCAAAGGATTGAGTTGTATATCGAGATCGGACACAAGCAAACATGAGCATGTGGTGGAGCATATGATGGATATGGTGTTCGGAAAAGCCATCAATATTCCATTCATAAAGTGAATCTCCATCATAAGAGTTACCTGTGAAGTTCATGGATTCTTTAAAGAGTAAATCTTGAGGCGTAAGTCATTTAAAATAGTGCTTATCCAGGTTCTTTTTTAGATATGTCAATTTTTGTATAGCAGAGAATCTGGATTTGAAGATCTTGAAAGAGCCCTTGAACCTTTTCAATATCATCGTCGAGTTAGCTTGAAAAATTCTTTAGAATTTTCAGATGTACTGAGATATTATCCTCTAGTGCCTATCGTTTGGTCTTTAATTTAAGGATTAAATATTGAATGTCTTGAAGAAGGGTCTAAATTAAACGTAAGTTTAAGAGATAAAAAGAAGAACTTATCGGAGTAGCACTTGTTGAGGTCTTTTCAAATTCTAATAATATGTTGGCTAGGAGTTTTTTTGTTTAATCAAGACTGATGATAATTATTTGGAGAATATATTATTTTAATTAGGGTTAAATTAATTTTTCCAAAAGTCAAGTTATATCTAATGATTTATCATCAACTATTTTATCGATTGGTGGATACAAAGTTTCAATAACCTTTCCATGCTCATAGCCATTTCTTATTGGATAAGAACAATATGAGATTAAGTATAGTGTTGAAAACCACAATAAAGGGAATTGTCTTTCTATTTTTTTCAAATATATATCAAATATTTCAATTCATTGTTCATCCAAGATATTTCATATCATATTGAAAAATTATCATATTTAGTGAAAATATTCTTTCGTGAGCTTCTAGCCTTAGATCCTATTTTGTAATTCATTAAGACTAAAGTTCATTTCGGAAGGAGTGAGAGATCTATTTTCTCTCACTGGGTGATAAATATGATTTCGATTTAATCGAAGTGCTTCAATTGATGGTTCATCTACCGATGTAGGAGAACATATAGATCTAGTTCTTTCTGAAGTTTCATAAGAAAATAAAACTTTCGGAAGGGTTATTGATCTTCGAGGATTAAATCTAACTTCAACATCAGGATGTTTGTATAATCGATCGATGTCTTGATTAATGGAGGGTCTTGGTGTACCGCAGGTATTGTCCATGAGTCAAAGGAATATCATCTCATTCTATTTAATAACTCTATTAGTTACTATAGAGAAGTTAACAAGTTTGTTTCTATTATGGTTGTTCGTTGGGATGGTGAACATCATTCTTAACTCTAGGTTTAAGGTATTGTTAACCCTAAAGTGTATTAAAAATTAATGCAATAGTTTGATCCGGGAAGAAAATCATACCCATGAAGTTGTAATTATATCTTATGCCTTCAAATAAATTTATATCTGATAGAGATAAGCTTAAATTTGAAAAAGCATTAAAATAAAGGCAAAATTTTTAAACTAAACCTGATTAGTGATTTAATTAGTTAATTAGGCGGATAAAAAAATTAACAAAATAGTTTTTTGGACCATATCGATGCAGTGGGCCGTCACGATCATCGGCTTCCTATTTAGAAAACCAGAGCAAGCTCTCTTGTTTCTCTTCGCTTTCGTGTTTCCGCCGATCTACGCGATCCGCCTCTGGCCGGATCCACAGGCCATGCCGCGTGCTCGCCACGCCGAGGTCGTCGCCGGGAAAAAATAGCTTGGAAGGTTTATTTTCACGATTTAGGTATTTCTAACCCCAAACGAAGAAGAAATGTATTTTGTATGAGTTTATTTGGTTAGTTTAGCTAATTGTTATGATATTCATAAGAGATCGATCGACCAAATTATGCGATTTGGAAAGCTTCATTTTTTGTCTAATGCCTATAGGTTCTTAAAGGGTTTTCAATCACTAGTTGTTCTTGGCATTTTGTTTGGTTAATAGCATCATGATGAGAATATGAATTGTATTCTGTATTATAGAACTAAGTATACTCTTGAATATGGTGGATCTAGTAACTAAATTTTTTTATACTAGATTTATTTTATTTTATTTATTTTGATCTCACTACTATTTGTATAAATATTGGATTTTCTAGTTACTTATGTTTTCATCAATGTGTCTCCTTATTTTTTTTGTTTAGGAAGTGTGTATGTGTAGTTAATTTTAGGGTTTATGAGATCTGGATCGTTAAAAATGCAATTTTATTTAGGAAAGTTTCATTTTTAAAGTTATTTTTTTTATTTAGAAATGTGTATGTGTAGTTTAATTTAGGGTTTTGGAGATCTGGATCGATCTGTTGTGCACAATTTTATGTAGGAAAGCTTAATTTTGGGCAATGTTCTATTTTTTATTTAGAAAGTATGTATGTGTAGTTTAGGGATGTTTTATTTTTGCTTTCAAAAGAGAATGATTGATTTGGATTTTATTTGTCATATTGCGAAGGATTCTCGCTTGTTTAGGTGAAATATTAGGATGAGTGATAATGCGTAAGTATTTTAGTCATCTTTGTCATATTAATGCGATTTTTTGCATAATGGTAGGGAATAATCGATTTTACAAAGTTCGTGATGAATAGTGTATTGTTCTTTATTATGATGGTGAACTCAGAGTAAGTGATGAGTTCATTCCAACATATATTGGTGGGAGAAATCGTCCAATCCAAGTTTCAGGATTAAATTTGAAGAATTACGACAAAAGTTATGAGGTTGAAGTTAGATCCATCAAAATTCTCTAACTGTGGGTCGCTTTCTGGAACCGGATTTATCACACACATTGATGATGAAGTTTGTGAGACTATCATTAATGCAAAGATGTTCACGCCTCTCTTGTGGTGTATGTTGAATTTGAGCAACTCCCAATGCGGACAATGTAAAAACATCGGGTGGGATCGACAGATTACATAATAGTCCTCCTCGAGTAAGTATACGACAATAATCAATAGATTCCAACAAATGTTTACATTTCAAAATTCAATATTGTCGTGATTGTAGCTTCGATTGATGGGACTTTTTCCTGTGTACCGGGCACTCTAATGTTGTTGGGATCGACGCAGACAATGGGTTATTCCAGCCTTCGATGGTTGAATCGAAAGCATCGAAGTCTTGATTTTTTTGCAAACTCTTGGACTTGATCCCATTGTTACAGGTGATCTTAGACAGCGCGGATCGCCAGAAATCTTTCCATGGGTCGCCACCGTTTATTTGCCATTTTGAGAACTTCAAGAGAGAAGATTCAACTTGGTTACCGATCAATTCATGTCGAAAATGTATGTGCGGAATGAATGACATCCTAATTTCAAAGTGTCGGACATTAAGAATATTAAGCAAGAGGCACGGCTAGTTTTAAGGGGATGTTCAAATGGACTCAAACTCATGATAACGCATGTAATGCAATAATGACGACAAATGCGCGAGTGCTTAACGGTGTGCTTAAACGCTGGTTTACTATTCAAGCTCGATTATGGCGCTTTACTATAATATAGTTTCATTTTTCACAAAACGTCTTTTCTTCTTCCCGACACGATCGAGAGGTCCACCCGCAGATCTACCATTACTTGAGGATATTCATTCTTTGTGGGTTTCTCGTCTCACCGGTTTATGATCTTCTACAGAGAGTTGCATGAGGCAACCAAGCTTTCAAAGAACATACAGATGTATTCATTTATGCATGGCCCTGGGAGCACATTCATGTTGGCACCTACCTTACGTGTTCCCTATCCTACATTACATTGATGGTCTTGTTGATGTCTGGAATGAAGGATTTGTTCGAGAAATGCCAGCATCCAACATCAGAGTATACAGGGATGAGCTGGATGGACTTCTGCAGAGTCAGGTACGCTAAATAGCAGTCATTTTTACTTCTTTTCTCGTTATGGAATTTTAATTTTTAGAGTTACTTATGGTACATGTGCAGGTCATCTGGGAGCCATATGGACATCGATCCGCATGCGATCGCAGATATATGTTTGGGAGAGGAGATATGGCCGAGTACCACCGATTTGTTGGAAGAGGGTAGAGTGGCACCTACGATCGGTGATCGGCTTTTGGCCATGCCTCATGATTGATGTTGACCCGATAGATCCATCGCTTGTTCGTGGATGGACGGAAAGGCCGACGCTGATTGAGCGTGTACCACCACTCATACATTGCACAGAGGGGCGTGAGTTGGTTCGACGTGGATTCAAAGACAGATGACGGGAGCCGATCAACCGCTATACAGGTGGTACGATCTGGGCTTCACTTTATATGCCAAGGCACCGAGCCCGCCGATACATACGCTGGAGATCGTCGATGGTAAGTCTATGTGAAATTACAATTTGCTTTCCTTACGGAAAACCGATATAAATTTACTTTCTCCGCATGACCACATCCAATAAAGAGATATATTTCTATTTTGAGAGGGTGCAATTTAAATCCATCGATCGTATGGTGGGATCGGCGGAACATGCATATATCACGATAATAAGGATATGTATATTCGTGCACTCGATCGACAGATGATGTGATGCCGATGGATGTGGGTCCATCATATACCAATGGGTAAATCTACCTATCCATTCACATACCCCACTATTCATATCGGGATGCAATGTGGTCTCGATGAACCATGGCATGCACCGATCCCGCTTACATATGCTCCACCGTATCATTCGACACCGCCATATGCGCAGACACGGTACTTTGCCATCTCAAGCTTCCGGCGAGATACCATGTTATTTGATGTTCGCAACAACCCGAAGTGACGAGGAGGAGGATCGAAGATCATTTGGATCACGCCGACCACCATCTCATTACACTCAGTGTGATTCCACCGCTGCATACATCGATAATTTTATATGTATTTTTTTTATCACTTTATGTCATGTAGTCGATTCGCTTTTTTTTTTTTTTTTTTTTTTTTTTTGTTATGTCCACTTATTCGATTCACCGATGCATAATTATACTTTTGTTTGTTATCAATTTAGTTTTATTTGGTTAACTCATAACTATTTAGACTCATACCAAAAAATTAACACACCTACAATGTTTAATATTATCAAAAAATCATATATATTCAACAAGCATTGTGTTAAGATCACACAAATGAGATCCGTAATATTTTTAATTTTTTACAACGTCAAATTTTTTACATCTCCAAAGATTTTTAAAAAAAAAATACATTTGTAAAAATCGGGCGAGATCCGTCAAAAGTTATCAACATAAAAGTTGTAAATTTTGTTATTATCTTTCCAACGATGCTAAACACGCCAAAATTCGACAACTGATAAGCCTGATATGACCAAAAAACTAGTGCTGCATCAATATTGTTATTTTTTGCAACTTCACATCTCACACATTTGCAAAAAACTGGCTCAACGCTAGATGGCCGAAAAGTATCAACATAAAAGTTGTAGAATTTTATTATCTTTCCAACGACACTAACTACGCCAAATTCGACAACCACGAACCCGATATGTTCAAAAAGCGGACTGTCAATTTTTTAAAAAAATTAAGTTAGCCGGCCGGCGATGGCGATCGCATCCCGCCGGCCGATCGGCCTTATTTTGTTAATTTTTTTTTTATCCTGCCTAATTAGCTAATTAAATCACTAATAATATTTAGTTTAAAAATTCTGGTCCATGACAAAAACTAGTTTTAATGACACCCATAAGGGAATGAGCCTAATGAAGCATCTTCCGTCACGCAGACAGTAAGGATAGAGGCATTTAATTTTATGGTTAAGGGTTTGAATGTTATTTGAATCATTCAAATATGAATGTACTTGAAGTCTTGCATGTATCTATGCAGATCTTCTTAGGTTAATAGATAAATGATTTTATCCATTTGTTTTATAGTGATAGATTGTTCTATCATTTTAACAGAAGTTTTTCCTTTAAAATCAAAGGTGTCTAATTAATAAATAAAAGATTTATTAATGTTAGGTAAAAATCATCTATTTAGGTCTTCATTTAAAGAAAACTCGATAATTTGACATTTTTATTAAACTATTATTTCTTCTAATCATAAGATTAGAAGTTGGCTAAGAAGAAGAGGTCATAAGAAGGTTTGAGGAAAATTACAAATAGATCAAACAATTTGCTATTTTATAATCAAAATTGCTTAATCCTTCGGTTTTATCCAAACTGTCGCATATGGACTTTCTTTGGTCCGTGACAAAGACTAGTTTGACTAAAGTTTGTTTATTTTAATAAACGAGCTGGTCGTTAACAAGTTTGATTATCCCAATTTAAACCGAGTTCATGAAGAAACTCAAGAGCTTGAACAATTTTTTTTTAAAATGAGTTTAAGCTTAAACACTATCCTAAAAGCTAATCTAGCTCTAGCTTAATAATGGTAAATAAGAGTGAACACCATCGTTTGCCATGTTTGTAGTTGGAGAATTAGAGTGATAAAATAGGATGAAATATAAACAAATTAAAATTTGTTGTTATAAAAGGGCTTGTTTAGGATCAATTTTGTCTTGTATTTTTATTTTAAAAAATTATCTTATTTTTAAAATATTTAAACTAATTTATGAATGTTTTAAATATTTTAATAAATAATTATCAATATTAAATATGTTTTATTTAAAATTAAAATAATAAATAGAAAACAAGAAGGATTATTTGGGATCAATTTTATTTTTTATTTTTGTTTGATTTATATTTTGATTTAAAATAAAAATATTTAGTGGTGGTTGTTTTAAAACAGTCAAAATTTTCAGAAGTTAATTTTGAGAATTTTTAAAATCAATGTTATTTATTTTTAAAAATCTAAATAAAATTAATTTTAAACAAGCACTAAATAAACATATGTTAAAAATAATCCAAAAATAAAAAAAAACAATAAATAAAATTGATTCCAAACACGCCCTTAGTAATTCATTAGTTTTTTTGATATTTCGTTTTATCTTTTTTTTATCTTCATTCGTTTCAAAGAAGGTTAGAAGGTTAGAAGGTTAGAAGGTTAGAAAAATAAATAAGTTGCAAATGTGTCACAGATTGAACCTTAAACAAAGCAGCATTTTTTTTCTTATATTTTGATGTAGATTTAGGGTTCAACATTTATTTGAAAATTAAATATAATTAATCAATATAAGATTAGTTAAATATGAAATACAGGTAATTAGTGCTAGTTTGTGTTCGCATATTCATCCACTATTTTTTTTATTAGGAAAGCAAAATTGTCAAGTTTGGCTGGCCGATTGCAAATTCGAAGTCCATATGGACTACCGATTGTTTGTTGGGGTTAGGTTTTTAACGTTATTTACTTATAGTAAAATCATATTAGGGAATAGGATTCTTTTTTTATTAAATCAAAATTAGGTGGTTTTTTTTTTATAATCAAAGTTTTGAGAGAGTTTTATTTGGGTTGGATTTATACTTTATTTATTTTAATCAATGAGTCCATTAAGGAATCAAATTAGACTCAAATTGAGCTTTAAGTGATAGAGATTACTTGTTAAAAAAGTAATAGTTAATAGAATTTTTTGGACCTAAACCACTAAGTGTTTGAGCCAACAAATATTAGGGTTTGATTTTAAGATTGTTTCAAAAGTTTTCAACCAACTTGTGAATGATACCCTATGATTTGACAAAATAAACATGATGGCACTAAGAATGTTTAGATTTTGAGTCCAAATAAGATTTAATCAATCACTTAAGAAGGGAAATTGAAAACATCTTAAAAGTCATTTGTGAGTATAATTTCTTTTAAATGTTATGTATTTATAGCTAATTGAACCTCTCGATAAGATAAATTCAACTAAATCAGGGTTGATTAATTTTGATTTCATTTGGATATTGAAATGTTTAAAAATGTCAAATGATTAGATTTATTTTTGAAGATCATATAATGGGTATTTCATTTTTGTTGGCATATATGGCTAGAATTTAATATTGATTATAATCAAAGTTTTGTTGATATTTTTCATTAAACTTATAAATAGATATTATTTTTGCACATTTAAAAAAATAATTAGTGAATACATTTCGTAAACTTAAAGAAATCCAATTTTACTCAATGTCTAATATTATTGATTCTTTTCATTATATGCCACATATTAGATTTAAAAGTTAACTTAAGAGATTAAAAATAAAAAATTAATTAAAATTAACTTAAATTTTTTCTTGCTCGAATCAAACTTGCCAGTTTAACCTAGCTTAGCCAATACTTAAATTTACACAATGCCACTGATAATATTAAAACTTCACAAAATTTACACAATGCCACTCATAATTATCCCATCCATTCTACTCGCCAACATAGCCTCCCGCGAGTGCATCTCCGTCGACTCCGACGGCGTCGGAAGCACAATCGAACGGCAAAGAGGACAGCTCGTATTGGACCGGAACCACAAATCGATACACGCCACGTGGAACGTGTGCCCGCACTGTAGGAGCTCCCGCACCATCTCGCCGTCTGCGACCGCCGACAAGCACACGGCGCACTCCACCTCAGCCTCCTCCTTCTCCTCCTTTCTGTACTCATACGCCGGAATCCAAGTCTGCACCGCGCCGTTCGGCGGCGTAGGTGGTGGCTGGTCGGAGAAGATCCTCCAGAACCGCGCGCAGTAGCCGATGGCGAATACATTGGCGATGAGGACGACGAGGACGATGAGAGCCATGCCGACGATGAAGAAGTAGTAGTATTGTTGTTTTGAGGAAGAGTTGTTGAGTTCAGGAGGAGGAGGAGGAGGAGACGGGGAAGACGCCATTTTGTTTTTTGTTTTTTTATCGGAGTTTGAGAAGAGAGTTTTTGAAGTTTGTTTGGGGATTTATTTGAGTTGCTGGTGGCCGGCCGGGCGGCCGGCGAGCCTTTGGTTTTTATAAATGGTATTTCAAATTGAAATTTTGGCCTGATTACTTAGGTGAGGTCCATGACTATGTTGCACTGATTTTTTTTTCTTTTATTTTTGGTCCATTTTAAGGGTATTTTTTAAGGAATTAGAGGGAAATGAAATATATTTTCTTTCACATTTTTACATTTGAATTAACTTAATCAATAGATAATTAGATCCATAAAAATATAAAAATGCAATTTTTTTTATTAATAGTTTACCGAGCAAGAAGAATGTTTTATGGGATTAATAATGTGACTCACAAAAAGGCAATTTTTATTTTGTCAAATCTCTTGATGCAATACTTCCAACACAATATTTCCAATCCTTCTATTTTGTCACACTTTTATAGTTAAGTAACATAGATGATATGTATAAGTTGTATATTATTATGAACAATATTAAATATAATATAGTGAAATATATTGATTTTAATTTTATTTTATTTATTTATAGATTTGTCTCTCTTGAGATTTGAGAGATACATAAGCAACAATCTCTCTCTCTCTCTCTCTCTCTCTCTCTCTCTCTCTCTCTCTCTCTCTCTCTCTCTACAACTAATAATTTCTCCTATTTTATTATATTATTTATGAACATTTTTTGTGACAAATAGTTTTAATCTTTATCATTGTTAATTATAAAAAAAAAGAAACTTAAGACATTATAAGATATAAACATACATAATAATAATACAATACATTGATATCAAGAGAGAGAGAATCTAAATTTTTTTGATAAAAGGTCCTTAAGAAGATCATAAAAATCCAAAATTTTATTATTTTATCTTTGATATCCTTTTCCCTTAGAATTAATATTTATAAATAGAAGAAAAGTCAAATAATCTTATCATGGTCCTTAAGATGATTATTATTAATTGACAATTTTTTTAAATTAAGTATCATTAGAATATTAATTATGTAATTAAGTATTGATAAAAAAAATTTAAATATAGGTAACTAGTTAGCGACTATACGCTGATTCGACGGAATTATTAGATCGAAGCTACCACTAAGTGCACTAGCGATTTTTTTTTTTTACATAAGTAAGAACATGACTTTTAGCTCTTGCCTCAATTGGGCTTATGCCTTTAAGTCTTGCCCAATTCAAAGAAGTTTAGCTTATGCCACAATTGGGTTAGATTAAGTTAGGTATAGGTTTTAATCGAGCTACTTTCTTTCATTAGATCAACCATGCCTATTCTAAAGCTTCCTTATTTTTGGGATCCATTCTTTATTCAATTGAACCTTATGGGAGGTTTCACAAAAATGTCAAAAATGAACTTTTTTATTACAAGTTTTAATTCCAAGAAGTGAGTACAAATATTTACATAAATTGATCATATAGAAATAAAAATGAAATAGATAAGAACAAATGTAGTACAGATGCACAAATAGACTATCCTAAACATCTAACGCCTCCGGTGTCTACGTGGAATCGCACCACTCCCAAGTGTGTACTAGTCAGGTGCACGGGATGGATGATCACGCAGCTCATGGTGGCCCTCCAATGCAACATATTCTAGTCGCGATGTGACGGAAGATAGGTGCTGCGATATGTAGGCCGGTATGTAAGGACCTGACGTGAAGATATATGGACGATCAACATAAGTAGATGACCCGTTGTTCCAGCCATGGTACACCCTCAGAGGCACGATCCGTAATATGTCTCTCGATATGTACGCCGCCGCAGTCTTTGCATAGCACTCTACTATCGCGATCCTCAGTGCTCATCCACACGGCCGAAGTATGGCTGAAAGATGTCCCGAGTCGCCGAGATGTGCTCCACCTACACGAAAAAATAGTATGTGAAATTAACCTCTCAAAACATATTGAATTCAAATGAATACTTATGTTAGCACTTACATAAATACGCTCCACTGGTACTGTGGCATAGTAAGTGGTCGGAGGATCAGGCTAGTAAATACTGAGAAGCCATCGACCAACCGACACGTATCGGCCGATGCCATCTGTCCACATCCTCATCTAAGCCCTCGACGAGGTAATCCTCCGCTCTCCCAGCGGCAATGTGTGGTAATCAACCTTGTCGACATCCGCTTCACCATCGACCCTTTTGAAACTAGGGTCAACCGGGCTACATCTACTGGGAATGAGTGAATCGACACAACACTCGGTACATGTCACTCAACCCTCTTCCAACGATCGGAGGACTCGTGATAACCATATATCGAGCTGAGAAGTATGTGTGACAGCGTGTCGCGTGATCTCCGGTAATGGCTCCCAGATCACATACACATATTAAAAATTATGTTAAATTAGAATATACATTATTAGAATTATGTTAAATTAGAATATGCATTATAGACATCTGCAAGTCCAACTTAAGTATGCTGCAAGCCATCCAGCTCATTTCTATATATTGTAATGTTCGTCATTGGCTACTGGCGAACATACTTCTCATTCCATTTATACACACAACACAGTTTAAACACATATATAAGCTAAAAATTTGAAAGTGCAGTTAATAAAATATACCTCAACCTAATGTTGAGACCGTCAAGATCAGTAAGATATGACACATGTAGAGTCGGCCTCCCCACATGAATATGCTCCTTAGTGGGCCTATGTGTTTCTGAATCTGCTCGTACTAAATCTATCTGACCTTCTGCAAAAATTTGGTGGCTACAATGCTATTAATCCATGCTCTGCACTGAAAGCTAGTCACTCAGAACGGTCAAGCAGTGATTGGAACTCATTTATGTATGTCAGCTTATACAGATGCAATGTGTAGTACTATGACACACACGTGAGGTGGTTCAATCATCTAAATCTCAGTGCAGCAACTACATGTGGGCGTGGTCAATGATATATGATCATTTTGTTACAACTACAATTACAAAGGCTGTTGTCTAGCAAATCAATTCTGAATGATCGTCTAGACCTGTCAAAAACTTGCATCTCACGTGGGTTGATATTCACAAGTTTAGAAAAATATATGGCCTTCCTTTCAGTACGCTGTAACATTGTGGATACCCTTTAGGTAAAAATGGTCATGTTGGCATCCTATTGCTGAGTTGCAGTGGCTAGTCATTTCATGAACAAAGTTACTAAGTTGTAGTAGATAACAGTGATTAGATCCTGAATTGATAAACCAAGAGCCCGTTTCAGGACACCATTAAAATACTCAGATGTATTAGTCGTCATTGTCCCATAACGCATACCACCATCGTGCACAAGTGACCATTTAACAGGGTCATGCTCCACAAGCCATCTGTGCGCTTTTTTTTTCACATTTTTAATATCTAACATTAAACGATTGAACTGACGGATATCATCAGTATTTCCTATCATATACATCTTCTGGCATAAAAATTCAACATCACCAATCTCCAATCTACGTATTACCTTTTTAAAATTTTCACGCAGATGACACAAGCAATGTTTGTGAGTTGCCCATGGAAACACTTCTTTATATCCACATAATAAACCAATATGTTTATCAGATATTATGCACATATCACGTCTAGCAGAGACAATAGGCAACATATTATGTAAGCATATCAAGAACCACAACTAAGAATTAATCGACTCGGACTCCACAATAGCAAAGGTTAATGGAAACAACCCATTGTTTCCATCAATTTCAACAGTAGTTAATAATGTACTATGATACTTGCCTAACAAAAAAGTATCGTCTAAGCTCAAGATCGGTCATTTACTTCATTACGATTGAAGAACCAAATGCCCAAAAGTCTCAAAATCGGTACTACTAGATCAATTCAGAGTACTCAAGTAAAGTAAACCGATTCCATATAATGACTTAGAGTCCTGTAAGACTCTTCCCATCTGCCAAATATTGATTTTATTTCCTTACGCCTTGCATCCCAAGCCTTCGTGTGCGAAACTTTAATATTGAATTTCGACTCCATTCTACCTATAATCTCCCTATGTTTCAGGTCTATCTGATGCCTGATCACAGGTATAAAGAAGTAAGCTATGAATTTTGAACTACACTATCGATAACTGGCTGCACTTACTGCATTGATACATCTATGGTTTTCACCAACTCT
Organism: Cymbidium sinense; assembly: GCA_021442155.1. Taxonomy (NCBI): domain Eukaryota; kingdom Viridiplantae; phylum Streptophyta; class Magnoliopsida; order Asparagales; family Orchidaceae; genus Cymbidium; species Cymbidium sinense. The sequence continues at coordinate 102,673,649 of CM038215.1, forward strand.
TGATATTCTCCAAGCACCCCCTAAGCGTCTGATGTTGCTATAATGTAAATGCCACTTACATGGTCTTGTAGGACTATCATGTCAGACGATACAACCGTAGTTTTTTAGTTAGAGGTAATCGCTTTGGAATTGAACATTATTTACTATGCGACCCAACAATAGTAAATTATAATTGCTCACTAAAACACATCTTCTTCAACAAGGTCACCGGGATTTCAATATCATATGTTAGACAGCTGCCGATGGGCCAAAGTAAATATCGTTGTCTCACTCTCTCATAGTTTGACACATCCAGACATACTCGTTTGTGGACAACATATGACTCTCATTGTTAATATTTCAGAGTGAGTGATTTTTTAGAAGATCATGATTATCTAGATTCCCAAGCACGGTGACTTCTACCCTGAGTGAACAGTCATCATCACTAATATCCCGCCGACTCTTGAACCACTACTCATACCGATACTCATCTTCGCCAAAAGACACATCGCTTCCTCCAACGATAAGCAACATCATCACTATCATAAAACTCATACATTGGACAACAAACTATCATATTAATTATTACAAGTGTAAATAGGGAAAGGTTGACATGATATTACCTGAGAATCAACTCATCAAAGCTGTGTTGTGTTTCTAGAGGCACATGTGCGATGAAATCCGTGTATCGCGTATATATCGACCTTATTACCGGATCACGATGTGGGATGCAACATTAACATCCTCCACTTCAACATACAACACTAACATCTGACAGGAAGCTTTGTCCAGTGTAAGAAACTATCGCGATATTATGACGCTATAAACTGCTACCACCGGATAATGACCTATAAAAGTGATTGTGTGATGCTCAATCAATGTGCGTTCTCATAATCCGCTTCAATTCAGAAGCGACGCTAACCTTAATCAACGATTTTGACCTCCTACATAACTTGGACTGAATTGCTCATCGATACTAAGTTCGCCTCCATAGAAAAGGATCAGCGAAATAAATTCTCTATTCATTCTTGCAAAATAAACTATATAAATAATCAAAAATTTATATCAATCGACACCCTAAATAGCACTACCCTCGGCTACTTATCACCTGAACCGCAACGCCAACACTAACCTACAAATCAAATCCCAAACAAAATTCTAACCATACAACTCTAATCCCTAGCACACATACTATATTAATTTATAAATTGATAGAAATAGGGATTTACCATGTGTTCACGAAGAACGACGGGGATGTGAGCAAAAAATGGTAGAATCTGCCACAGGAAACTTCCCCGAACAAAATGGAGTCACCGGAATCGTCGCTGGAAGCTAATGTTGGCTTCCAACGGCTGCTAGATGGGAGAGAGAAGTCGTCAAACGGCGTGAATGCGGCTGTCGGGAAGAAAGAATGTTTCTTTCACACGGAGAAGGCGACAATGAAAGCGGTTGGAGCTACGCCTAACTCCGCCGGAAGCTTCGAGATGGAGGAGCTCGAGGGAGGAGAAAACGACCGGCCTGAGCTCTGGGGTGAATCCACGATCGGGGCAAATCGATAAAACAGAGAGAATAGTCGATAATTTAATATAGGGCGATCAATCAACGCCAAAACACCACGCCTAATCGACGCAGGCCTACTATTTAGGCGACTATACTTATATTTAATTTTTTTTTATTAATATTCTAATGATACTGAATTTAAAAAAAAAATTTGTCTATTTAAAAATAGAAGAAAAGCCAAATAATCTTATCATGGTTCCCTTTATCTTATTTGTCAAAATTGACCTCTCAAATATATATTATGATATTAGTTGGCATCATGTTTGTTTATTTATTCATAATTTTGATTGAGTCTTATTTTCAATTAAAAAAAGTTTAGTATAATTTTAAATTCTTCAAAAAATATTTATTTATAAAATGCATTACAAGAAATCCTATTTCATGTGGCCTCAAAAAAAAAGCCAAAAGGGATGACAAAAAAAGCTTTCAATTAACTCTCTATATCATAAAAATTTGAAAAATTATTACGTGCATAATCTGAATATAGCTTCTACGATTGAACGTTCAAACAATACATAATTTTTATATATATAAATATTATATATTATCGTATAATTAATATATAATAATACATAATATGTTATAGTCAATACATATCAATTGTATATTAATTGAATGTCGCATAACATTATATTATTATAGTCCTCATATAGCTCTAAAAAAATAAATATTATCCTTGAATTTTTCTCATAAAAATAAAATATTTAGATTATTATAAGAAATCAAGAATACGCAGTGCGTGTAATTATCAAAAAAAAAAAGAGAGGCAAATTTCATGAGAGCTGAGAAAGAAGGGAGAAGGCATATAACAAACAAAGCTTCTACATATAATTTTAACAACATTAAAAAAATTAATTGTCATTAATTTTCTTCTTAATTAAGTGGTTTAATATATAATATTTTAGGCGCTAAGAACAATAAGTAGCTGTACTTCTATTGTCAGATCTCATAACTTTTTTTCAGAACGTAATTTTTTTACAAGTGTTTTGCTAAGCTCAAAATCTTGCTGCTGCTGCACAGCTTTATATAAAAAAATAATAATAATGATTTAAATGATATACCGCCAAAATTTATAGCCTATAAAATATAGAAATATATATATTTAAGGAAAGTGTTTTGTACTAATTACTCCCAAAAAAAAAAAAAAAAGATATATTCACTCATGGCACCATTTGTCTTATTTTTGTGATGTTTGCTGATTTTAAAAATATTTCTAATTTTATTATTATTATTATTATTATTATTATTATGATGATTACTTTTTGTCCAGTTCTGTTCATTCTTCACTTGCTGAATTATATTCGTGTAATCATAATCATATTATATATATATATGATTAAATATTAAATAATTAGGGATCATTTATGTATTCTATTGTTAAATATTGAATAATTAGGGGTTATTTTGAAGATTATTTTGTCCATATACTGGAGTTATTGAAAAATTACAATTTATTTAATATCCTCATCAAAGTATAGGCTTAATGACAAATATTTTTTGTCCTTTGTTTCTGTTGTTTATACAGCAACTGGCATAAGTTTAATATATTATCAAGTTGATAACTCTGTTTAAAAGAAAGTTATTATTAAATAAATTGTGGTTAAGTCAATCGTATTTATGTTCTCCTAATAGAACAACTTCCATGCATTGTATTTAAGTGTTCGGAATTAAATTAAATTTAATTCAAATTAACTATTGAGAGTAAATTAAATAGGAAACTGATAAAAATAAAATTATATTTTATATAAATTTATATAATTGTTAGCTGCATTTTTTTTTTTTTTGGTTTTGTAAATTCTCAATGATTGACTGTAATAAGTAAAAATACATATATTTAATAGAGAATTTTTAAGTAATTATTATATGAGAAGGTTGTTATGGATTCTAATAACACTTTTAATGTTAACTTTATTTTAAATGAACGTCGTGGAGGCATTATTAAACGATAAATGTGTTTTTTTTGGAAATTTTGAGCCTTGTAGGATTAAACTAGGGATTATTTTTAAAATAGGTTTAGTGCTAATGATAATTAATTGTTTAGGCACAAAAAATTTTTTTTTAGAAAAATAGGCCTAGTCGTCCGTTTGACGGACGACTGGCGACCCTTTTTTTTTTTTTTTTTTTGGTGGTTTTACAAACCACGGGGAGAGAGAGGTTTTATTTTTATTAATTTTTTTAATTAATATAATTATTTAAAATATATAATTTAAAAATATTTTTATAAAATATTTAATAACTAAATATTTATATATTTAGTTATTTTTTTTTTATTTATATATATAATTAAATATATAATTTAAAATATTTTTAATTATATATATAAATTTATAAATTTATTTAATATTTTTATTAATTAATATAATTATTTAAAATATATAAATGTTATTAATTTTGTTAATATATAATATAAAATATTTAAAATATAAAATAAATAAATTTTAATAAATAAATAAAAGAAAGGAATAAATTATATAAATATTTTATAAATTATATAAATAAAGTAATTATATATATATATATATTATTTATTTATAAATTTATTTAGTTATTTATATATTTAAATTATATAAATATTTTTAAGTTATATAAATAATTTAAAAATATTTAAAATATATAAATAAATAATTAGTTATATATATATAAAATTAGTTAAATAAATAAATAAATAATTGTAAATTATATAAATATTTAGTTATTTATATATTTATAAAATATTTAGTTATTTATATATATATATATATTTTATTTATTTATTATATATTTTATCTTATTTATTTAAAAAAATTATTTATTTATTTATTTTTTTTATTTTTATATTTTTTTATATTTTTGTTATTATTATTATAGATTTTATTAATATATATATATTATATATATATATATTATACATATATATATATATATATATATATATATATATATATATACATATATATATATATATATATATAATTACTTATTTATATAATTTATAAAATATTTATATAATTTATTCCTTTCTTTATTTATTTATTAAAATTTATTTATTTATATATTTTAAATATTTTTTATATATTAAATTAAAAATTAATAATAATTATATATTTTAAATAATTATATTAATTAATAAAGAATATTAAATAAATTTATAAATTTATATTTATAAAAATATTTTAAATTATATATTTAATTATATATATAAATAAATTAATAACTAAATATATAAATATTTAGTTATTAAATATTTTATAAAAAATATTTTTAAATTATATATTTTAAATAATTTTATTAATTAAAAAAATTAATAAAAATAAAACCCCTCTCTCTCTCTTGTAAAATCACCAAAAAAAAGTGACGACGACTCCAACGATATTATCGCCGACTTCGTCAGTCAAACGACACTGGATATTTTTTAAAAAAAATTTTTCATGCCTAAATAATTAATTATCATTAGCACTAAGCCTATTTTAAAAATAATCCCATTAAACAATTGTTATTAGCCTATGGGATGGTGTTAGATGGGCTTTTATTTCAGGTCCATAGTAGTGGGCCAACATAGGATGGGCTTCAAGTACTAATCTTTATGAAATGTATACAGTGACAAAACCTAAAGTGAATTTAAGAGATAAATATCTTTATGTCAAGTTGTGCCTAATTGTTAATATATATATATATATATATATATATATATATATATATATATATATATATATATATATATATATCATATTTTTAATTTAAAAATAGTAGTGTTTGCTGGCATGTTGATATAGGACGTGTAGTTAGTGCAGTTCTTAAAGTAAAAGGTAACCATTTACAAAATAAATATTTGCATTATATTTATTCAATTTAAAAATTTTATATTTTAAATATGAGGTTTTTAAAATAAGTTAAATTGTTGAGTTTGTTTTTAATTGACATACCTTTTCAAATGGTAAAATGAGATAAATCAGTGAGTATTTCTAATAAATAAAAAAAAGTTTAATGTATGTATTATATTTTGAAAGAATGAAGTTTGTATAATTTATACCTTTTTTAAAAAAAATCTTGGAGAGTAAAGCTTTAATTTGAACAATTCTTGTATTGATTACCTATCAATCATCTAATGAAACTATTAGCTAATATTGATACTCATCAATTAAAATCAATTACCTCCATCATCTCATGCCTGATTTTTACATTGATATCTAATGTGCGATACTTATCTATCTTATCATTTAGCCTCGTCTAATTAGAAGAACGACCATATATATCATTCTATATTGCTCAATTTTTGATATTTATTATTGATATGACACTGAAAATTTCACTAATCAAAGTATTAATCTTGATGTCTAAAGCAATCTGAACCTAAGTCGAAACAAACCCAAATCAAGCACTTAAAATATCATTGAAAACTTTGGGATATCAGTTGAATAACTAAATAGTTCCTAAATATGGAGTGTTTATGATCAAATGGAGCGTCTTGACGAGCCGGATCTAACAAACACACGATCTTTTGATTTTCATTTTATTTGAACATTTAAATATTTAAAATACATGAGATGATCAAGGGAATCATTTCGAGTTGTCTGGTATTTAGATTTTACACGTATTTATAGAAACATTATATCTATAATCATAAAATCTTCTCTTCTCATAAGAGCAGAGAGAGCTCGCGAAGATCTTCGGCATCGGTCACCAATCGCGCCAAACCACCGCCCGTACCCACATCGCCTTGCCGCCAACCATCGCTGGCTATTTCTCCGACCGTTGCGGTACCTCGGACCACCGCCACCACCACCGTACCATTCTATCAATCGTTGCCATCAACTATCGCCATCGTTACACCATCGCTTTATCGCGCCACCGCTGATTAAATCATCTTGCTGCCGGCCACCGGCCATCGCTTTTTTATCACCGACCGTAATAACTATACAATATGATAACTGGCATATTACTTGATTTCATTGTCGCTTTCACATTATTTTAATTGCGATCGAAAACTTAAACTTTGTATTCAAATGAGAGAGTAGAAAATTTTATTAGGCGGTGGTTCCCCTCTTTTGCTTTCCAAGGCTTGAAGATCTTCCGGGCATCGGTACCAATCGATGGCCAACCACTATCGCCGGTTTATCGCCGCCACCACTGGCGGTCGCCATTCATCACGAATCTTGCCGGCCACCCAAGCACCATCCACCGGCCATTACATTACGACATCGTCGTCATAACAACTATCCATCGCCATCGCTGCCGTATCATTGCTACCATCGCGATCATTACACCGCCGCCGCCATCATCGGCCATCATCATCGCTGTCATCATACCGATCGCCACCGTAATCTGTATAACCCAATACAATCAGATTGTAATGATTGATTCTCATCGCTTTTTTAATATTATCGAGAAAACTTAAACTTTGATTTCATGATATATAGTAGTTTTATTAGTTAGCACGGTGGTCCTCTTTGTCCGCTTAAAGATCTTAGAGCATGTCACCAATCGGCCGCTAATGCCGCTTTCGGTTATTCGATACCACCGGCTGGTTTCGCTGCAACCATTGTCGCTTCGTTTCGCCAAATTTGCTTCGCTTGCCTCCGCCATCACCGCCACCGTTGCCACTATACCGATTGCCGACATATCGATATCGCCTTTTACTACGCCGCTATCGCCGCTGGCCATCGCCTGATCATCATCACTTGCCGGCTGCCGTTTGCCACCGACTATCGCTGTTCATCATCATCATTAATTATAATTATACCAATCAGAATTGTATAACTGTTATAATTGATTTCATGCTTTCATTACACCTTTTGTAATTTTATATCAGAAAACTTAAACTTTGTATTCAAACAGATATAAGAGAATTTTATGGTTCCTCTCCTCTTTGTCGATTTTCTCGGCTTGAAGATCTTCCAAGATAATCTGCATTAATCGACATCGCTAACCATTTGCCGCCGGTGGTCATCGCTAATTAAACCTGGTTTTTTGCTGCCATAATCTATCGCTGCCGGCCATCGCCCGACTTATATCGTATTAATTGCTGACCACCGCCATACCCCTGCTTACCATCATCATCATCGCTATCAACTATCGATCATTATCCGTTGCCGATAAATTATCGTGGCCACCGCTGGCCGATCATCATGGATTGCCGTATCGCCACCACCATTTCATTTCATCACTACGCCAATTAATATAGCATAAATCTAATGATAAATGTTATTACTTGATTTTATTTGTTTTCTGTATAATTAATTTATCGAGCCTCTTTCTTTGTCGGGGAAGATCAAGATAATCTTCACTAATTATATTAACCAATTATCAGGCTATCGCTACAACTACCTGCTGGTCCAGATCAACCATATCGCCGGTTATCGCCGACTATCGCCGGTACTCCGTGACCACGCTGCTTCCGTTTACCACCATCGACATTATCGCATCAACTATCGAAATCGCTGCTGATACTCGTATCGCTTTGCAGGCCATGATTATCATCACGTCGGTTGCTGCCATGACCGACTATCATTGCTGTTATCACATCGCTACTCATTAATCAGCATTAAATTATAATTAGATAATCAGAGCATTTATTTTGATTTTATTATCGCTTTCATAATTTATAATTTATTGCTCTCTCTTTTTGTTTCGTTCAAGATCGCGACAGGATAATTGGCGGCCATTAACCACCATCGCCGGCTACTGGTTTTCGCTGCCAACCACTGCCGTATTATCGCCTTTCACTGGTTGTTTGCCACTCAACCACTGCGGTTTGCCACCACCATCGCTGCCATTATAACTATCGACGCCATCGCCATCACCGCTACCATCGCTGGCCACCCCGCTGACATCATCATCCGCTGCCACGCCGTCATCATCTGCCGTTTCTCACCGATACTACTAATATTTTCTAAGCTGAGAATCTATACTTAATTTGATTTCATTGCCGCCACAATAATTTTGTAATTCTGTTATCGAGAAAACTTAAACTTTGTATTCCGAAACAGATATATAGTAGAAAATTTTATTGGTGGTGGTCCCCTCTTTATCGCTTTCTCGTTGAAGATCTTCCAAGCATAATCGTGTTACCAATCGAGGCCGCTAACCACTATCGCGGTCGCGACTACCACTGCTTCGCCACAACCATCGCTGCCGGTTATCGCTTTCCGACCACTGCCGTTTGCCACCTTCGCTAACCATCGCTACCACTGCACCACTATCATCGGTTGCCGTTATCAACCATCGCTATCGGTTCGTTGCCGACTACCGCTACATTTCCGGCCACCGCCTCGACATTATCACTGGCTGCGTCGGCCACCACAAACTGTTCATCATCACCGATCATCATTAACTGGTATGCTTAACTGCATTAGATAATCAGTTATTACTTACTCGATTCATTGTCGCTTTCACATTTTGTAATTTTGTTATCAGAAAACTTAAACTTTGTATTCAAATATAGTAGAAAATTTTATTAGGCGTGGTTCCTCCTCCTCTTTGTCGATTTTCTCGCTTGAAGATCTTCATATAATCGTTAATCGAATGCAACCACGGTGCCGGTATCGCAACCACACCTGGTGCTGCTGCAACCATCGCCGCCGTTATCGCCTCAATACTATCGTATTATCTTCAGACACGCAACCATCATTGCTATTATCGATATCGTCGCTGATCAACTATCGCATCATTATCGCTCGATCGCTACTTATCGCTGTCGCTAGGCCGCTGATTCATCACTGTCCATCGCTCGGCTCACCGATTATCGCTGTTTCATCATCACCGATTATTAACACACCATATGCAATTACTCAGATAATCAGAGCATTTTACTGATTTCATTGCTTTTCACACAATTTTGTAATTTTATCGAAAAACTTAAACTTTGTATTCATAATAGAGAAAATTTTATTTATAGTTTTGTATTCCCCTCTCTTTGTTAAGCTTTTCAAGTTTGAAGATCTTCCAGCATCGTCCAATCGATACGCTAACCACTGCCGCCATTATCGCCACACACCGCTATCTTTCGGTTGGCAACCACCGCTACGTATTATCGCGTTGCTGCGGACCTCTCATACACCACTACCATCATTGCGGCCACATTTATCGATCGTTGCCATCAACCATATCGCGACGGTTTTACTATCGCTGTATCGGCCACCGCCACATCATCACTGCTTGCTGGTCGGCCACCATCGCTGTTTCTTCATCATCACCGACTACACCAATAATCATATCAATTACAATTAGAGAATCAATATTTTCTGATTCATTATCGTGCTTTCACACTATTTTGTAATTCATTATCGAAAACTTAAACTTTGTATTCAAACGATATATAGTAAAATTTTTATACCAAGTGGTTCTCTTTGTGAGATTTTTTTATGTAAAAAATCCAGAAATTTCTTATTCATTTTTTAAATATCTGTATGTGTGTTGTGTTTCATAACAAGACTAAGGTGTAAATTTTTATTCTACCACAACTGATTTTCTAGCACACAATAATTGTCAAATTTGTAAGAAATTAATTGTCGAATGAAAAATATTAGTGCTTGGTGATCCTATTTTATAATTCAAATATATTTCATGTGCAATATATAGTTAGAAGTAAGTTTGCTTATATATTTTAAAATATGTAGAATATTTTGTATTTTAAGTGATATTTTTTACATATTTTTATGCATAATTTTTATATAATATTAAGATATTTATTCATATAGCTATAATTATTTCACCACATAATAATTTTGTTAAAATAGTTCTTGATTGACTATTTATTTTTTTGCCGTTTGGATTGATAGAAAGTCGAGAATTTTAAAAAATAATTTCCCCTCTTATTTGACTTAATATTAACTCGCACTTATTAATTAGACATAATGGATACTTGCTTTCATCAACTAAGTCAAAGTCGTCACGGCTCTGTTTACTCATTAAAATTCTTATTTTGTGATCAGCTCTAAAATAATATTATTAATTATTATAATATGTATATATAAATATATATTAATTATTGAGTGTCAAAATAAAAGTTTAATGTGATTTTAATTCGAACTCAACATTTTGACTATAAATTATAAAATATTTATAAATTAAAATAACTACACCACTATATTTTTTATTTGCTTCATCAAGCTGGTTATTTTGGTTATTTGGAGCTTACTTTGGACATATATGATATGCCTATTTGTATTAACGACAATTAATCTATTTTTAATGAAAAAATTATGACTAGTTCTATCAAACTAATATTTAAAAATATTATAACTAATAATCAAATTTTAAATTAAGCTTGACTGTGATTGAATATTTTGTATAAGTATATACTTGAAAAGAGTTTTAATGGCATTGGTATCATAACAAGTTTCTAAACTTTTACTAGAAAATAATTAAAGATTATTATGGAATGATTTTAATAAGTTATATTTATAGGTTAGTTTAATCTTACCCTATAAAATATGCTTTTTTTATTTTAAATTAAAATATCAACTTATTATTTACTCTAGTCTATGCAATTCAAATTTTGTAATGATTTTAAATTTTATATATATATATATATATATATATATATATATATATATATATATATATATATATATATATATATATATATATATATATATATATATATATATATATATATATAAGAATCTTAGAGTAAAGAAATTCGGAAAATTTTCTCATTTTTTTATATAATATCATTATTTTCTATTATTTAATGTTAGGCATTACTACCCCCATTGTCTCCTAAATGATATATTTTTTTAATCTTTTTTTATATGCATGATATTCATATAATTTTATGATATATCTTAAATATTTCAACACATAATAAACAACTATGTTAATAATTTTTCAAATTTTGTGAGCTCTATAATAACATCTTTTATTATTATTCTTTATTTTTGTCAAAATAATATAAGCTTAATGTGGGTTCAATTCGGCCTCAAAGCTTTGAAATTAAAATTTAAAATATTAATCAAATAAATTAAATACAGCACTCAAGTTTATCTTTGCTTCATCAAGCTGTTTATTTTTATGTTATTTCAATTTTGGACATATTTTATTTTATTATTATTAATTAACGGCAACTTGAACAATTAAGTTTAATGGCAAGGCCAAAAAAACAGTCTACGTAGCATCATTTTTTCTGCATTATTTCGGCAATATTTAAATTTTTATTAAGCGTGATTGCGATTAAGTATTTTGTACACTTTATAGTGGCAAAGAGTTTTAATTCCTTTGGTTTCGCAATAAGTTTCTTATTCTTATACTATCCCATAATTAATGATATGGAATTATTGATTGTATAAGTTATATATATATATATATATATATATATATATATATATATATATATATATATATATATATATATATATATATATATATATATATATATATATATATATATATATATATATATATATATATATATATATATATATATGTTGTAATACACTTTTTTTTCTATGCTTAATATCACATAGTTATATTAAGGGAGGTCAATAATGCTCTCTTAGTCATACACAAAGAGGAAGTTTTTAAGAATTATTGAAAGATGGGGAAAAATTTTGAGGACTCAAGAAGATTCTACCAAATTCTAGGAGGCTTTGGAGGAGGAATGCTTCAAGAAAATTAATAAGATAATCTCTGTAACCCTCAGATATAATGATGGAATGATCTAAAATAATGTATATTTTATTGTATTCTAGAATATTATTTCTAGATTATTCTTATGACCATGGGAGAGGATTATAAATAGAGGATCTCACTCTTCATTTGGAACCACCCAAGGTTCCCAAATAATCTTGTATTATAAAATTCTTTGTTTAGTAACGTACTTTTCCAATCTTTCTAACATCTCCTCTCTAAAGAGTTTTGAGTATTTTAGTACGTTGCGAAGAATTACGACTTAACATCGAAAAGAGAAGACGGTGAATTTTAGAAAAGTCTCTCTGTGATATTAAATACTTTAAAGTGTGTAATTTGTTACTATAAATTTGGCTTAAGAAATTGTTTTAAAAAATAAAATTATGATTCATCTTATGATGCATCTATAATGAATGATTTTTTGTTTTTGCATGAAAATATTTTAAAATATTTCATATATTAAGTAAGCCTTTATCATAGCTTATGTATTTTTTATTCATAAATTAATATATTCTTTAATCTTCATATTTGACTCACACCTACATATTATTTGTCAGGACCTGAAAATATTTAATTTTATTTGTGAATTTAAAGTTGCTTTCAAAAATGAATTTATTTATTTATTTATTTGCCTTCGTCTGATAATTAATTAGCCTCGGCGTATCAAGATAAGGGACATAGCTGGAGGTGAAAATAAACAAAATAGTAGTCGGCCGGGTGATCTGTACTCACGCGATACACCAAGCAACAGATCACTATTCCGTCACATCGTTACCGTCAGTTGACAGCAGGCCGGTTCTTGACGGTTTCAAAGACGCCCAGCAGCCGAATATATTCTGTCACCGCCGTATCATCGTTATCGTTGACTATAGGCCGAATAGCCGTCCTTCACGGCAGGCCGCAGCTTTCAGTGTATAACCGATCATTATTCTGTCACGATCGTTACCGTCAAGTGACGGTTCCGCTCCCCGTTATCCTTTCCATCCATCTCTGTTTCTCCCTCGAAGCCCAGAATGGCAGAAGAGGTCGTTGCATACAGGCTGGGAGAAAGTTAAGCCTCGTTGATAGAAGAGAAGGGTGCTCTGAGAGGATCGGCTCTGATGCCACTTTCAGTGTCTCATATTTCGCTGGATTTATGTTCTGTGTGATAAGGACATTCTCCAGATCAGGGATCTGCCCTTTTCTCTTACCTTACAGGTACCCGTCCGATTAAATATCCTTTGATTTTTTCAATCTGTAAGAGATTTTCGTTTCGTCCTGCATGTTGATTGTCCTTAGCGGAGAATTGGTTGCATTGTGAGGAGATTGAATATGACTTTTTCTGTTGTTTTCTTGTGCTCTTGCTATGCGGTTTGTCGATTAGGGTTATTGTTTTTGTGATGGATTGTTGATCGTGCTCGGTGAGGCGGAAGTATAAATCCGCCTATTAGTGAAAACCGAAGAGATCAAGAAAGAGAGAGAGAGAGAGAAAAATCTATTTCTCCATGGGCGAATCCTTCCTTACTTCGCTGAGTATGGACAACTACTACCCTTCCACCTTCTTGTCAATCGAACCCGCTAGCTCTGGGGCCGCAGCTATGGCGGCATCCCATGAAGAATCCGACAGGGAGCACATGATTCATCATCGACAACAAATATCCCTCTCGCTTCCGGCACCTGACATTAACCTTCCCCTCTCCGCTGACAGCTCCACTCCGCCACCGTCCTGGAGCTCGGATTCATGTGAGATCCTTGATCTTAGCCCTCATATGAATGAGGTTGAGGCAACCATCCTCCATTACCCAAAGGTGTGCAACCGCAAGTGCACAAAGAGGGGTGATAGCTTTTGGGGAGCATGGTTTTTCTTCAACTTCTACTTTAAACCCTTGCTTTCTGAGAAATCCAAGGCGAAGATCATCCGTGATGAAAATGGCTTCTCTGGTTTTGATAAATCTGATCTGAGGGTTGATGTTTTTCTGGTCCAGCATGACATGGAGAACATGTATATGTGGGTCTTCAAGGAAAGGCCGGACAACGCCTTAGGAAAGATGCAGCTTCGGAGCTATATGAATGGGCACTCTCGGCTTGGCGAATCCCAGTTCCCTTTCAGTGTTGATAAGGGGTATGTTCGATCCCACCGGATGCAACGCAAGCATTACAAAGGATTGTCAAACCCTCAATGTATCCATGGGATTGAGGTCGTGAGGTCTCCCAGTTTGGCTGGTATTACAGAGGATGATCAGAAGAAGTGGGTGGAGCTTACTGGGAGGGATTTGAATTTTCACATACCACTCGAAGCTAGTGACTTTGGATCATGGAGAAATCTTCCTATTATAGATATTGAGCCCGATAGACCTCCTCTAATGAAACATGGCTCTTCTAGGAGACTGCTAAATGGTTCAGGGTTGAACTTATTGAATCATGATCATGATTCTGATGTGATGGACTTATCTCTTCATTCCAACAAACGAAGGAAGGATTCATTCCCTCATGCTATGGAGGAAGATTGTTGCTTGCCCACAAATTCTTATCCAGATAGGCCTCATGTTATGGAAATCCATCCAATTGAGCCATCATGGATCAATGATTTTAGTGGTGTGATGAGACATGCGTGTGGTCCTGTTACAGCTGCAAAAACAATATATGAGGATGATGAGGGTTATCTCATAATGGTCAGCTTGCCCCTCTCTGATCAGCAAAGAGTGAAGGTATGTTGGAGGAATGATCTTACTCATGGAATAGTGAAGATATCTTGTTTCAGCACATCTCGAATGCCTTTTATAAAGCGACATGATAGAACATTCAAGCTGACAGACACTTCTCCTGAGCACTGCCCTCCCGGGGAGTTCGTAAGAGAAATATCACTGGCAACTCGAATTCATGAAGATGCTAAGATAGAGGCCTATTATGATGAGACTGGAACTGTTCTAGAGATAATGGTTCCTAAGCATGGTTCTGAGCCTGAGGAGCATGAAGTTCATGTGTCTCTGCGTCCTCCCCATCTTGGAACTAATGATCTTATGCTTACTTGAAAGCTTCGTCTTCATGGTTCGGTATCTGGTTGTTGTGATTAACTGCGCATTGATTACTAATCATGAATCATAATTCAGCGAAATAGATCCATGACATGAGGAGGAGATACATCTTAATCATGCCCCATAGATAAAATTCTTAAAAGTTTGGTTTTTTTGATTGCTAAGGATTCTCTTTTATTTCGTTAGATTTATGATGGAAGCTCACAATTGAAATTCCAAGGGTTTGTTGTTTTGTCTTTCTAATATTACGTTTCATAAATCAGGTGCGAAGTCAGATCAAACTCTCCTTTTCCTCCTCTGTTTATTTTCTCTGTATTGTAACTTCTTCTGCTTTCTGTATCTCGTTGACAATTTGTTTTTTGTTCCCCTCCCTCAAAAACTTATAGAAATTATGAATTATTACTATTTGTACAATATTTTATTTGCATTGTGATGTATAAATGTCTTTTACCTCGAAGTACCTTGATGGAACCATTTCTGTTTCTTAATACGACAGGCATTGAGCTTCTTTATGGGTGTTTTCCCGTAATATCGAAAACGTCACTTTCTTTGACAAAATTTAGTTATTCCATTAACTGCTAATGTTTCATCTTTATGCAATTTTATTTTGTATTAATTGTTTTATAATCTATATAAATCTATATATAATATTCTAATGCTTAATGAAAGAGAAAGCTTCCTTTTTTATTAAACTCGTTCTAGGTGAAGACTGGATTTTATAAGGCCTTATTCTCCTTTTTTTTTTTTTTTTTTTTTTTTTTGAATTTATTGATAGCCTCAGTTTCATGTGCGGAACCAATCTCAATTCTCAGGATGGACAAATTTATATGTTAAGTAAATGGCAAAAAAAATTTTTAGGATGATCAAATGATTAATTTGATTATCTCATATGCTATAAATTATGAAGTTTATAAGGGATAATTGTCTCCCTTCAACTATGTTTAGGTCAGCCCTTGCCTATCTCCAAAATATTACTCTTGTTCTCCTTTTACCTTCGACACAAACTTTCTCTCCAGCTTCCTCTCTCTTTTCCTCTCTGATAACTCTAATTTTTATGAGCGCTTCATGTTGTTCAGTTTTGTGAGAAGTTTATTATAATATCATGTGCCAAGGTTTAATTGAAGGGATTCTTATAAATTTTAAAAAAATTAAAATCACTTTTAATTCATGAAATTGTTATAAATAGGCAAGAAAAAATTGCTGAAAAAATTGCTTATTTCCCTAAGGGGTTGTTTGGGATTACTTTTTATTTTTTATATTCTATTTTTTGTTTTTAAAAAATAGAAAAAAAATAAAAATTATGTTTGTTTAGGTGTTTTATGTTTTTATTTTTTCTAGTTTTAAACAAATTTATTTTTTGTTTTTAAAAATGTTATAAATAGATATAATATGTTTTTTGTGTTTCTAAAACAATCGAATCGTCTATACTCCCGAGTCCCGGCCCTCTCCTGATCTCGTGACTTTCTCATGCATCTCACAATACTATCGTGAGACCTGCGACTCTTTCGTGAATTGAAACCTCTTCTTCTTCGCAATCATTTTTTATGAGGTCTTATATTTCATCGTCTCCTCAATTACACGGAATTTTCACTATACAGCTCGTCAGACTAATGGAAACTCGCAGTGCCCCAAGGAGATATGATCTTTTCAGTTTTCTTCTATTTAAGCTATCAGATATGACCAAACTTTTTATTTGAAGGAGCACTTTCGAGGAGAAGGGAGCATATTAAAACTTGGGGATTGTAAGAGCTCTTCCACTGCTGGTTCACTGTAGATTTATAGGAGCCAAGATTTTCTAAATTGAGTAGATTGATGCACAAGCTATAGAACCATTGCCATTGTCCTTATGCTATGCTACAGTTTAGAAATTTCTATTTATGTTGTTTCTTATTTTGGAATGTAAGAGGGATGAGGTTTTTTTAAAGATTTTTTATTTTTTTTCCTCCTTACTTTCCAGTTAGCTAAAGATGAACAACACTATCTACATCTATATGATTATTGTGTTAATTATTTTAGAAGATTCACATTGGAGCATGAATAGGTCAAAAAACTCATTGTCACAACCAGTTCTGCTTCGGATGTAACTCAGATTCGGTGCTCGTTAACCAAAAGGAACACGAACATATATTTCAAGCTCGATTTATAAACGAGCCAAACATGAACAATCCTTTGTTCGAACGTGTTCGGCTCGATTTAGTTTGAAATAAATAAGTAATTATAATTAATTATATAAAATTTTATTTAAAATATAATTTGTCATTAAATATCTTTAAAAATTATATTTAATTTAATAATTAAATTAGTTGATAAAATTTTAAATCAAATAAGTTAAAAATATATTATAATTACAATTTTAGGAATTTTTTTATTATGATAATTGGTAAGGTAATATCATAGCCACAAGATTTTTAATCTATGGTTGAGATTTAAACAATTCGAAACTATGCAGATATATAAGCCTTCCTCGCGACCCAGCAGCCCTAACACGCCGTCTCTCTCGACTCTCGATCGATTTAGCTTATTTGCGATTTTGCCCTAATCCTGTAAGTCCCTCCGTCACTTTCTTCTCTTCTCAGTCTTCTCGCATTCAGGGATTGGGAGTTGTGAGTTTTGCGAGTTGCAACGCTAATATCCGTAGCAAGAACCGAACCTCTGGACATGATTTCTGGTTTTCTAGGGTTTGATATCGGCCATTATTTTCTTCTTTTTATCAAGCTTCTACTTGGAACTCGGTCGACTTTATATGTATCATTCTCTTAACTCTTCTCCCTCACAATCTATTTATTTCTTTTTAATGTGTAGTTTTTTTTGTTGATATGTGAAGTAATTACTCTTACTTCGAGTTGCAATGCTATAATCTATACAATTAGAAATTCCTCTAATCCTCTTACTTCGTTTTCATGTTAAAAGGAGAAATGCTCTTAAACTTTTACAATTTGTGGCTCTGATTTTTCATTTGTAGTTGGGAGTGTCAAGTGTGCATCTAGATGTTGATTTATTTATTGTGTCCGGTCTTTTTGAAATCTTTGCTTTAGGGTTCTGATTTCTTCTCGAAAATTCCTTATTCGGATTGAGGGTTTTGCTGTTTGATTTATAGATCCAACATCTGGGTAAGCATAGCTTGCTGACTTGAGTCGCTTAATGTCTGTGTTATATATTGCTGTCTCTAGTATTGAAATACTTGAAGTGCTTATTCGGTTATTCCCTGTAGGATATTCTCCACCTTATGCAGCTATGCTTGTTGTGGATGGTGCCCCTACTAGTTGTGCATGACGTTATTAAAGTTAATAATGATGATTCTGTGGATGGTGCCCATGCTAGTTGTGACAGCTTAGAGATTTGAGATGCAATGTTATTTTCTTTTACTCTTCTCATTTGTCAGAGTATAGTTCTGTGAGGTTTATGTTGGCATGTTGCAGTTGCACCTTCATATATTTATGCCGATTGTATTATAAATATATTGGGGAACTATATATATGATGTGATTATATTTTAGGATGTTTTCCTTCTTCTTCTTCTTTTCTTCTTCTTTCTGTTTAGAGTCCCACATTATTTTCTCTAATTCTACAGTTTTGTTAATTTTGAGGCTTCAATGTTAGTACCTATATTGAAAGGAAAGAAATCAAGAAAGAATGAACAAAAATAAAAGAATGGCTGATTGAATTGAATGATTGATTTGTGTTCTATGAGATTTTTTTTTAATGGCTGATTTGTATTCTGTGGACAAAGATCAAATTTGCATCAATGGAAACAAATTATGCTCCTGTCCTGTGTGCATAATTACGTTCATTATGTTAATAGAAATTAAAGAATAGCTTGTTATTTGGTAAATACCTATAAACACCTATATGTTATGAGTTCCTTTATTTGGTTTTGAGTTTTTTTCTTTGTAATTGTTAAACACGTATAAACACTTACATGTTATGATAAACACTTAGTATGGAGAGTGTATGTGTATGTGATCTTAACTCATTTTTTTTTATTTAGTGTGCTATCATGTCTAATGTAGATCATTCTCAGTCTGCATCATGTGGTAATGATATAGTTGTAGGAGCTGAATATGATAATGAAATTCTAACTATTTCTTCACAACAGGTTGAATCAGAGGCAAATGTACTTGAGACTACTAGTGCAGAAGTTAAATCTAAGAAAGGTAGAAAGAAAATATCTTCAATATGGAAGTACTTTATAGAAACCACTTCTGTATTTAAGGGAGAGAGCATACCCTCTTTACAATGCATATGTTATCACAGGAAATTCCATAAATCCAAAACTGACACAACTTCACAACTCTTGAGACATGTGAAAGAATGTGACAAAACCAAAGCCAAGAATAAACAAGTTGTTGAATTGACAGATAAAAGGCAAAAAATAAATAAATTTTATATCTTTTGATGCCAATTCGGAAATTGAGATTTCATTGTTCCATGACCCCAAAAATTATAATCATTTTCAGATAAGAGAAATAATGAAAGATGAGTGCATGAGTATCCATTTATGATTATTGAGCATATGTGGTTTAATATTTTGTTGAAGGTGTTGAATCTCAATGAGAGGTGTCTAGAAACACTATTAGAGTGATTGCATGAAAGTATAGAAATGAAAAAAGAGATTAAAAATATTTCTTAGGAACATTCATAGAGTTTCTTTGACATCTGATTGTTGGACTTCAAATCAAACAGTGGGTTATATGTGCTTAATAATTCACTATATTGATGATTCTTGGCAACTGCATAAGTGAACCATCAACTTTATTGAGCTTGATCCTCCACACACCGGTACATTATTTGTAATGCAATATGTGATTGTTTAATATATTAGAATTTGCAGGACAAGGTATCTACTATCACATTGGATAATGCTAGTAACAATGATGTTACTGCAAATGCTTTAAAAATTAATTTTCGCCAGAGGAAAGTTATATTTTCGTGGTCATTTCTTTCATGTTAGATGTTATGTTCATATCTTGAATATAATGGTTCAAGATGGTTTGAAAGAGATGCAACAAATAACACATAAGATCAGGGAGACAATAAAATACCTTAAAAAGTCTTCTTCATGGTTACATAAGTTTGTTGAAGTGGCAAAGCAATTAGGGATCCCCACTTCAAAGGGATTATGCATTGATGTTCCTACAAGATGGAACTCCACTTACTTAATGCTTGAGTCTGCTTTTATTTACCGCAATGTGTTCGTTCATTATGCAGCTCGAGATTTCAACTATAAGTAGTTACCTTCTAAAATTGAGTGGTATAACTATGAGCAGATTAGAAGGTTTCTTTCTGTTTTTCATAGTGTGATTAAAATGATTTCAGATTCTTCTTATCCAACTACAAATATGTTTTTACCTACTGTCATACATGTAAAGAAATTACTTATTGAAGAATGCGCTCATCGATGAATTCATCAAGCAAATACGTTATGAAAATTAAATTTGATAAATCGAGGAGAATGTAATTTACTCATGTCGCTGGTCATGGCTTGATCCACGCTTGAAAATGAAATTCATTACTTTCACATTTCTAAACATACTCTAGTGGTAGAATCCAAGATTAAGAGTGTTGAGGATGTTATTTGAGAAATCTACAATCAATATTCAGTAGATATTATTACTTCAAGCTCTTCAATTCCTAGTGGATCTTCACAACTAGCAGTTGATGTGTCATTTTCATCAAATTTTAATTGTATGTAGGATTTACTGATTTTATTGTTACTTATGATTTCTGTCTTGGGTGATCTTGGCTTGATGACTTTTGGGGGGCTGCTATCTTGGGTGATTATGGTTGGTTCTCTTGGCTTTTAGTTTATCTTGGGTGATTGCTTGATGACTTTATTGTGGGTGATTCTAGCTTGGTTTCTGTCTTTGGCTTTGGTTTCTATCTTGGGTGATTCTGACTTGATGACTTTTTGGGAGCTGCTGTCTTGGGTGATTCTGGGCCTCTGACTTGGTTTCTATCTTCGGCTTTGGTTTCTGTCTTGGGTGATTCTGACTTGATGACTTTTGGGGAATCATTGGTTGGTTTTATTTTTTTTCTTGGCTTGATGATTCTTGTGTACTTCGTTGATGATACTCGTCGCTTTGCTTATTCTTAATTCTTAAGAGTTAAAATGGTATTCAACAAATACTACACTTAGTCTCATTTCACTTGCGATATTACACATTAATGGTTATGAAAACTAAATGGGACAGATGAACTTACTTTATTGTGATGTTTTTCAAATATTCAATTTAATTTTTTATGATCTCTGTTTGTTCTTTGTTGTTATATTATGTACAAGTTTTTTTTTTACATTTTTTCCTACCGACTCATTCTAATTTTAGCTTATTCAATATTCATTTCATTTTTTTCCTACACTTACTATTATTAATCTTTCATTTTGTCAATTTTTTTTAAAAATTTTAAATTCACATAACTACCAAGCTATTGACGGCATCAATGATTATTTATTTTAATTTTCTGAGCCCATTCATAATATTTATTTCATATTTTCTTGTTAGTTTTATTTACATGAAATGTAGATTATTATTTTGAAGATTCAAGGAAAAGCAATTTGAAGACTTGAAAGCTTGAAGTTATGGATTAAAATTGAATTTGGAAATTGTAATATCACTATTTTGTTAGCTTTATTGAATCAAATTATTACTTGTATATGATCATGTAAATTTTATTTATTCTAATAAATTGTAAATTTGTAAATTGTAATAATATGAGTTAGCAGTTTAAATTGTATTCAATTTTATATAAAAATAAATATTTCTGATTGTATATCTTGTAGTTTCAATTAAATAAATTTTTACTTAATTTTTGCTAATATTATTTAATTTTTTTACTGTATAAATAAAATTTTTTAACTGAAAAAATAAATTTTTGATTGTATATAACTATTTTGTATATTTTTTAGTTTTAATTTTTGCTAATATTACTTAATTTTTATTACTGTATAAGATTCCATTAAATATTTTTTTTTTTTACTTTTTCAAATTTTTTTTTTACTTTTTCAAGTTGGATGGTTGAAGTAAATGCATCTTATTATGATAGAAAAGTTATTAAAGTTAAGGAAAATTTTATAAGATAAAGATGCAATTATATTAATTGAATAAAAGAAAATATAAGATTTATTTGTTAGAATTTTGGATGGGTTTTACTCAGAGATAATGCAAAATGAGTATGTTAAAAGTTAAAAAAATTAGATAAGATTTAGAGTTTAGATGGAAATAAATTTTTAATGATAAAGAGTAAATTATTTTTATGTTAAGTGTAATATAAAAAATTTTAAGATGTAAAAAAATGATCTTAGTATTTGAATTAGATAGAATTTGACACATAATGGACACAATAATATTCATTGTAAAAATTTATTAAATATTTTTGTTGTATGAAAATTAAGAAAAATAAATATTAAAATATAAGATAGAGCCAATTTCAAAACATTTTTTATAACATAACAATTTTCAAATAAATTAATCTATAAACGAGTATTTGAACGAAATTTTAAATAAATAAATAAAATATGAACAATATCTCTCAAGTTGGCTTTTTACATAAGCATGAAGGTTCTTAGAATGATACTATAAAATGAACTGCATTGTCTGCATCTATGTGACCTAGCATCCTTAGAAACTGTGAACGAGATTTCAGCTCTTCACGAAACTTCTGTAGCTGCATAGAAGTAACATAAAACAAATTAAATAAAATTGAATGAAAATTATAGTATTTATGTTAAGAAAACCTACTTGCCCCAATGAATCAAATGTTAAAAGAGAACTGGCTATTGTTTGATCGGATGAAGGAAAGAGTTTTCTGTATATATATAGTAATGATGGAGAAAAAAAAAGTTCAGAACATTCCTCTTATTTGACTTATTTAGGAGGATTTTACATCAATTGTTCAGAACAAGCTCTCATCTTCTTCAGAGCCTGACTTTCCAGTTGCCTGACCCTTTCTTTAGATATCCCAAAAATGTCACCTACTTTTTGAAGTGATTTTGGCTCACTGTACTGAATGATTTTTCATTTTCTTGAGAAGAAGTTCGAGCAAATGATTTAATGGAAGGAGTTCGAGCAGTGATTGTAGGTAGAGAAGTATATCAAAGCTTGGTTTATTGCAGCTTCGAAAGACTATTCTTTGCATAATTATAATCATTGCAATCGCATGAGATATCATCACAATATTAAAAAATAAATCAAATTTCTTGATTTTTGTTAGCAATTGGATTAAGAATCATGATGATTGAAGGCTAAATATGGATGAATTTCAGAAGATCATCAAAAGTTAAAGGAGATTTAAAAGTCCACAATCATTCTTTTATTTAGTCATCAAGTTTGGTTTAACTATAAGAATAGAAGTCTCTTGTATGCTCTATTTGTTCGGAACAATGGAAAAGATCAGCAAAATTTGCAGAAAAACAAAAAGGGGAGGATAAAATATTGGCGATTTTATTAAGATTAGAGATATGAAATTTCAATGGGGAAAGAATTGTTGTATCATTTGTTTGGATGAGTGATGAGGTTTGAATGGTAGGGGAGGAGGTGGTTGAATTACTCATTAAATTTAGTAACAAATGAAGAATTGGGTATAGCTAAAAAATGACCCGGAACTATTACTATGAAACTTCTAGCTCTGATACCATGTTAACGGGGACCTTTAAAGACCTGTAACTACAAGTAAAGAGATTGACATCAATCTCATCTACAACTGCTTCTACTTACATAGCTACTTTCTTTCTCATATACATGAATCCCTTATGGAAGATTTTGTATCAAAAAGACAGAAGTGAAGATTCATGTATATTTTTCTTTTGAGATTTTTTAGCAAAAATTTCTGGAAGTTTTCTTGTATCTTTAAATAAGTATGTGGTTTATTGCAGATTAAAAACTTTCATATTATAATCATTGCACGCATGAGATAAAGATAGTAATAGGAAGAAGCAAAAAATGTATTTTTTTTATCAGTTAAAGGTCTAGATTCACTCAAAGATTAGTGATTGACAGAGAGGATGATAAGTACTAATGAGTGCTTGAACTTAACATAACAAACTGATTTATGGATATCTGATTTTCTGTGTATATTATCTATTTTAGTCCTATATTATAAAATTCTTCATCCATTTCTTTACTGAACAAGTCATGTTGTGGGCTCTGATAAAGCACAGATGCATTTTGTCAGCAAACAAATAAAAATATATATAATATACAAGTCTAGCGAAATTTTAACAATAGAAGACTAGAAGTACATTCAATTTATAGTACATCACATCAAATGCAAGACAAGTTTCATAACAGCACCAAACAAGAAACATAGAATGATCAATTTCAAAATGATATCTATTAGAGAATTTATTCCAGATGTAGATCTTCTGATTTAAAAAATTATAACACAAGAGTGATATCACGGGTTATAGAAAAAACCCGTATGGGAAACCATGTTGTCAGAACCACCATGTGTTCAAAGATCTCGCTTCTCGTAGTTCGAGAAGATGTTTGTCTGAAACAATATTAAGAATATCTCAACTAACTTATTTTCAAATATCAGAAGATCTTTAGAATGATCTGGAGAAAGGAGCGTGGTCTTTTTCTAAGGCTATCTTGATCTTGTGCATTGAGATTGATGATAGATAAAGATGGTTCTTATAAGATTTTTTTAAGAATGTATTTATTATTTCAGTTGAGAGATTCAAAACTAAAATGATTGAGCGATTACGACGGTGTATTTTGATGACTGCCTAAGGATGTAATGTATCTTGATCTTATTTTACAGCCTATATTATAAATATGTATATGGCACAGATCCATTTTCAGTGATATATTAATATTCGAAATTCTAATTTGCTTGATGAACAGATTTCTTTTAACATCACATACAAATGCAGACGTTCAAACAGCACAGACGCATAGAATGATCAATTTCCAAAATTTAATCAATATCAATCAAAGCAATCTTGGAAATTACGTCAAGTGGAGAAATAGTATAGTCAGATAAAAATGAACAAAATTTTATCCAACTTATAGAAATTGAAGTTATTAATAAAAATAGACAAACAACTATTTTTAGCCAAGCAGCAATCACGTATTTTGCAATATTTTGAAGCAGCAACAAAAAAAATATAGACAAGAACAATTAAGAAATAAATTCAACACTCTTAGAAGTCGTTTGAGGGATTTTTTCTAATTTACTTAAGGAAATTAGAATTGGTTATAATGCTATCACAAAACAAGTGACAGCATCCGAAGATGTTTAGTCTAAGTTATATAAGGTACTTAATATTATATTGAATTTATTTATTTAACTATATTCATTAGTTCCATATATTAACTATATTTATTTAATAATATTTAGATCAATAAAAGTGCAAGAACATTTCATAAAAAAGGATGTCCAATATATGAGTCTCTATATCGAATTTGTGGGGACACTACTGTAACTGGTAGTCTTCGACATCCATCGACCAAAGTTCCTTTAGATACTGAAGAAGAAAAGGAGACTGAGGAGAATCTATGAATAAAGAGAAATATGAATATGTTATGTTTAAGAGAGTAAATTTCAAAACGTGCTAAGAAGACAAATATTTAAGATGTTATTATTGCTAATATATTACATGTGTTGAGTGAAAGTTCAAAAAAGAAGGTTGATATTATGAAAAATAGAAGGGGCTTATCATCTCGATCTTCATCTGAATCAACAGAATCATTATTGATTAAATGCATGAATTTTCTTAACTCTATTGAAGATTTAGATGATCTAAGCTACTCAAAGATTTTGCAAAAGTTTCAAGAAGATCCAACATGGATGAAAAATATTCTTCATATGTCAGAATACAAAAGAAGGGGTTGGATTCTTACTTTGAAATAATTGAATATTATGAAGTTATATAGTATTAATTAGTTTACATTTAAATTTGTCTTGATATTTTATCATTTGAACAACAATATGATGGAATTAGTATGATATCGCTCTATGATGTGCTTAATTTCTTTGATATTTTGGCTTCTTTGATTAGTTATAATTGCATTATAACCAAAATAATTGAATATTATGATTGTTAATTATAATAGTAATTTCTTTGACATTTTTATGAATATTTTCATTAAAATTATTTTTTTGCAATTTATTTCTATTTCAAAAATGAGTTCGAATTCAAATTTTGAAAGTGGTTCTCATGAGGAATTTCATTTAGCAATTTCCCTTATTTATGTTGATGATTACAATAAGCATTATTTAACCAAAGAATCATGTATAACTTTAAGCCTTCAAGGTCATGAGTTTATCAATGAAATACTTCGAGGCCATTCAGCTCGGTGTTATGAAAATTATAGATTGAAACCTTATATTTTGTTAAATTTATGTACTATTATAAAGAGTGTAGGTCTAATGAAAGACTCAAAATGGTTAATAGTTGAGGTGCAACTTGTAATATTTTTATTAATGTTATCACTGAATGAGCGCTTACTAGTTGTGGTTGAACGATTTCAACATTCATTAAAAATAATCTCACATCGGTTGGGAGGGAATAGCAAATGATGTTAGAATTTTTTTTAGAATGTATTTCAAATCCCAATTAAACTTTCTGATACCACTATAAGGTATGCTAATTTTTATTTATTATTACTAATTTTTTTAAATTATTGAATGATAATTTTATTTATATTAACTAATATTTTTTTGAAATAGGAAAATATTATTTAGTTGATTCTGGGTATGTCAATATGTCAGATTTTTTGTCACCATATAGAAGATTAAGATAACATTTTCGTGATTATCGTGAGGGCACACAATCTCAAAGACAAGAAGAGCTTTTTAATTATAAACATTCTTCTTTAAGAAATATTATTGAGCGATGTTTTGAAATTTTAAAAGCTAGATTTTTTCTTTTAAAAAAATGTCTCATGATTGACGCATATAACGTTATATTGTAACTATTTGTTGTGCAATGCATAATTTTATAAGATCATGATCCAGATCATATATATATATATATATGTATATATATATATGTGTATATATATATATATATGTTGTATATATATATATATATATATATATATATATATATATATATATATATATATATATATATATATATATATATATATATATATATATGTATATATATATATATATATGTATATATATATATGTATATATATATATATATAATATATATGTATATATATATATATATATGTATATATATATATATATGTATATATATATATATATATGTATGTATATATATATATATATATATATATATATATATATTATTTGAGATGTATGAAAATGAAAATTTTTATTATACTTGAAGGAAGATCATATGTTGGTGTATTACCTTGATCTTATTGAGTCGATATTCTTTCGATACACCGATTACTGATATATATAGCTCTAGATTGGGTTATCGTATCGTGAAGCCCATGAAGTCGTATCATAGTAATTGAGTTTAGTTATTAATTATCTTATCTTATTTATCTAGATATTGAGAGTTCTCAAATTATTATAATAATGTAATATGAGACTTTTTTATATTGATTTTATGAAATATTGTATCTTTATTTTCTAATTTATTTGTGTTATTGAATATATTAATTTATTGAAGATTGATTTAAATTTTATGATAATAGTGAATTTATTTTTTCTCAATCTTATTTTAGAGTGTAATAATCAACCTAAATCATTTTATTTTTTTCAATTTAAAATTGAGAAAAATGATAAAATCAAATATGTTTTTTGTTTTCTATTTTTAAAAATAAAAAATTTATAAGAATATCAAATATGTTTTTATTTTTTGCTAAAATAAAAATGAAACAAAAAAAAACTGAAAATAAAAATAAAAATAAAAAATAAAAAAATAGAAAGTCATCCCAAAGGAAAGTTATTTCGAATGTGAAGTAGGTGATTATTGGTCTAAGGCACCTTTATTCAAAATAGAAATATTTGTTGGCGATATTTTTCTGAAAATTTATCATGCGCAAGATTTAATTGAAGCCTCTATTGTTGTTAGTAGGAAAAATGATATAAGATTTTAGCTAAAATAGGACACAAAATTCTTGTATGTATATTAAAATGTGCGCAATATGTAAGTAAATAATATTACTCTGTTTTTAAAATAAATCTAGGAGTTTTTAATCCCTTCTTGATTATGGTCACTATATCTTAATAAATCTTTTTTCAATTTGGTTTATGATAAAAATATTCTCTCTTACTTTTTTTTATAATCTCGTTTATTTGGAGATATAAATGAATTGAGTTGAGTTTTAGTCATCTTAATTTGAAATTTCATTAATTAATTAAATTTAAACTCTTATTTTATTTTATGAATTAGAGTTTGGTCATCCTTTAACTTATTTAATATGAAAAAGATAAAATAATTTTAATTTAAATAATTATTATGATAAAATTTAAAAAATATATATTTAATATAAGAAAATATGATATAATTTTAATAATTTAATATTTAAATTATCAGATAAATATATTAATATTTATTGAAGAAGTTAATTTGAGATTTAAAATTTTAAATAAAATTAATTTGAACTTGGCTTAATTCGTCGAGCTCCTCTCATAAATCATCAAATTGACTTCAAATCATATATAAGAAAACACTCCATTATTTATTTATTTTAATCGAGAAACTTATTTCTGCAGCAAGATCAGAAAATTACACTCGAAATGGGCACGAATTTCTTCGAGCTATGATCCTTCTTCTCCTCATCACCTTCGTCCTCGTGTTTTTCCTCAACAACATCCAGGTTTTCCTTTTCCGAGCCCAACTCCGAGCTATGATCCTTCTCCTCCTGCTTTTCGTCAACAACATTCAGGTTTTCCTTTTCCGAGCCCAACTCCTCGTAATCCACCGGCAGCTTTGCCGGCAGGTTCTCAATAGTCGGCTCCGCCGGCTTGTGCTTATACGCTATCACTCCCGCTCCGTACGCCGCCACCTCCTCCGCCTCGATCTCCTCTGGTGGCCACACCCGCGCATTCGGAAACCGATCCTTCACCGCCTGTTTCAGCTTCTCAGACCTCGAAGCCTTTCCGACAAAAACCACCTCATCCACCGGCGACTCGCTCAGCTTCGGACTCGACAGCAATTTCTTCACTATATCAAGAACCTTATCCAGCGGATCAATTACCAGAGTCTTCACCGCGCCGCCGACCACTCCGCCCACGAGACCGATCAGCCCGCCTGGCCCGGAGTGCTTGCTCTCCTGCGCCTTTTGCTCGCCAAAATCGATGGGTTCTAAATGGGTTTCTTGTGCCACGAGATCGAATTTTAAATCGAGCTCGACCGAGATGATGCTGACGTCGAGGACGCCGCCGGTGACGGAGACGATGGCGAGACGTCTGGTTGAAGTGGGTTTGACTTTCTCCGCATAGGTGGCGGCGACTGCGGTGTGCTCGTTGATGACTTGGATGACAGTGAACCTGGCGATCCTGGCTGCGCTGGCGATCGCCTCGCGGTTGCCGGAACTGGTGGAGTTAGGGACCACCACCACCGCGGCCTGAAAGTAGATTTCGAGCTGATTTTAACCCGATACATATACATATATCCACAATTATATCTAAATTTTAATAACATAATATTATATATCACTTAATCAATTAATTATAAAATACTATATATTAATATAATATTAAATATATATTAATACATAATTTCTATTTATATAATAATATATAACATTTCACTTTTAATATATAATATTTTTACAATTAATCTATATCAATTATATATTAATTGAATATTATGTCATTATATTATTAAAATTTGGTTAAAAAAATTATATTCAAATTTCACATATAATTATTATATATATATATATATAAATTTTGGATGAACTATCTTCACATTACCTGAAAATTAGGGGCGCCGAAGAAGGATCTTACAACTTGATCGGCGTCGTTAAAGGCCTCCACCACTTCGGCCTCGCTCGGTTCTCGGAGTCCGTTCACCTTTACGTCTGTATATATACATATCTATTTTTAATTAAAATTATATCGAGAAAATGCGGCATAAATTATTTTGTTTGTTGTATATTATAATACGATGACGTCATTAACAATATATTATGAACGAGCGATATGAATATTTATCTATAACTAAGTTATTTTATATAAAGTAAGTCATATATATATATATATATATATATATATATATATATATATACCATGAAATAAAATTGGAAGATTTATATATAAATCATATAATTCTTATGTATGTATACATCTATTATTAAAAATTGATATTTATTTATAAAATATTTTATTATTGTTAAAAAATTATATTTTATTTTAGAAAGATTAATAATAATAATAATAATGAAAGTTTTGATATAATATTAAAAATTTAGATGTTATTTATATAAAAATATTCAAATTTAAATATTAAATATGTACCTTATATAAAAAATTAGTGGTATGTGTAAATTTTTAATTAAAATTTTTGATAAAATAATAAATAGGTGGGATCGAAGATTAAGAGGGAAACCTTTAGTTCCTTGAGCGACAATATATTTAGTGAGAACTAACCCGCCAACACGAAGATGGGACTGTCCGAAATCTATGCCAACTGAAATCGACGCCATTATTATATATTTCTCGACGAGTGGCCATTGGGACTAAAGGATATGGGCTTTTATAGGATAGCGTGTTAGATCGTAGCCATTGGTTTCTTAATTATTGGACTGTTTTGATGCATTGAGATTGGGCTTTGGGCCCAAATATTATCAATATTTAAAGGGCCCACACTATCGTACGGCTTGATTCTCAGGCGACGTGCCCCTCTCACGATCGTCCATTTATGTTATTATATATATATATATTTAAATTTAGTTTATTATTGCAATAATTTCGCATAAATTATAATGCGCGTGAAACATGTGATGTGCTGCGGCTCGTCAGCATGGAGATAAACAATACCCTATAATTTATACTTTTCCGATCAAATTAAAGCGTTGTTTTAATATAAAATAATAAAAAGATTTACATATATATCATACAATTTTTTAAAATTTACGTATTGTTAGCCTTAAACCCACTAAGTAAGATCAACTTATGAATCCTTCATCTCCATTATATCATATTATTTATCAAATTCTCATTTAAATCAAATATATTAAAATCATTTTTTATACATATCTAATAATTAAAATTAAATATTTATTTATCTAAATTTTATTATACTTAAAAAATACATTTCATTTTTATAAAACAAATGATAATATTTTTGATATAATATTAAATATTTAAAATATTATATATATAAAAATTAAAATTAAAATTTTAAATATATAAATATATAAAAATTATATATATGTATCTAAATCTCCTTAAATAATATAATAATATTTAATCAATACAACACTAATTGTATTCACAGGAAGTAAATCTTTAAGAAAATATACAATTATTGAAATGCAATAATAAAATCCTTA
Source organism: Cymbidium sinense (assembly GCA_021442155.1). Taxonomy (NCBI): domain Eukaryota; kingdom Viridiplantae; phylum Streptophyta; class Magnoliopsida; order Asparagales; family Orchidaceae; genus Cymbidium; species Cymbidium sinense. The sequence continues at coordinate 102,705,236 of CM038215.1, forward strand.
ATTAATATGTTCTCTCTAAATTCGATGTAAAATTTATGATACAATTCATCATAAAAACGCTATAATATTAATAACATTTATTTTAGATAATATTAAATCAACAAGATTGACAATGCCAAATAGCTACTCACCATACAGCTTAACTCCTTGAATTTTTTTTTTTTTTTTTTTTTTTAGATATTTGAGCAAATTTAATCGTAAATTCATAAACACAACGCGTCTGTGCTTGAACTTACTTAAAACAAATCTTTCAATTTAATTAAGATCTTACTACTTGAATTTTGAAAAATAATCCAATTTATTAAATAAATAAATAAAGATTTCTTTAATGGAAGACAAAAAACAAAAAAAGCATTCAAAAATCAAAAGAAAGATGAAGCTATCAAATAGTAGAGCTACTTTCTATTACAAGGATGAAGAAAAATACTAAAAAAGAATAATGAGAAGAGAAAAAAAAAAACATCACAGTAGAAAATTCATAAAATTAAACTGATTAGATTTCTAAATTAAATTTGAAATTAAAATGATTGGTACCTCCAAAGTGGAAGAACAAATGTATTTCATGAGCTTAGAACCCCCCATGAAAGCATGAAGGAGACCTATTTCACCCAATATATGAAGAATACATTACACAATCAGAACAATATACCATAGGAGAACAACTAAAGCTCAATTTCAATCACCCCTACAAGCACTTTTAAATTCACCATAAATAACATTTAATTAAATAAAATATTACAAATCACACAAATGATGTCATTTATAAGTCTACAAATCCAAAATTTTGGATTTCACACAATAACTCCTCTAGCTGGGAAGAAAAATCTATCAACCTGGATAGTATAAATAAGCTTAAGCTCTCTAAACTCAGACAAGCAGTGGGCAGAAGAAGCCTAAAACAGGAATGGCAGCTGGTTAAGATCAGCGAAGTTTACCTGTGAAGAGGACCTCATCAACACAGATCCCTTTGCCTTAATTACTCTTCTCGTACATAATAAAAATGTTGCAGAGAACAGAAACTTCCCAGATTAATGCTTCTCAATCCAACAGGGAAATGGACTCAGATTTCAGAAGCTTTTTATATGAGGTCCCTTCAGTTTCATTGTGGGACAGTAAATGAACCTAAACAAGAGAAACAAGCCTTAGTGAAGAGCTTTGTAATGTGCCTCCAATTCAAAGCATTAGAAAGAGAGTAAAAAAAAACCTTTATTTCCACTGATTTGGGGGCCTCTTAATCATCCAAGTAGTAATAAGACCCTGCAGCTTTCTGTTCCCTATCTTTGGTAGAATCCAATTTGTTTATGCGAGGTCGATAATTAGTCGGGTCCCTTCTAAAAGTAATATCAAGATGCTGCAATAAAAATATATGTATATAAGTGTAAACAAGTTGTTTGATTATGTGTGTGTGTGTGTATATATATATATGCAATATTAAATCCCATAAACATTTAGGCTTCGTTTGGGAGGGCTTTTTTAGTGCGTTTTGTATTGGAAAACGTGAATTTCTGGTTTTGATACTCGTTTGAATAATATGCTTTTTGAAGCTGCGTTTTATTCTCTGAAAGTTCGTTTTACTTTTTCAAAAGAAAACAAATAGTTTTTTTGAAATTTTAACCAGAACTTTTGAAATCAGAAAAGCTTACGAAATCTTAGATAATTAGAGCTGACAAACTTTTGCTCTCTGATCCTGAAAGCATGTTGAATTCTTCACCAAACTCTTGACAATTTCATTAGTTGATTTAACCCCGTTTGGTAATATTGTTCTGTATTTATTTGTTAAGATATCGTATATTTTGTACTCTTATTGTCGACTAAAGAGAATGATTGTTTGGTTAAATCTAAAACGTTGAAAACAGAAGCAATTTCATAGTGAAGACTATGGCAATGATGCTATTTTGTTGAACAACGACTATGTATAATATTATAAAATTTATATAAAACTAAATTAAAACATAATCATGAATAGTAGATAGCTGATTAAAATAATTATTTTTTAACTTCTTTAAAAATAGTATCTCTAAATGTTAACTAATGAACTACTAGAAATATAATATAGCTGAATTTTATATCAAAATTACTAATTAACAAATAATTAAATACATTTATAAATTTTTAATTCATTAAGAAAATAATTTGATATTTTATCATTTAAATAAGTTATTGGCAAGTAGGCTATCTAATTAATCTTTATTAACATAATTAATGAAGATAATTTAACACCACATCAAGTAGATAATAATTAATCAAAAAAATTCTTTTTTAACTAATATTTAACCAGTAATTAGGCTACTCTCTGTCTCTATCCATAATTAGCATAATCAACTAATACTTTTTAATATACTAATTGACATTCAATAATGCTTAATTAGACAATTTAAAATTCTATTGATCAATTCACGATTAATTTAAAATTTACCATTAAGTAAAAACAATTAAGCCTATCATAATCAGTATATTAACTAATCAATCAAATTGTTATAATATTATAATCTTAAACACGAACTAAATATCTAATCAACCTAATCTTTCATTATTAATTATTTACCAGTTAATGTGATAATAAAATATGTTAATCATTGATATTTAGCCTAATTACTTTTAATGGCAAATTATTAGTCCAGTTTCATATCTAGTTTTAAATTAAGAACCTCATAGGAGGCATTTTGCATTAAATATTTTTTAAAAAATAAATAAAATCAAATCAAACAAAAAACAAAACAAGTCCACCTATTGTTCCAAGAAAATTACTTCTAATTTACGTAAAGATGGACTTTTCCTAAATCATCAAAGTAGGTAAGTTTTTTTTACCAAAACTATTTGTGCTATAGCAAGAAGTAGAAAGCCTGAACAAAAGGAAACTAAGATGACGGCAACAAAAACAACAACAACAAGCCTTTATCCCACTAAGTGGGGTCGGCTATATGAATCCTCCGTCTCCATTATGTCTATTGTGTCAAATTCTCATTTAAATCCAGATACTAAAGTCGTTTTTATATATCTTAACCAAGTCTTTTAGGTCTACTCCTTTCTTAACATAAAGGCAAATCTAATGCATCTCTCTCCTAATTAGAGACGACGCTTTGTATGGCCATAGGCATTTCTCTAATCTTATTTGCCAGGAACTTTTTCCAGAACATGCTCATTTAGCATTTTATCTCTAAGAGTAAAGCCACTCATCCACCGAGCATCCTCTCTCTGTACACTTAACTTAGTCTTCTTTCTCTTTTATTGGCCAACATTCTATACCATAAGTCATTGCAGGTCTTACCACCATCTTATAAAATTTTCCTTAGGTTTAAGTGGAACTTTTCTATCACACCAAAGGCGGATGCATTCCTCCACTTCAACCATCCAACTTGAATTCTACTAATAACATCTCCATCTATTTCACCATCATTTTGAACAATAGGGCCTAAATATCACGAATCACTCTTATTAATGACTTGTTCACCTAATGTCACAACACTACCACTAGAACTTCTAAAATTACACTCCATATATTCAATTTTAGATCTACTTAAACGAAAACCTTTAGACTCTAATGTTGACCTCCATAATTCAAGTTTCTCTTGGACTCCCTCTCTAGTCATAAACAAGAAGAATGTCATCAGCAAAAAGCATACACCAAGGTACATCTTCCTGTAAATGCCTAGTAAGAACATCCATAACTAAAGCAAAAAGATAAAGGCTTAAAGCTGATCCTTGATGTAATCTAATTGAAATGGGAAAACATTTTGTCGATCCTCCTTGTGTTTGGACACAAGTAATAGCTCTAGTATACATATCCTTAATGACTCGAATATAACCAATATTAACTCCTTTCGGTTCTAGAACTCTCCAAAGGACATCTCTTGAAACTTTATCATAAGCTTTCTCTAAATCAATGAATATCACATGTAAATCCTCCTTACTTTCTCTATACTTCTCCATCAAACCTCTTAACAAATGTATAGCATCCATAATAGATCTACGTGGCATGAAACCAAACTGATTGTGAGAAACTTTTGTATCATATCGTAACCTATGCTCAATTACTCTCCCATAATTTTAATGTATGACACATTAACTTAATTCCTCTATAATTTGCACACTCTTGTGCATCACCTTTATTCTTAAATATAGGAACCAACAAACTCTTTATCCACTCATCTGGCATCTTTTTAGTCATAACCAATCCCATAGGTGGTCATGCAGCTGTGTAACCATTCTCAAAGATCATTTTTACATTACAAAAAAATTTCACCTAACAATGACTAGTTTTGTAATAAGCATGCTTATAAAACCCAAGTGATGTTAAGCCACTGCGCTTCCTCATGTTGTATGATCATGAGGATTTTAATATAACTAACGAGTCAAATCTTAGCTAAAATTCCGAGTTTAATATCAGATCATCTCAAGCCTCCAAAGGACATCTCCAAAGGAATTTTAACTCTCCAAAGGACATCTCTTGAAACTTTATCATAAGCTTTCTCTAAATCAATGAATATCACATGTAAATCCTCCTTACTTTCTCTATACTTCTCCATCAAACCTCTTAACAAATGTATAGCATCCATAGTAGATCTACGGCATGAAACCAAAGTTGTGAGAAACTTACATCACATCGTAACCTATGCTCAATTACTCTCTCCCATAATTTTAATGTATGACACATCAATTCTTAATTTGCACTCTTGTGCATCACCTTTATTCTTAAATATAGGAACCAACAAACTCTTTCTCCACTCATCTGACATCTTTTTAGTCATAACCATTCTCAAAGATCATTTTTACATTACAAAAAAATTTCACCTAACAATGACTAGTTTTGTAATAAGCATGCTTATAAAACCCAAGTGATGTTAAGCCACTGCGCTTCCTCATGTTGTATGATCATGAGGATTTTAATATAACTAACGAGTCACATCTTAGCTAAAAATCCGAGTTTAATATCAGATCATCTCAAGCTTCCTAATTATCAAAGCTTTTTACAGTAATCGATACTTACTCTAGCTTTCTTTTATTTAGACATAACAAAATTAGATGTTGATGCAGGACAATCAAGCTCATAGAGTCTTCTCCATATAGATCAGAGTCAAGTGCCCATTTAGCTTTTATGCATGTTTAATTTAGTTTGAATATTTGAAATATACAATTAGACACATTATATCATCACACATTAGTTTGAAATATATTTTAGTATGAAGTGAGTACCACGTTCAATATAAAAAGCATCTTAGAGAAATATGAAGACATCTATAACTTGAATAGCATTTGATTTTTCTCAATCCTCTCTTTCCCGATGGATTGTCAAGTGACTTGATGCACCGATCATCGAAGTACCCTCAATGCTATGGGATTTTTCTCCATCAAATTATGCAGACCCTATAGTAAGCAGCATGTGATTGCATTATGCTTGCCCCATTTTGTTCCCACTCATCCACGATAGTGTAGTCCCCGTCTCTACCTAATTAGTGCTTGCTCTGATAGAACTACCATCCTAACAAATCAACTATGAAAACTCTCAAAACAACACAAATCTAAATATGTATCTCATCTAGACTTCTTCTTTTTTATCATTTAAGACTATAAAAGGTCTTCTACTTCTAATCAAATGTCTTTAAATGCCTGTGCTTTTAAATATGTAGTTTATTGTCTTGTGGTTCCTTAAGTTTGCAGTACTTTACTTTGACCCTGGTTGTCCTATATTTTATTTCTATAGATTGTAGAACTTGAAAGATGTTGTAGGTTTTAAGTTTTTAATATCTGCAGTGTATGCGTGCACATAACTTTTTTTAATTTAAGAGAACTTGATTAAGATGTATAAAAAATGATCTTAGTATACTTGAATTAAATGAGAATTTGACATAATCACTTATAGGAGAGAAGAAGGATTCATGTGACCCACCTAGTGGGATTAAAGCTTGTTGTTGTTGTTGTTGTAAGAGAAGTACCTTCAATTAGGTTTAATTCATTTATTTTTTACTCATTTATTAATACATAATAACAAATGAATGAAGCTTATTCATGCACAATTATTATATTGCACATCTTATTTTATTTTTTAAAATTCGTTTCTTCATCTTGTTTGTGAGCAACAATGCTCATATTGTCTTTGTACACCACCGCTTCTAAAACACTTCATATTGGACAGAACGAGCCACTAAATTAATATAATTTTCTAACTTCGCTTACCATCACAGAATATAAGCAGGTTTTCTAAATGATCAACGAACAATAATTCTAAGCCTGAAAAACAACTGGAGAGAACTCCAACTGCTATTTCAGATAGAGTAAAATAGTTGCCAATGCCCAATACTATTGCAATGAAATTGAGTAAAAGACTAGAATTTTCATCTAACAATGTCATTAAATTTGATTGATCGAGCATTCAATTAAATCTCTACAGTATACATCCATAGAACAGAAAAATAAAAAATTTGTCCTGCTGTGCAATTATGCATCAGGAAGTAAATTAATCCTCTATATTTGACGGCTAAAAATTTCATTATTTTAATATCTATGTAAATAAAAGCATAATAGATAGATCAACTTCTCAATGAGATAAATCTGTTGATGACCAGCATCAAGTGAGAAATAAAATTTAAAATAAAATCTTAAGGTTTTTCAAAAACTAAGTTGCCTAGTTGTAAATAATGTAGTTATTAGACGGAAATTGTGGTACTCACGGATAAGAAGCGATTCATCCCAGATACCAATGTCTGAGGAGTATTAGCAATACAATCCACAGATGGTTTTCCCTCATAAACAATCACTTTGTCAGCAAGATAAGTTGCCATTATGAAATCATGCTCCACAACAAAAGCTGTTTTCTTTGCATGCAGAATGAACCTCTTTATCACCTTTGATGCAACAATACGCTGCTCGGAGTCAAGATAAGCACTCGGCTCATCTATCAGATATATGTCTGCAGGCTGCACAAAGAATTCAAATGATGATTAAAACACCATAGAACTTCACAAAAAGATGTAGCATTAAGATTCAGGCATTTCATGGTGGTCTGATAGAAAATACAAACTGAGGACCAAGAATCAAACCAACCTTGCCAAGGCATAGGCACAATGCAACCCTTTGCAACTCTCCACCAGACAGATTAATAACTTCTTGGTCCATCAATTGCTCAATTTGCAATGGTTTCATAACATCAGAAACAAATTGAGGATGCATATATGAGTCCCGAATTTTTTGATGCAACAAGTGCCTCACTGAAGATTGAAACTTGGGACTTATCTTTTGAGGCTTATATGAAACATTGAATTCAGGTATTTCAATATCTGAACCTTCAACGGAGTCAGGCTTCACCAATCCAGCCTATCAAAGGTCCATAAAATTAATGGCACAAAAAAAAAAAAATCAGCAATCCAAGTGTTTATGTGTAACGAGATAGAAATAATTGATTAATAAGAACAGCTCAGTAACAAGCACACCATAAACAATGCTTGGTCAAAAGATGCAAAGATAAATATAAACAAACTTAATTATATAGCAAGCATCATCCTCATTCACAAGAAAAAGTTGGCTCTGTAGTAAAGGTGAATAATAACTTCGTTAGTAGACCACCTCAGCAATCATCACAGTAACCAAAAGTTAGGCCACAAGTAAGAAAAAACTAGCAGCAAAAGCAATTACATTAAATGCAACCTATTAAAAGTCAGATTGAATGAGAGTTTCCAGGTGAATTTACACATATATAAATAATCAGTATATCATCCTTTTATCATAAAAATTAAATCTGATGCAACACAGGTCAGGTTCCACATCAAAATTTTCCATGTCACTAAGTGGGTGTGCATAATCATTCTTAATAGGTAATAACTGGATAAGTTGATATCTAACAACACTTGACCACATGTCCCTGAATAGCAGCCATATAACAATCATTCATTAACCAAAATATACGTGAATCTGATGTCAGTAAGCCAATATAAAATTAAAGAAAGAAATGCAAAAAAAGGCATACCAACATGCGAATAAATGTCGTCTTTCCAGTTCCATTCTCCCCAAGCATCACAATGATCTGGGAGTCGGTAAATTCACCCTCCATCACAGAAAGTTTGAAATTACCCTGTGTTTTAATCATTGTGGGATACCTGTAACGTTGATATGTCTGAATCTCCTCAGCACTCTCCTGAGGGGTCTCCGCAACCTAAAAAATAATAATTTCAGGACTTCTGAGTATTTAAACCTCGAAAAGTTGTCAATTCCTTACCTTAAAAGTAAGTGACTCATCCCTAAAGCGCAGATTCTCAGTAGGAACAAAACCAGCCAAGAAAATGTTGATACCTTCCCGTACAGAAAAGGGTAAAGTAACAACACCATAAGCTCCTGGCTTCCCATATAAGCAACAAATGAAATCGGACAAGTAATCCAGGACACTCAGATCATGCTCCACGACGATCACATAGCTGAGAATAGAGGCAAGTGAGTTACCATATGAAAGCTTTCAATATCAAAATCTTATGGAGATATCTTTCCACCTGTTTGGCCGGAGCAAAGACCGAATTACTTGAGCAGCTTTAAGCCTTTGCCTCACATCAAGATAACTGGACGGCTCATCGAACATATATATCTCTGCATTTTGCACAGCAACCACAGCAATAGCAAACCTCTGCAACTCTCCACCAGATAGATCCCCTACATTGCGATCAATAACTTGATTCAACTCAAGATCATTACACAACTCCGACTTCATATCTTTCTCATCCTTCTGGTCAAGCACTTGGCCAACATTTCCTTGAACAGCTTTGGGAATGTGATCAACATATTGAGGCTTGATAATTGCCTGTCAATAACCAAATAAAAATTTAAATTAAAAAACAAAACACAAGAATACAAATAATGGGTTCAGATTTTTCCAGTATTACCAATATCACTACTAAATAAGATACGAATCAGTAAATATCCAGGTAACAATTCTTAACCAAAAAAAAAGATCACATAAATAGGTTGTTCATAGACAACAAATAATTGCCAAAATAGCCAAGTTAGACATTGCCTTCGCTAAATAAATTGAATCTTACACAAACTGTAACGCCACAAATAATTTATGATGCTTATCAAATTGAAATTGTTAAATGCTTTAATTATTTTTTAAACTACTATTCCAATAGAACTCTCTACGTTTTACCATCACAATAGAATTTCCCGCTCCGATAAAAGAAAATGCTGAGAAGATAACATAAAACCTCTACAGAAAAAGGCTTGATCGATCAAAGAAAAATATCAAAATACACACGAAAAATGAGATGAAACATGATGCATGTAGCTCCAAGAACAATACTAGCATTATTGTAAACTACTTAAGTTTTCAAAGCTGACAATTAGAATGCCAAGCTAATTAAGCTACCATGTTCTTAAAGCAATACTACTACTTCAACAATTATGGAAATTTCCAAACTAACAACTGACATACAAAGGATCTGCCAAGCTCAGAATGAGAAAAACTTTCAATACAAGACAAAGCTCAACTTACTAGCTTCTAACGCCATTATAAATTTTGAAGAAATAGTTATGTAAACCTTAAGTGATAGTAGCCATAAGTATTCATTAATCATCATCATTAGTCTTATCCAGACGACTTCGGTCAGCTTTATGAATGTTTCTCCATTCATTTTCTACAGTAATACAAAAGGTGATAAATCTGGCTTAAGTAAGTTTATTAGAAAACTTCTGGACAAGTTATCATTATTGCTCTCTTTTCAAATCCTTTACAAATCCTGAAAAAAAAAAATGCACTTTCAAAAATGTGAAAAAAATAAGAATAGATTTATCTCAAATTTATGGCCAACAAAAATGCTTAAATAAAAATAAAACCACTAAATAGAAAATGTCTCTACTTGACATGATGAGACACCCAAAATAGTGGAAAAATATAATCATGAATGAACAACGGCACTAATTGACTACAAACCTTTAGATTATCCTCCAAAATTCGTGTGAAATAATTCTGAAGCTCAGATCCACGGAAGTATGTCAAGATTTCCTGCCAATCAGGAGGATTCTGCAAAAGAAATATTGATGAGTATATTATATATTAAAAATGATAAAAAAATGACAAAATTGAGCAATGTTCAAATAGATTACATTAAATCGTCCTAAATTGGGTTTTAACTTTCCAGCTAGTACTTTGAGAGCAGTAGACTTCCCGATACCATTTGTTCCAACAAGGCCCAGAACTTGCCCGGGTCTGGGCACTGGTAGCCTGTAAAAAAATATTTCAGCTGTTTTACTTGAGTCATAATTTCAAAATAGAACAGCTTTGCCTCCATTAATGCAAACTAAATGATACCTATGCAGCTTGAATGTGTTTGGTCCATAACGATGCGTTGTATCTTTGTCAAGATCCTTTGGTAGATTAATAATTTGAATTGCCTCAAAAGGACATTTCTTTAAAACAGAATAACAAATAAGTTATCATTTTGCATAGCCTATAAGAAAAACAATGCAGTACAACTGAACAACTGGACGGCAGAGACCTTGACACAGATACCACATCCAATGCATAATTCTTCAGAAATGAAAGCAATTCTTGAGGAAGATACGACCTCTATGCAAAGCTTGCCTGCCAAGTTAATGCCATAGAAGCCAAAGAGTTATATTTCAAGTAATACAAACATGACATGTGCAATACAGAAGCTTCTGAGAAAGAATAAGGAGCCCACCAACACTGAAACTATAATTACAACTTCCTATAAAGCTAACAATGCTCTAACAATATTGGTTACAAGAAATATAAAACATGTGTTATAAATTTCTAAAATCTTAAGATAAAGTCATGAAGATAAAATGACTTTTGAAAGCACTAACATTCCAAAAAAATTAAAGTTCACATGGAGAATCAAATTAACTTCCTCAAAAATATAATCTATCGACAAATTAAGTATACTAATTCCATAAAAAAACATGGAAAATGGAACGAAAAAACCGCATATCAACATCAATACCAATCAATGCTCGTTACAGCATAAATTTAATGCCTTGGTAAATAAAACACAAATTTTTTTGAGAAAACTTACCTCTAAATCAAATCATGAAAGCTTAATATAACGCAGGAATTATACATCCCATAAAATCACTGGAAAAATCAGACAATTCAAGATCACAGGATCTATCCACCTGCAAACTCCGATTTTGCTTCAGCATACCTCTTTGACACTTTCCTAGATGTGGTAATTCTACCAATTTTCGAAAAACTTTATCACAGAATAAACCAAGAAACCTCCGTAGCAAACATCCACATGTCTAAAAAAGAAAAAAAAAACAAAATTTAACAACGCAAGAGTTTGAATCGCCTCAGGTGCACTTTACAATACCTGTTTTCACCACAGGACAACTCTTCTTGCACTCCTGCCGGCATTTCTTCGGCTTACACCGATCAGAACTGACGATGGCGATCCGAGTCAATCTATCAGCCATCTCGCCCCGCCAAAACCAACTGATCCACAATTAGAAAACCTGATCTTCCACACGCTGCCACAACGATTCCAAGGATTGATAAAGAGATCGAAGGCGCAAACGCAGCGAATAAGGGTTTAGGAAGCACCGCCTTGGTTTAGGAAGCACCGCCTCTCCCTGCTTTCCTCCGAAGCAGAAGCCCTAACTCCTAAGAAAAAAAATTACATATATAACACTTTAAATAATTTTATTTATATATTAAACCTTTAAATCCAGCCAAATGATATTTTGGGACAAGTTAAATCCATTGTAAACCGTTAAAGCCGCTTTCACAGGTTAAATCCGGATTTACTAAATCCTGTTGGTAGCCCTATTTACGGGATTTAGAGAATCAGAAGCGCGCGAAGGAGAGTGGGGAAAACGCGAAGGATTACCTTCGCGACGTCTCCCCTTCTCTGTTTTTCGGGCAGCAGCAAAGCGCACAAGACGAGGGTTTCGAATGCCGAAATGCCGAAATGCCGAAACGCCGTCAATCCCATTCCTTTAATTATTATTATTTTAATTTATTTTTAATTAAATTTAAATTATTTAAATAATAATTAATTAATATACCATCTTTTGATTGATTATAATTTAATAAACTTAGATATATTTAATGTAAACTTACTCCCTTATAATTGATACATAAATTTATAATAATTGATATATTATATTATAATAATTATATTTTAATTAATTTAATTATAAATAAATTAAATAAAAATTATTATTTAATTTACTTATTAAACATACTCAATCATAATCTTAACACACAAGAAAATTATATATTCTATTAATTATTTAAATAATATTTAAGAATGATATATTTATAGCTATCATTTACTCTTTTTTTTTGGTTTTATAATTATCATTTTAATATTTATTATATATTATTTATTATAATTTTAATTAATATTATCATCTATATTATTATTATATTCTTAATTACTTGACTTACATCTTCTTGACTTAATTATTTAATTAGTCCCAAGCTTTTTTTTCAAGTATAAGCTAACCAAGATGAGAGTAATTATTAATCAATATTAATAAAAAAGATTTAGGTTAATTAAATTAATATTATTTATAATTCTAATTGATTATATAATTTTTCATATAATTAGATTTATTGTTATAATTAGTATTTAATAGTTATAATATAAAGAATTTTTTTATTAAATAATAACAAACTTAATTATATTGATATTATATAATAACTTTAATATTTAAAAATTTAGAGGACTAAAATTTAAAATAATGTAATAATTTTATAAGTTTTTATCATCATATTTTTTTATCGTTCCTACTTAAAATTTGTTTTAGATAATCTCTTATTACCTTATTATTTATATTGCTACCATTTCAATTAGAAAATTATTTTTATCATTTTTTTTAAATTTTTATGGCAATTAATTAATTTTTATAATTAGATTAAAATTATTGTTTATTTCAGATAAAATATTTAAAATATTTTATCTATTTACAATGACCCTACTTTCAGGATTTTGGTATCGTGGTCACCATGTGGTTCGCCGCCTCTTTTCTTTTTACTGGTTCATAGAGTGAAAAAATAAAAAATTATTATTATTATTAGATATCAAATATGTAAATAAAATAATTATTAGTCCGATATATATAAATAAAATAAGAGGCGGGTGAACCCAGCAAATTCAATTTCGCAAGCCACATGGCGATTAGGCTCGACTCATTACAACACGTGTCTTTTAACTTGTCGCGTGGCTGAAGCGTGCTGCATTTGGTTGGTTTTGCTATTTATATTGGACTAGAAGGGAGCACACGCCAGTGGGAATTATCAGTTTGGTGTACTAATTTAAATTATTTGCATTTTGGTATTATGAAATTTTATGCATAGGAAACATAACTTTTTTTTGGGTAATAAAAAATAACCTTTATATCTCCTCTTTAATGGTACAAAAATTTTAGAATTTCGTGATTTTGAAGTTTAGATAAAATTAGATAAAATATTTTCTAGTGTTTCTTAAATATTAATATTTATTAGTTTTTTTTAATCCCTACATTATATGACATATTAATGAAATAATTTAAAACAGAAAGATTTATATATATAACATATATTTTTTATGTATTTATATATTTAATATCTAAAATTAGATATTTATTTATTTAATAATTTTTTATATTTAAGAATGTGCATTTCAATTTAAAAATGTGATTGATGATAGTATTTTTGATATTATATTGAAGATTAATGTGTTATATACGTAAAATTTAAAACTTAGATATTAGAAATGTAAATATATTTGAATTTTATGGCATGCATGTAAAGCTCCCTTTAAAATAATATTGAAATATTTAACTAAAATATAGATAAACAAATAAATTTAATCACTTCTTTATAAAATCTCTTTTAAAACAAAATATAATTTTCATCAATCATGTTCTTATTATCTATATATATAGTGAGATGATAAATCTATCATGTCCATCTCTAAGAATATTAGAGTCACAAATCAGCTTACGATAATTAAAATCTTCGATAAATTTATCATAAATCAAATGTAGTATGAAATTGATGATCTCATAGATAAAAGTAAGAAAATAAATGATCATCACTATAAAAATAAATACTCTGAAGTGCACATTTAGGGAAATTTCTAAAATTCAAAATGACTACGAAGAGATGATTGTACATTGATCTAAGAAAAATAATAATCACAACTCATATTTGAGAGCTCATTAGGCCTTAAGAAAAATGAGAATTTATGTCTTTGCTTTATCTTTTATGCTATTTATATGCTTATTTTTATGTTAATTAAATCATAACATGAATTTTAATTAGGTTAAAATATTAATCAATGTTAAATGAACTTTAGTTACTTTGAACTTAGAGCCTTAGTCATACGTGATTTAGATAAGTCAATAATTATTTTTTATTCTCTCTCTCTCTCTCTCTCTCTCTCTATCTATATATATATATATATATATATATATATATATATATATATATATATATATATATATATATATATATATATATATATTATTATTATTATTATTATTATTATTATTATTATTATAATGTGAGTCAAATCTATGTAGGCCTGCCAACTCAAGCTAGATCATCCCCAATGCTCATAATATGGATAGTTAAAATCAATGTATACAAATTGGATATAAATAAATTCAATACAATAATTCAATTCATTGATACTACTTTTATATTATTTTGAGTTCATTGGCTCTATTTTTTGGGAGTAAGGTTGAGCATCAATTTAGTTTCTTTTGAATTGTTGGAGATATATACATAGCATCAAAATTGATTGATATTTGCTAAAAAAAGTATTAATTACAAACAATTCTTATATTTAATAATTACAAATAATTATGCTTTACACAATCAAATTCTGCGTTTGTAGTAAAAGGTTTGGTTTCTGATTTTCTCTATTATTGTTTCTACTTTTTTTTATCCTTCAACTTTGATAGAAGGCTAGCTTTCTTTCATTTATGATCTACCTCCCTCTCATTCATATAATACATTTAATAACTCATATGGCATTAGAAATTTCACTAGTCGAAGCACAAATCATGATATCAAAAGCAATCTGATCCTAAGTCGCAACTAGGCCAGATCAAATACTTAAAATATCATTGGAAACTTTGGGTATCAGTTAAATCTTTAAATAGTTCCTAAATATGGAGTATTTATGATCGAATAGAGCGTCTTGACAATCGGATCTAACAAGCCCAAGATATCTTGATTCTGACTTCATTTGAGCATTTAAATACTTAAAATACATCAGATGATCAAGGGAATCATTCAGAGCGGTCCGATGGAGTGGTTTAGATTTTGCATATATTTATAGAAACGACATCCCCTAATCTATAAATAGCCTCTCATTCTTCACGTGAGGGGAGCCTAAAGAGAAGAGAGAGCTTTAAGGCTTGAAGATCCTCGAAGTAAAATCGTGCCACCACTCGACAGTCACCGACCACCGCCGTCGTCGGCCACCACCGTCGGTTCTCTTCATCATCAACCAATCACCGGTCATCCGCCACCATTATTGCGGTCATACGAATATCGCCATTACCGCTTGCCACCACCATCGATCGCGTCATCTTGACCACCACCGTCGGTCCGTCGGCCGCCGCTGTTCACATCACCAATTGTCATCATAAGCATTCTAACCACTATGCATTTTGTTGTTACCTGATTCTAGGATTCCCATTGTCAGGCTTTCTCATATACAATTATATAATCTCGTCATCGAAAAAATTTTGTACTCTGAAACATATACATAATGGAAGATTTTTATTGAGCTAGGCCTCGTGATTTTTTTCTCCCTCTTTAGGAGTTTTTCTATGAAAAATCCTTGAGTTTATTGTTCACTCTTCAAATATCTGTGTGTGTGCTGGATTTCACAATAGGTGATGCAGGGCATCATCGTCACCATCGTCGACGCCATCATCATAAAGCTTAAATGAATGATTTGGCCTTTTGTTATAATTTAAGTTATGTATTATTGGGCTTTTATATTTTGTATATGTCTTGAGTTTATATGTATTATTTATTATGTCATGGCCCATGAGTCATTATTATTGGGCTTTATATTTTGTATATGCCTTGAGCTTATGTATTGGGCTATTCTTATGTCATGGCCCATGAGTCATTGTAGTAGGTATGGAATGAGTGGTAGGTTTGATAATGGTGGTAGGTTTGATAGTAGGTGGTGGTAGGTTTGATAACGGTAGTAGGTGTAGTTATGATGGTGTTAGGTTTGAGTTTAGAGTTAGGTTTGAGTATTCCTAACTCTCCCTTTCATTCCCATAAATAGGGAGACTCTTGTAATGCTTTGTACTTGAATTTGGAATGAAAGTTATCTTCTTAAATTTTTTTTACTATTCTTTTGTGTGCTTTCCTCTTGAGTGGGGACTACTTGAGTGTGTGAGTTCACAACCCTTAGAAGGACTTAGGAAGGCAGCGATCTCCACAACAATTTGTTTGTAGAATTGACTTCAACTTATCCCGCTTGTTCGGTTATTTTAAATCTATTAAGTTAGATCGTTCATAACTTTTGATTATTTCTTTGCACTTATAAGATTGGATCTCTAGTGTGGTTGACATAACTTTAACTAAGATCTTTTCAACTTCACTAAATTCATAATATTGTGAATGCTCAGATAGTAGTGTCGTTTATCATTACTCTTTGTGAGGATTTAAGAATTATCGGTGTAATAAACATCATATCATAAAAGCACCGTGTCCTCATCAATACTAAGGCATAAACTTTATTCTATGATTGTGATTTTCTAGCAACAATTTGGCGTCGTCACGGAATCAAACCCAACAATCACAATCTATATGAACACTTGTATTATAATATGACTGTCACAACCAGCCTCCGGCTCAAACTCGTCACTCCCAAATCAATCCCAAGGATGTCAAGCCACTTCCCCTAATAAGCATGACCCTATCGGTGAAGGTACAATAAGAATCTCTCTAAAAGATCGTGTTCATCGAATGGAAGTCTCAAAATGAGATAATTTGACATTTACGAGAAACACGTCAGACATTGCTATGGCAAACACATCTCCCCCAAGATCGATCGTTAGCCAGGGGAGGTCAAAATGTTAATATGGGGCCTTCTCCATAACAAGTTTCTCCTACAGGCGGTGATCGACATCGCGACCTTACTAGTTACATCCATCACTTGCAGCTCAACCAATTGCTAACCCACCAATTATTATCGTTAGGTTGGCACGTTCTCGTCCTATTGATTCCACCTGTCATGTTATACGTGTAGAATTACAATGCTTAGTGCGAGAAGAATTCCATTTTAAAGATGGATATTATCTTCCATCTCATCGTAGCTATCAGGAGTCTTCACTTTTGGCTGAAGCTATTCTTCAATATCCTATTCCCGTAGGTTTCAAGCTTCCAAGCATCGACTCCTATGATGGAGCAACTGACCCATATGAACACATCGACTATTACAGAACCATCATGCATATCCAACGAGCTCGCGACACGCTTTGTCGTCTTTCCTCACCCTCAAGGGGCTCACTTAGTTCTACTCCCTTCCAAGGGGATCCATCCATACCTTTGACGAACTCATCAAGATTTTTGTAAAATAGTTCATTGCAAACCGAAGGATCATTAAAGATTCCTATCATATCTCAAGCATTAGTCAAAATGAGGGTGAATCACTTAAGGAGTACTTCCAAAGGTTCTCCTTAGAGGCTCACCAAATACCCAGAGTAGGCCCTGAATTATTAAGAGGAGTTTTCCTTAGAGGGCTCCGTCCTGGGCCTTTCTACTCATCTCTAATGCAAGATATGGATAGCTCATACGTTGACTTGGTTCGTCATGTAGAAGCACAAATTTCTGCTGATGAGGCTATTAATGGCCATCATAAATAATTTGAACATTCCATAGAAAAATGTAAGAGTGCCCCAGGGAACACAGATCGATAATTCCATCAAAAGAAGCAACAAGGCTATCGTGATCTTCCTCCTCGACCCTCACATCAACGACGTGAATCATGACCATAAAAGGAATACACACCACTGAACATATCTCATGTTAACATCTTGATGGCCATTCGAGATGAATAGATCATTAATGGCCACATCCATTGAAACCAAATTCAAGAAATCAAGAGCAATATTACCACTTACATCGAAGTTGTGGATATTCTACTAAGGCATGTAAACAAATCAAAGAAGAGATCAAGAGGCTCATTCAACTAGGATATGTACGTCAATTTATGCATAATCAATCAACTCAAGCAAACATAACTCTGACTGGGGGACAACCAGGACAATCATCACAAAATTATAAAATAGTTGCCAGATAGTTGGAGAAATTAAAATAATCGCACGAGGACCACTACTATTTAATCAAGTCCTCATTACCACATTCGAAGAGCTAGAGTTAAAGAAATCTCAGTATTGATCATTTCATCACTTTTAATGACTTGGACTTAGAATGAGTCCAAGTTTGGCATCAAGATCCACTTGTTATCAATGCGGGGATCGGTGACCCATGTTATAATGTTAAGAGAATTTTGATTGATAATGGGAGTTCTATCGATGTCTTATTTTACTCTACATTTCTTAGCATGAGATTAGTTAGGGAAAAGCTCCAATCCGCTAAAGGATCATTCTATGAGTTTGATAATCACCCTGTGTAAGTGGAGGGGGCAATCACTCTTCCTGTTATCCTCAGAGAATTTTCTCGATAAGTGACTCATTCAATTCAATTCATGATTGTCAAGTCAGATTCAGCATACAATGCTATCTTCGAAAGGCCCCTCCAATCAATTTTTGGTGTTGTTACTTCGATATCTCATCTTAAGATGAAATTTTCAACCCACGTTAGGGTTGGAGTGGTATGTGAAAATCAACAAATATCACAATCATGTTACCTCAGACAAGGTCAATTATCTCCTTCGGTGACCTACAACATCGAGAATTTTAATTTTTTAGATGAAGAAGTATCCCAGAGAGCTTCACTTGTAGAAGACTCGCTCCATGTTTCATTATTAGATGACCAACCTTTACGAACAATGCAAGTAGGATCTCTACTTTCAGACAAATATAAAGTAAAATACACAGACTTCTTACACCAAAATTATGACATCTTTGCTTGGAGTCCAACAAATATGCCTAGGGACGACCCCAATGTGATTATGCACTCTCTCAAGATTGATCCAACATTCAAACTGATCATCCAAAAGAAGTGAAATTTTGCACCTGATCACCTCCAAGCTATTGAATAAGAAGTTAATAAGCTCTTAGAAGTGGGGTTCATACGAGAAGTATATTACCCTACATGGCTAGCAAATGTTATCATGGTTAAGAAAGCAAATGGAACTTAGAGAATGTGTATTGATTACACTGATCATAATAAAGCTTGCTCGAAAGATAATTTTTTCCTCCCCCGAATTGATTAATTGGTTGATGCTATGTGGGCATCAAATGCTCAATTTTTTGGATGCTTACTCAGGTTATAACCAAATAAAAATGAACCCAACGGATGAAGAAGCCACATCATTTCAAACATACAAAAATTTATATTGTTACTAAGTAATGTAGTTCAGGTTAAAAAATGCTGGTGCTACCTATCAATGCCTTATGAATAAGGTTCTTAAAATCCTCTTAGGCCACATAATAGAGGTATACGTGGATGACATGTTAGTAAAAAGCTTGGAAGAATCACAACATATTTCTAACATAGAAATATGCTTTAACCTTCTTCGACGTTATAACATGTGATTCAACCCAACTAAGTGTGCTTTTGAGGTTACGTTGAGAAAATTTCTTAGGTTCATGGTCACTCACCGCGGGATTGAAGCTAATCCCGAGAAAATTAGAGTGCTCAGAGATATGGCTCCTCCAAAAAATATCAAGGAAGTTCAATGCTTGAATGGACGAACTGCTGCCTTATCCCACTTCTTAGCCCATTTTGGGGATAAATACTTATCATTCTTTAAAATATTAAAGGGAACTAAAAATAATAATTTTCAGTGGACTGATGAATGTTAAGCTACTTTTGAGTAATTAAAGAAATATTTAGCATCTCCACCCTTACTATCCAAGCCTATCCAAGAAGAGATGTTATACTTATATCTCATAGTCTCTTCCTACGTAATAAGCTCAGTTTTAGTGCGAAAGAAAAATGTAATATAATGACTAATTTACTATGTTAATAAAATTCTCTCTGATATAGAAAGTCGTTATCCACTAGTAAATAAGATGACTTTGGCTTTAGTTTACTCAGTGCAAAAATTACGTCCATACTTTCAAGCTCACACCATTGGTGTTTATACCCATTTACTATTGAGGGTCATTCTATAGAAACTAGAGGCATCTGGAAGGTTAATCAAATGGTCTGTAGAATTAGAAGAGTTTGATATTCATTTTCTACCCAAGCTAGACATAAAGTCTCAAGTACTCGCAGACTTTATAGTGGAGTGCACTGTCCCTACTCCAAATGAGCTATCTATTACACCCCTTTCATCTCCTCAATAGACCCTCTATGTTGATAGAGCTTTGGGAAATGCTGGTGCCGAAGCAGGTATCTTACTTATTTCCTCCCAATAGGATACTTAGAGTATGGACTTCACCTAAAATTCTCTGTAATTAATAATATGGTTGAATACAAGGCTCTCATCGTAGGGTTGAGATGTGTCATCGATTATGAAGCTCAAAACTTAATGATCTACACTGACTCTCATCTTGTCGCCTCCTAGGTTGAGAAAAACTTTAATGCTCATAATCTCCTGCTAGCACAATACCTGAGCTTGGTGCGATCACTTATTGCCCACATCAAGACACATCAAATCATTCATATACTTCGAAAGAAGAACACTCGAGCTGATGCTCTCGCTAAGGTTCCTACCTCTACTAATGGAGATTTATTTAAGAGAAGGCATGATGAAGAAATATATTTTTCTAGTATCTAAGGGTCATGGGTAATACAAGCAATTAATGAGATGAAGACCGTGGATGGACCCCATCCTATCCTTTCTACAAGAAGGGACTCTTCCTGAAGACTCAACTACTGCAACTCATCTTCAAATACAAGTTGTAAACTTTATTATTATCAAAGGTGAATTATGGTGAAATATTTTTGCCTTCATCTATCCTTTTGAAGGGGATAAATGAAAATAGAAATATATGCCTTTTAGTTGAGACACTACATAGATCCGTAGATTTTCTTATTAGGGTGATCAGATACAACATTGAGGAGAGGTGTACTATCTCAAAAGGTAGAAGTAACCACCCTATAATGGACCTAATCACCTGAATAAGAACTCCTAAGAATAATGGGCCTGCATATGTACTAGAGATTTTTCTCTTATTTTACATGAAAAAGTAAAGTAGAGTTTATTTTAAACCAGGTTCGTTAAGTTTCCTACAGGGGCAAGCCTCCATAGTTAATTACATCCTAAGGAAGAGGATTCATTATGAATACTCTTGATTAAGGTAAATGATCATTGTCTCAAAAGATTTCAATAG
The DNA here is from genome assembly GCA_021442155.1 of Cymbidium sinense. Taxonomy (NCBI): domain Eukaryota; kingdom Viridiplantae; phylum Streptophyta; class Magnoliopsida; order Asparagales; family Orchidaceae; genus Cymbidium; species Cymbidium sinense. The sequence continues at coordinate 102,726,668 of CM038215.1, forward strand.
GTAGGACTATCAATCGATTAGTTTATTTCCGACAAATCAAGTGGGATCGATCAAGAGGAAGGAGTTCTTATTTAAGCCATATGGAAGTGAGTAAGGGATGTTTAGGATACTAAGAAGCCTAGTAAACATACCAAACTATCTTATGGTTGGGCTTTACATTTTTGAAATTGACTTACTTATTTGAGTTAAATTTTTATTAGAAGTTTATGGCTTATAATTCTACAATACAAGGTTATAGAAATGCCTAAGAGATGAGGATTTATGCTTATGACTCATAGAAGGGAGAAGCAACCTCAGAACCTAAATCTATGGAGCTTTGGCGAGGCCAAAAGCATGACCTAAATCTATGAAAAAAATGGGTATTCGGTTTACCTCCATAAGAGAGGACAAATCACCCAACTACTTGGACTTACAACCGCCTGGGGGTGGTCGCCAACTAACTCCTCCTATGATTTTAAATTCATGTAGGCAAGTCATATGTTTATACAAGATAGCTAGGCTTTTATTTATTTTAGAAAGAAATCAAGTCCTTAAACTCACTCCCTAAGAGACTTGATCATGTAAGGGGATGAAAAATGACATAGATCTAATGCAAAATATATTACATTTTACTTTCATTTTTGGACAATCATTTGACTCAGGCTTATAGGATTCATATGCCTAATGCATGAGAAATAAGATTATGGGCCAAAATCAGTGAGAAGGGGGAAGTGTGTTTCCACCATGGCTCTCAAAGGTCAAGCCAAGTTCTCTGACAAAAGTGGAAGCCCTCCAATCAAGAGTAAAATAATATGTTTTTATGCATGATGTTAGAAAAGAAAAGCTCATCCAGCTAAGGGGTTGTTAATTCTTTTATCCTGATTTTAACTTAGGCTTTAAATGAGGTTATGAGTTATTTATTTTTAATTTTGAGTTATTTAATTTGGTAGAAGATTTATTTTTCCCAGATTGCTTAATCGCCATCCAGGCCATACATCAAAGTAAAGAAGAAAGTAGGAAAACGTGTCATTTCTAATGCACAAGCTAAACAAAATATCAAATATTTTTTATAAAGCTAACACAAAAGAATAAAAGGCCAAGTATGGTCAGGCACCATCGCACAAACCCGGAAAGACAAATGTGGGTAGTCGAGCTCTACCCTTATACAACCCGAGTTACAAATGAATTACAAAAAGGAATTCATGTTATGGGGGTCTTCATTCTTCTTTTCTTCTTTCTTCTTTCTTCTTTCTTCTTTCTTTTTTCTTCTTTCTTTCTTTGGTTCCTTCTTTTGGATGGTTAGAATGTGGATGCTCCGAAGGCTTCACATGGTACATAAGATGTGATCTTATAACTAATGCTCACCTAATCCCCCATAACAATCATTCTAAAATCTTAATTGCAAAATTACATGAAAAGAAAAAAAATAAATCTAACTAAAACTTGTAAAATAGAGATTAGCTAAACAAATCACACATTTCCAAGCATGTATATAAACAAATTGGACTTAACACCCCACACATGGGTAACCAAGTTTACCTGACCTATTTTGGATTATGCTTAAGGGTATAAGCAACCTGCACAACAAAAGCAGTTACATTTTTATTAAAGCGCCCTTAAGCACAATCCCCTACTAAAGATAATGATTAGACCAAATCATCCTACTATTCATTCTACGCACATACACCCTAACATCCAGACTAAAACATCACATCACAAAATAAAAGCAAACATCAAACCATGCACCACCATAACATAGGACTAGAAGTGATGACTTAGGCTAATGTGTGTGTTTTACAAGGATTGTGTGGTGTGCTTAGCTAGGCTTTAAGATTTAGATTTTCTAAGTGTGAAAAGGTTCAACTTAGAAGGGGGGTCTCTTTTAAGTTGTTTAGTTTATATAGGTTAATTTTATTTGATTATTTGATTTGAATGAACCTACTTAATTACTAAAGGTTGTAAAGAGAGAAAAAGAGAAGAGAACTTCTCTTTCTTCCCTTCCTTAAGTGATTTTTAAGATAGATTCATTAATGATTTTTGTTTCGTGAATATTTTATTATGTATTTTAACTAATCTTAAGTTTAGATTTTCTCTAAACAAACATATTCAAAAGAAAGACATTTTAGGATTAAGTAAAGTGAATTACTATCACAAAACACACAACATTTTATTTCTTTCTCACATGTGTATCATGCACATGAATGAATCCTAAGCATATCTATACATGCGAGACAATTATTTAGCACACTTTAATAATGAATGCTAAGAGAGGTTGCTTAAGAAAATCTGGAATGTATCATGTATGCATGATTTTGTTAAGTAGAATAGGGTGATTCTTTTATCCATTTTTTTATATGCACACATACAAGTATAAAAGATAAGTGAGTACGGTGCCATTGTTAGCACCAGGGGTGTAAAGTACAAGACCTACTTAAGGTTACTTAAAGCCTCATAACCTCGGGATTGTCTAGACTAATATACCACTTTTCTTAAATGCATGTGCATGTACAAAAAGAAATGCATGGAAAGAGAATGCTAAGAGAGGTTGCTTAAGAAAATTTGGAATTTTTCATGTATGCATGGTTTTGTTAAGAAGAAGAAGGTGATTCTTTTATCCATTTTTCATATGCACATTTACAAGTATAAAAGACATAAGTGAGTACGACGCCATTGTTAGCACTAGGGGTGTAAAGTACTAGACTTACTTAGGGCTACTTAAAGCCTCGCAACTCCAGGGTTGTCCAAACTAATATACCACTTTTCTTAAATACATGTGCGTGTACAAAAAGAATTGCGTGGAAAGAGAATCATGCAAAAAGTTTATGTTTGTTAGTCTGATTTTGGTTGTTTAATTTATATGTTTGATGTGGAATTCCTTCTTGAATCATGACAGCGGAGTGTATAGGAATAGATTTCAAACAAGTGTCATGTCCTTTTGAAATGGACTATACACTTTACAAATCCTATGCAATCCTATGTTAAGAATGAGAGGGAAAATCACATAACACATTTTATAATATTCACATGCAAGCTCATAAGTAATTGTCAATAACATACATTTTATTTGTAATGTTTGGTTTATAAGTTTTGAAAATAGTTTTGGATTTAGTAGTGATAATAGCCATTCATATCTTACTTTAGCCAAAACATGCAATTTGACATAAAGAAAAATTTTTATTTTTATTTTATTTTCAAAAGACATGAATGCATGATTTTCATATGGCATACACATTTAGCATGCTAAGAAAGAAATAAAGCGATGTAAGCATGTAACTTCACTCACCCTAATTAATTCCTAAAGACAATCTTTTAAAGTAAGATCATTTAAAGAGAATCAAAAGTTGTTTAAAGAGATTTTTATTTTGTTTTGAGTTTGATTTAGTTTAGGAAAATATGAAAATGTTTGTTGGTCTTAACCCATTCTCACATATGTGTATTGTTTTAGTTTAATTTTTAGGTGATCAGATCAATTTTATGCTTTGGTTAGGCTAAGATATATATTAAGTTCATTAATTCCCCTTACCTGTACCACTTTAGCATATTTAATCAAATAATTATGAGCCAGTGTATGACAAAAAACCATAAAGAATTTAAATCAGCAATGCATCCTAGGAAAAAAAAAGGCACCTAATGCAATTGGCTCACAATTAATGATTAATTAAGCTTAAGGGTTTAATTGAAGTACTTTCATAACCCTTCTCACACATGTAGATTAGGTATGATTTCCTTAAGTTACTTTGGTTATTGAACACCTAAGCATCTACCCAAGAAGGATTGATTAAGTTCTAAAATATTTTAAAGACTTAATTAAGTTAATTAAGTAGGTCATTAGTGGATTAGCCCTTAATTAAATTTAGATTAAGGAAAGAAAGGGGTTTAGGGAATTACTTGGGGAAAATACTCTAAACCCATTCCATAAATCTCCTCTTCACTTAAATAAAGTTTAATTAACTTAATCAAGGAACTAAACCATTGTTCACAAGCTTAATTAAGCTTAATTACATTAAGAGAGTGATTAGGGGTTCATTAATTAATTTCTTGATTAACTCATTAATAAATTCTAAGAAAATTAGGGAGGCATAAGTCATCCCGCTAAACATGCCTAAGAAGTTTGGAATTAATTAATGAAGTCATTAGGGAGTAATTAGGGTTATTAAATTTTTAAATAAACCCTAATTAAGAAAAATCTATTATTCAAATTCAATTAGAAATAATTTTATTAGATTCTCCTCTGAATTATCTTTAAAATGAACCTGAGTTTATATTTTTGGATTTTTCTATAATTAATTATTAATTTATGAAGTTTCACTTGATTTAAGTGATTTTATGAAGTTTGTTAATTTATTTTATTGAAATAAATCATTTGATACTCAAAATTTAGTATCTTCTAATGCAAAGGTCCTTTTCACTTGAAATTTTTATGGTATGTGTATTTTAACTTTAGTTTTAATCTTTGCAAATTTCAACTTAATCTGACATGTATTTTTAGTTTAATTAATAAAATTTAATTTTTACTAAAACTCAAATTAAGCTCAAAATACTTAGTAAAATTTGGGGATTTTATGTTTGTTGGATTCCTCTCAGAAAGACGAATCCAACAAGCTTTTGTTTGCAATTTTTGATTTGGTATTTTATTTTCTATAAATTTTGAAGTTTCGGTGATTTAAATAATTTTTTAAGTTAGAAAAATTTTTCTATTTAACACATTCAAAATCGCAGCGGCGTTGGCGTGGTAATACGCGTGGCATCATGTGATTAGATCGTGCGCGCGCTAAGCGGTGCCATGAGATTAGTGGTGCCGTCGGCGAATCGAGAAAGTGGCGGGTTGGCCGTGGCGGTTTGACCCAGACCATTTGATCGTAGATCGGATGATATAGATTGGTTCGCGTGATTGGTACGTGATCTAAGCCCGTCGGTCGGCAAGCTGGGATCCATATGGTCCATATCGCGTCTGATCGCGATCCATGCATGATCCAGTCGTCGATCCGATCGGACAACCTACTACCATGATGGTGAACAATGAAATCGAGGACATTTTGGAGAAAAAAAGGGATTCTAAATGAAAACTTGTCCAAATGGACTCATTTTCATCATTCGAAAATTCTATTTTCTAATTGAGATGATTTAAAGTAAAAAATGGGATTATCTAGAGTAAATTCCTTAAAATTGCACAAAAAAAATATCACAAATGAAGAATCCTAAGGCTAGTTATGTTTTTTTTGGAAGTTACCTCACTGGGGATGATTTTCGGCGGCGGTGATGACTCAAGCACACTGTTGAGTGAAGGAAGAGGCCTTGGGATGAGCTTGGATCTTCACCTTCATGCCGAAATAAAGTTTCCACCAATGATTGTCGTTTCCTCACTTATTTTTGTATTTCTCTCCAAAATGAAGTGGGGTGATTATGGGTTTGGGAGCTCTAGGAGGGAGAATGAGAGGAATGAGTGAATCTTTGCGTGCTAGTGCCTTGGAATGAAAAGTGAATGAAAATCTTTCTTTTGTTTAAATTTTTTCCAAACTCATCGGCCATAGCGAACATCAACCAACCGTGTGGTTTTACAACAATCAACCTAGGAAGAAAGCTGGGGACTCACATCCTCATTGTAGAATTGTGGACTGGGATACATCTTCGACCAGGTGACATCCTAGGCGAATGCCACCAGGACTTATATCGACTCAAATGTAGTCAGGAAAGGAGCCTCTGGGGGACTTATCCTAAACCTCAAATATACTTGACCTAGTTAGATCATGATGATTAGTTCAAGAAGAAAGCTCAGGGACTCATATCTTCTTAAACAAAATCAACATAAGGTTACTTATTAGTTGGGCAGTGAAGTCTACCATACTAACAAGGTGCTCATTGGTTTGCAATGATCAAGTTAGGAAAAAACCGTGGGGACTCACATCCTCCAATAAATGACCACTGAGTGACATACTAGTAAGATGGCATGTAGACCCGACCTAGAGCAGCTAATGAGTGAGTGTCACAGGGGGCTTTCTCCCATATCAGAGTAGCCCGAGACAAAAGATATGTATTTATTTTTGTGTTTGAGTTAAAGGGAGTAGGATGTCGCTCAGGTTCTCTTACACCTACCTTAAACACGCTTCAGGATTTCGATGAAATGCTGCCACGGGTGGAAAATGGGATTCTCACCAAGAAAGGATGTCGCTCAGGTTCTCTTACGCCTAACTCATTTGTGTTAATCGAAATAGGATGCCTCTTGGGTTCTCTCACACCTATTCTAATAGCATCAGGAGATTGTGTTTGATTGTATTTGTGTCATGAAAGAAAGATATGATGCCTCTTGTGTTCTCTTTTAACACGTCATGGCAGATTCATAAGATAAACAAACAACACTTGGAACGAAGAGAAGATTTTGATGAATTAGAATAAATTTTTATTGATTGATAGAATTATTTTCAAACATGATTTTTATGGGTAATATTTCTTCAAATAGAGCCCATTAATTGGAAGCATCGGATGTTCCCCTTTACATAAATATGCTGATAAGATCATTCTTGTTAGGCGTTCTTTATGATATAGGGGCCTTCCCAAGTGGGTTAAAACTTGCCTTCTATCTTTTGAAGGGCAATAATTGGTCTCCTTAGGACTAACACAAGTTCTCCTACTTGGAAAGACCTAGGGAGGACCAACTTGTTGTGAGCTTGAATCATTTTGGCTTTGTACAACTCGAGATTCTAGCACATCCGTAGGCGACTCTTCTCCAAACCTTCGAGTTCCCCTAACCACAACTTTACATTCTGCTCTGTAGTGATCTTGCTACCCAATGCTATCCTTAGTGATGAGAGTTAAACTTTTAAAAGTAGAATAGCTTCGGGCCCATACACTAAGGAAAATGGGATAGATTGAGTTGGAGTTTAGTATGTGGAGCAGTAGGCCCACAAGGCTTCAACCAACTGCTCATTCCACTGCCGCTTGTTGTCATCAAGAGTCTTCTTTAGTCTTTGGATGAGAGTTTTGTTGAATGCTTATGCTAAGCCATTTGCTCTAGGGTAGTAGATGGTGGAGTATCTCCAATCTATCGTGTCATTTGGTGAAATTTGTTGATCTTGGTGCTTTTGAATGTAGTATTATATATAATTTATCAATGCACCTCAAACCTATATATAATATGATTTCTAAGAAGTACATCAAGATGTGACCTCTAAGGGGATTGCCTCACTTGAAAAAAAGTAATTAGTAGCTAAGATGAATCGATGACCCTTGGAAGAAGGAGAATCAATAGGACCCACAATGTCGGTACCCCAATGGCCATGAAGCCAATGTAGGTGCGAATGTTGGTGGTTAATGTAGGACCATACCGTGTACTTGACACTGATGGCATCTCCTAGCTACATCCATGTAATCTGTAATCATTGAAGGCCAGTAGTATCCTCCTTTCATCTTCATATTTGGATTGATGTGCTCGCATAAACCGAATGTACCTGTTATAATGCCATGGGCTTCGTGTTTATCTAAACAACGTAACCACATTTGATCAAAGAATCGCAGTGCAGGTGTCATCAATAAGAGCATAAGAGAGAGCTCTATTTCAGATGGGCTTGTGACTTTTCTTGAGGTAGTTTGCCAATGTTCAAATAGTCTATGAATGGTTGCCTCCAATCCGACTCTTTTCCTTATAGGCAATGGTAACTTCCCCTTCAAGAGAAAGTCTCGATGAGTTCAACATCAACAAGGGATATGACTATTTTGGACCCTCATTGGAATGGACTCATCTTAGGTGCTAATTCTTTGACAAGTTTGCATCTTCTACTGCGTTCTCTGCTTTAGATGGTGACTTTGGGGATTTGGGCCAACAACTTCATGATATACTCATGGTAGTGACGAAGATTGGGTTTGAGAACCTTGTAGGACTCGACAATCTGGTTGATGACCAACTGAGAATCCCCAAAGATGTTGATGCTCTTGACACTAATGATAGCTAACTCCGATAGGAAAGCTTCATTATTATTGTTGGGGTTGGATAGTATAAGAATCTCATCACATCATCAGAGTTAGGGAACTATTCATATCCATGTCTTTTCTGGAAGAGTAGATCATGGTGCTTCCCCTTTATGAAAAGAAGCTGCACTATCAAAATACATCTCCCATCGATGGTTGTCAACCTAAGTTCATGATTCGGGAGATCGTCTAGCAGAGAATCAACAGGAAGTGGGTGTCGTACTAATAAATCAGCTAGTGCTTATCCTTTTACTGCACGTAAGGGTATGAATGTGATATCAAAAAGTGAGAGAATCATGGACCATCGTGCCAAAATATGGATAGTGTGTCATGAGATCTGCTGGATTGGTTTTGGAAATCAAGTTCACCTTACAAGAAAGAATATAGTGTCATAGCTTTTGGGAAGCAAAGATCAAAGCTAGCAATGTTTCTCAATAGGTGGATAGTTCACTTTAGTAGGAATCAAATGACGGTGAGGTAGTAGAGCACTCTCATTCCTTTATCATTAAACAGGCCAGCAGAGAAGTCATCCAATGCGAGTGTAGAGGATGAGTGGCACACAGGAAGAGTGCTTCACCAAATATTGCTTGATATCTTCAAAGGCATGGCACTTATCATCCCACTTGAACTTGTGTTGACCTCATTTTTTTTGAATGAGCTCTCAACCCCTCCATGTTAGACATAGGACTTCTCTTAGACTTTAAGAGTTTCTTAGTCTTAAGATATATCTAGTGATTAGGTGGACACTCCAACCTAGCTCTAGAAGACTTAGAAGAGTTAGGAATAGGTCATGCCTTGGGGTGGCTTAAAATCATTCCTCATTTTCCTACCCTTAGCTTAAAACCATTTCTCATTTTCTTTCTTTTCAAACTCTAAATCAATTCTATTTTATTTTCTCAAATCAACTCAAATCAATTTAATGATAGAATTCCATGATTGAAACCCATGATCAAAATCCATCAAAAATTCATAAGTCCAAATTTTGCCTAAGTCCTTAAGTCTCCCTTAAGGACTTAACAAAAATCATGATTCAAACCTATTCAAATATTCAAGATTTTCTCATGATTCATTTATATCCTCATTTATATTCACATATATAAATGAAATATAATTCAAACCCATAAAATCAAATTCAAAATTCCAAATCAATTCATGAAAATTTTCCTAAGTCCCTTTAATTTTCCAATAAAGGACTTAGCCAAAATCAACTCTAAACCTTGATCAAACTTATTCAAGTTCATGTGATTTTCTCAAAAATTATTTATATTCTCATTTTTATTCTCATATATAAATGAAATATAAATATAAATCAATTAAATCCAATTTAAAAAATTTCCTTAAATCCTTTAAATTCCCTTTAATAGATTTAATCATGATTAAACCACTTCAAATTCTTAAAATTTTCTCATGATCCATTTATATTCTCATTTATATTCACATATATAAATGAAATATAAATCCAAACAATCAAAACTAATTCCAAAAATCAAACTCAAATCCATTCAAAATCAAATCTAAGCCTTTCAAATCAAAATCTTAAACTTAGTCAAATCATTTTCAAATCAAGCCAAACTCTTGATTTTCTCAAATGGTTCAATCAACCCTACAATCATGAGCTCATATAAATCCAAACATCAAATCAATCAAAACCCAAATAAAAAAAAATCAAACCCAAGACTCCTCATATTCTTCCTTTGAATATGAAATTTTCAAATGGATCAAAATCCATTTGATTTCAAACCACTTGTAAATAGATTTATATTTCAACCATAAGTCCATATACAAGATCAATCAACTTAAAATCAAGCTTTGACCAAGTCATTTAACCTACTTAGGCTCACTTGACCCAAAGTGACCTAAAGTACCTTATATGCCAACTTTAATCCCAAATTGGATTGAACCAAACTATCCTCTCATCGTGATCAACAATCATCATGGGATGATCAGTCAATCAAGTTGGGTCAAACTAAGTCAAACCTAAGGGTTGACCAAGTCAACACTTAATCTAAAATGAAACATTATATAGCCTACCATAGGCCAAATTGATTGAAACCATTGATCTAAGTTCACTCATAACTTATGTTTGAACGACCAGAACATTTGAGCCTAACCCTAATTTGCCCACTTGACCCAAGTTCACCCATTTTGACCTAAAGAGTCAAAATGTGTCAAAACTTGATCTAAACCAAACTGATTAAAACAAATGGGTCAAGTCCATCCCAAATCACTTGTGGAACTTGACCAAAATCTCAATTGGCCAACTAGACCTGACCTAGCTGTTGATTTAAAAATTTCTATTGAGGAGTCGCCTTTCAAATCTATGGTGAGAAAAAAAGAGGAGATCTTATAGAAATTTATTTTGGTAAGATGCCACGCAGATCCACAGATGTACTTATTCAGGTGATTGGATACGTCATCAAAAAAATAGTGTACTATCTTGAAAGATAGAAGTCGCTACCCTTTAATGGAAGCAATCACCTTAATAAGGACTTCTAAGGATGATGGTTCTGCATATGTACCAGAGATTCTTCCCTTACTTTACATGAAAAAGTAAAAGCAGGTTTATTTTAAATCGGGTTCATTAAGTTCCTACAGCAAGCCCCATAGTTAATTACATCTTAATGGATGGGGTCCCTTAGAAAACTCTTGATTAAGGTAAATAATTGTCTCAAGATTTCAATAGGGAGGACTATCAATTGATTGGTTTGTATTTGAGAATCATAATAAGATTGATCAAAATAGGGAGTTATTAATGAAGCCAAAATGGAAGATAAGTAGGAGATGATCATGATGCTAGGAAGCATAGCGAGCATCTCAAACTATCTTAAAATTAAGCTTTATAATTTAGAAATTGATTTAATTTGTTTGAGTTACATTTTTTATTAAAATTTAGGACTTAAGTTCCTTAACACAAGATTAAGGGAATGCCTGAGGTGAGAAATTATGCTTATGGCCCAGAGAAGAAATATCGAACCTAAATCTAAGGAGCTTCAGGTAAGCATAACTAAATCTAAGGCAAAATGGGTAATTAGTTTGCCTCACAAGAGAACATACCACCACCCGATAGTTTGGACTTACAACCCTGGGTGGCCTAACTCCTCCTACAATTTTAAATACATGTAGCAAGTCTTTATGCTTATGCAAGATATATATTTTATTTAGAAAGAGACTAAGTCCTTAAACTCACTCCCTAAAGAGACTAGATCATGTAAAGGGGCATGTTTCAAATGACTTAAATCTAATGTAATTCAAATTTTATTTTATCTTTATTTTTGGACAATCATTTTGACTCAGGCTAATATGATTTTTATAACTAATGCATGAAAAATTAGATTATTGGCCAAAATTAGTGAGAAGGTAGGAGGTGAGTTTCTGCCACGGCCCTCAAAGGTCAAGCCGGGTTCTCTAGCAAAGGTGGAAGCCCTCAAATCAAGAGTGAAATAAGATGTATTTGTGCATGATATTATAAAGAAATGTTCATCCAGCTAAGGGGTTGCTAATTCATTTATCTTAATTTTAATCCTAAGATTTAGGTGAGGTTATGAGTTGTTCAATTTTAATTAAAGTTGTTAAGTTTGGTAAAAGATTTATTTTTTCATAAAGAGCCTAATCCACATCCAGGACATACAAAAAGCAAGGAAGAAGCTAGAAAAATCATGCCACTTAATGCAAAAGCTAAACAAATCATCAATCAATTTATAAAGCTAATCACAAAAAGAATAAATGGCCATTTGTGGTCGGGCACCATCGCACAAACCCAAAATATCAAATGTGGGTAGCCAAGCTCTACCCTTATACAACCCAGATTACAAATTAATTAAATTATAATTTAAGCAAAGGAATTCATTGTTATGGGGTCTTGAGCTTTATTCTTCTTTATTCTTTCTTTCTTTTTCTTCTTCTTCTTCTTTTCTTCTTTCTTCTTTTGGTCCCTCCTTTGGATGGTTAGAAGGTGGATCCTCCAAGGCTTCTCATGGTGCATAAGATAGATTCTTATGACCAATGCTTATCTAATCCCAATAACAAACCATTCCAAAATCTTACTTATACAAATGTTTACATGAAAGGGAAAAGGAAATCTAACTAACACAAAAACAAAAGTTTAATCACTACACAAATCTCAAGCATATACATTGGACTCATCATCCTACACATGGGTGACTAAGTCTATCTGGCCTATGGATTATGCAAAGGGGTATAAGCACCTGCAAGCAAGAAGCATTTATATTTTTATTTATGATAATGCCCCTTTAGCATAATCCCTTGCAGAAAAGAATAGTTAGACTAAGCACATCCTACCATTCATTCTACAAGCATACACCCTAACATCCAGTCTAAAATATTCATCACAAAATAAAACATAACATCAAACCATGCACCAACCTAACCTAAAGCTAGAAGTGGTGACTTAATGTGTGTGTGTTTGAAGGTTCGTTTGGTATGCTTAGCTTAGGACTTTGGGTTTAGATTTTTTTAAGTGTGAAGAACATATTCAACGTAGAGCAAGTTTTCATTTAAGTTGTTCAAGTATTTTGGGTCAATTTTATTTTATATTTTAATTTGATTTTAGTGAAACCTACAATTAATTATTAAGTTATAAAGAGAGGGAAAGAGAAAAAAACTTCTCTTTCTTTCCCCAATCCTTAAGTAATTTCTAAGGTAAGTTTGCATTTTAATTTCATTTTGGTGAATATTTTGATTACATATTTTAATCAATCCTAAGTTTAAATAAACCCTAAAGAAACCTAATAAAAAAGAAAGGCATTTTAAGATTAAATAAAATGAATCAAAATTCACATAACACACATTATTTCATTTCTTTTCCAACATATATAACATGTATATGGATGGACCCTAAGTAGATCTATACATGCAAATGAGAGTAGTTAACACACTTTATGATGCATGCTAAGTAATCCATTTAAGAAATTTAGAAGTTGAATATGCATGATTTTTTTTAAGTAGAACATGTTTTCCTTATCCAAAATTTTACATACATACATGAAAGTAAGAAAGGCATAAGTGAGTACAGTGCCATTGTTAACGAGAGGTGTAAGGTATAAGACATACTTAGGGATGCTTAAAGCTTCGCAACCTCGGGGTTGTCCAAACTAATATACCACTTTCCTTAAGTACAAATATGTATATAAAAGAAATGGAATGGATGGAATATGCGTTGTTTGATGGATTTATTTTGTTTATGCAATTTATGCATGCAAGTATAAGCAACACTTCTTGGTGAGAGCATAGGGATGAATAGGGTTTGGAATTAAGTAAGTGTTGGGTTCTTTTCCAATGAACCTACATCTTACTAACTCATATTCAAAACTAGCTAACATAAGAAAGAAAGGAAACTTATTCTAAACATACTTTAGAATCCATCACATGCAAACTTATAATTAAGATATGAATAACACACTTTCAGATTTGATATTTCATTTATAAGTTTTGAAAATATTTTGATTTAGTAGTGATAATAACCACTCATATTTTACTTTATCCAACACATGCACATTTGGCATAAAGTAAACAATTTTCATTTTTTAAATTTGAAACATAAAATTATGGATGTATGAATCACATGGCATACAACTTAACATATTGGGAAAGATCCAAAGCAATGAAAGCATGTAAACAAACTCACTTTACTTAAATCCTAAAGTCATTCTTAAGAGATAAGAAAATTTAGAATAAATCAAAGTGAATTTCAAAATATTTTTTGTTTAGTTTGAAGTTTGATTTGATTTTGAAAAGGTGAGATGAGTTTGTTATTCTAACCCATTCCCACATGTGTTTTGTATTTATGTCTAATTTTTAGATAATTAAATCCATTTTAAGTGTTGATTAGGTTAGAGTATGAATTAAGTAACTTAATTAACCCTTACACACCACCTTAGAAAAATTAACTAAATAATTATGAGCCAATGAGATGACATAAAACCCATAAGATATTTAAATTTGCAATGCACCTAATAATGAAAAGGCCTAATGCAATTTGGCTCATAATTAAAAGTTAATTAAGCTAAGGGGTTTAGCTTAAGTACTTTTAAAACACCCTTTCATACTTATGAAAGGGGTCTTAATCTTCTTGATTAAACTTAGGCTATTAAACACCTAAGCATCTACCCAAGGTAGATTAATTAAGTTCTGGAACTTTTTAGAATTTTTGAAAATTGATTAAGGGGATAATTAATGAGTTAACCCTTAATTAAGAGGTGATTAAAGAGAGAAAAGGGGGTTTAGGGAATAACTTAGGTAAAATCCTCCAAAATTATTTTATAAAATTCTTACTCACTAGATCTAACCTTAATCAAACTTAATCATAGGATAAATCCACTAATAATTACACCATAATTACCCTTACTTACATGAAAGGGGTAATTAGTGAATGAAATAACAATTTCCCCAATTTAGCCCTCAATAAATCTCAAGAAAATTAGGGAGGCAGAGGTCATCTAAAATGAACCCTAAAATTTGAGATCAATTGACCTAATTAAAGGATAATAAGCTAATTAGGATTTCTAAAGAAACTAAAATTCAGAGAAAAGGGTAATTCAAAATACTTTGAAATCATTTTAAAAAATTTTAGATGAAATTATCTTTCCATAGCATTTTCCTTTTATTTTCTAATTTTTCTATGAAGAGTTATAAATTTTTCAAGTTCTCTTAGGAATTAATTAAACATATAACTAATACATTAATCTTTTTGCTGCGGCATGATGTGAGCGCTTTACATCATGTGAGGACAACAAGTTGTCACCTCACAAAGGAGTGGTGGTAGCATATATCCTAGATATCAGATCGATAAAGATCACCTTGCCTTAAAAAATAAAGGATTTCTAAAATGTGCTAAATAATCTAAGTCATCCATCTAAAATGAGATGGGGCGGTTGAGATGGCGATGTTCTTCCTTGAGGATCAATGGAGCGTCCATGATCCAATGGAGATCCAGCGTAGCAAGAAATCATACAAAACTCAACCCACACCATCTACGCATAATTACCAACCTATCCAACAGTTGATTTATCATGCAATGATCATTTCTTTCACAAAGAACCAACACCTATCAAGCTAATTGACCAAAAAATTACATACCTCACCGGAGATGATCGCCGGCACTCGAGCTCGATGAAGTAGCTTCATCTGGTGGAAATGAAGCCCTGTTGAAAGTTTCAAGCCTTGGGATTGAGTAGATCTCCCCATAGACCAACACCACTTGCTCCTCTTTGCGGATTTGATCTAATTGCACTATTCCTTACTTTGGGAACTTGAGGGAATGCTTAGGTGCATTCAATTTTATACCCCGAGGGAGTGTGCAAAGGCAATTGCACTGAATTTGAGTATGGAAGGACTTGAGAATTGAGATGAGCTCCCCTATTTTCTAAGGAAGAAAATCGAGAAAGCTAAGATTCAAATCCCTCTTAGAAAGCTTAGGGATGCTCTCTGATGGCTCCTAACTCTCTCTAGTGCTCAATCGAGTATGAGTGAAGTGAATTTCATTGAATTAGGAGGAGTATATCTCCCCCTATGGCAATCGGATGGCCGAGCATAGGCTTACCATTTTGTTCTGATTGATAAGATTAGGGAGGTTGTTTAGGCTATTTTGAGTGTGCACATGGTCGGGTTTGATCCCTTGAGTGGAATGCAAACTTCCATGTCTTTGAAAGCTTGAGGAAATTTGAAAACTCAATTTCAAGCCATATGTGGGTTTGGTCCATGGGTCAAATGGGTTGACCCAAACCAATTGGGTTGGGTGCACCACTCATCACTAGGTCCCCTTGAGCTTTTAAGAAAGCCTCAAATTGTGAAGAGGGTATGACCAAAATACCCATGGGCTAGGCACCCAAATATAATGGGAGTTAGTTGGCGGCCACCCCAGAGGCGGTTTGTAAGTCCAAGTGGGTGGTTTGTTCTTTCTTTGAGGCAAACCAACTCATTTTGCCTTAGATGGGTTATGCTTAGAAGCCTGTCGTAGCTTCCTAAATTTAGGTTTTGAGGTTGCTTCACCCTTTTGTGGGCCATAAGCATAATTCCTCACCTCTTGGGTATTTCTTTAATCTTGTGTTAAAGAATCTTAAGTCCTAAAATTCTAATAAAAAGTGCAACTCAAATAAATTAAATCAATTTCTAAAATGTAAAGCCCAATTTTAGAATAGTTTGAGATACTCGTTAGGTTTTCTAGCATCGTGGGCATTTCTTACTTATCTTTCATTTTGGCTTCGATAATAACTCCCTCTTTTGATCAATCCCATTTGAACTCAAACATAAAACCAATCGATTGATAGTCCTCCCTATTGAAATCTTCAATGACAGCGATCATTTACCTTAATCTCGAGTTTTCTAGGGATCCATCCCTTAGGATGTAATTATAGGCTTACAGCAGGAAGTTAATGAATCTATTTAAAATAAACACTTTACTTTTCCATGTAAAGTAGGGGAAGAATCTCTATATATGGTTCATCCTTAGAGTCCTTATTGAGGTGATTGGTTCCATTAAAGGGTAGTGACTTCCAGATAGTACACTATTTCTTTGATGGCGTATCGTCACATAAGTATATATATGTGCATGCGTCTTATCAAGATGAATTTTATAAGGTCTTTTATTTCTTTTCTCCATAGATTTGAAAGGCGACTCCCTATAAGAGATTTATTCACCATAACTTGGTATCTTTTTTGACAAGTGCTGAGAATGGCTTGCATCTCCCTGATAGGTTAGAAATAAAGCGTATTAGATACGCCAGCTATCCTTGAAAAGATCTAAGTTGAGTTAAACTCTTAGGAGGTGGCATTTCTAAGATAGCTTTGATCTTTTCAGGATCTATCTCTATTCCTCAGTGTCAGACAACAAACTCAAGAAATTTTTTTGAAGCTACTCTGAATGCACACTTTAGGGGATTCATTTTAAGGTTATATTGTCTTAATCATTCAAAAACTACTCTCAATTCAAAGAGGTGGTCTTCCTTTTCTCTGCACTTGACTACTAGATCATCAACATAGCACTCAAATGGATGAGTTCGTTGAGGATCAAGTCATAATTGGTATGTCGCACTAGCATTTTAAGGTTGAAAGGCATGACCTATAACAATAGATTATGATGAGGTTCAAAAGTAGTGCTTCTTTTATTCTTGGGGGTCATCTTGATTTTGTTATTGCCAAATGACCAATCCAGAAATAGAAAACTACATGAGACTAGGCGATGTCCACCATTAATTCTAGTATAGAAAGAGGAAACTCATCCTTAGCAAATGCCATATTTAAATCTCTGAAATTGACGCATATGAAAATTTGGCCATTCTTCTTCTTAATTGGTACGACACTAGCTAACCAGATAGGATATTTTTCTTTCCTAATAAAACTAGCATCGATCAGTTTCTTGACTTCAGAAATTACCTGTTGTTCGATTTCTAATCGCATGCATCTAGGAGCTTGCTTGATAGGATTAGTGCTAGGATCTATTGCAAGTTTGTAGACTACTACATTAGGAGATAATATGGGCATCTCTTCATAACTTCATGCAAAGCAGTCTTTAAACTCAGTTAATAGCCTAACTAAGTCATTAGTTTCTTCTTCATTCAGCAACGAACTGATATATGTTGGGCATGGATTTTCTTTCATCCTGAGGTTAATTTTTTTAAGCTTGTTAATTGTTGAATGGATCTCCTCTTCAAATTCTGGCAGTGCCTCTTTGATTTGGAGATCATCTGGATCATATGAGATTTCTAAACACACATTCTCATAAGAGTTGGTGTTGTGTGAAAAGAACCTATTAAACTCCAAATGATTGGTAACAACTAAGTATCAATCGTCATCATCGACTGGACCCACTATACTGAATTCTTATCTTGCTCTTGATTGTGCTTCCCTACCTGTATTGTTTCACAACTTCTCAAAATACTCTGACCTATACTTGGACCATGTATGAGGGACCAAATCTTTCTGTATAAGATTATGAACACAAGACGAGTAAAAGTCAAACCGTAATTTCATTAATTCTTTATATGAATTCTCCTCAAGTTCTACATCAACTTCAGGACTTGAGGAGGATGATCCTAAAAAGAATCTATTCGACTTCATATCATTGGAAGACTTAGGGGCTTCCTTAACTACTAAACCTTCAACTTTTTGGGGTAAAAGTGAGGTTAAAGTTTCGAACTACTGCTTGATAGTTTTACATACATCTGATTTGAATACTTTGCTTTATCTAGAGGCCCAGGTCTTATATTTTGTTTGGCTCAGTGTCACTTCCAATGAAACTTTTGAGAAGGATTAGCATTAGATTCCAAGTCTCATGTGAATAGTAGTACTCATGAACTTGAACATAACCTCTAGTTGATGGCCAACTAGGTCTTACCTCTAGGCGCCTTATTTCTGCCTCGCTGGTGGAGATTGAGTCATCCTACCCACATGTCCATATGAAAGAATGAACTATGGGTGGACTGTGATATGCGGCTCTATTTCTTCTTCAATTTTCCTTTCTTGTTCACTTGAATTTTCACTTTTTTTTTATTTTTCTTTTTATTTTTATTTTTCTTTATTTTATTTTACTTTTGAATTTAAATTTTGTCCAAGTTCACAAGAAAGGGTGTTTTGAGAAAGATAGTAGGTCGCATCCTCATATATCTCAACCTCTCTAACTAAAATGGCTTTTCATCTCTTTTGACACAATACTCAATCTCATCCTTCCTAAACTTATTGCATTGATGGAGGGAGGATGAAATTATCTTATGATCAAGGCTGAAACAAGTGATAAATATTCGAATCAATTATGTAAAACTTAGTTTCAGTCTTTCAGTCACATATCTCTAAAGGTAACACTATGAAACCTAAAGCTTGCTCGCCCTGTTCATTGAATCCTCTCAACATCATCTGATCTCCTTGGAGTGTTGAGATGTCGATCCTCAAATAGGCAAGGGTCTTTAGACTCATAATGTTAACCGATGCACCTGGATCGATGAGAACTCTGACTAATCTAAATCTGCCCATGTCAACTGTAATGTAGAGGGGATGATTGTGCTCCATGTCCCCTAGAAGTAGATCTTCATCTATGAAAGTGGTTTTCTAGGCTTCTCTTGAATAATGTGCCTCCTTTCCAATAGCGTGGTGCTAAGCATATCTCAAGATCGAGAGCCTTGATTAATGATTCTCATCTCTTTGGATAAGACAAGGGCATCACATATGCTTAGCTTAAATGACAACTTTCTTAGGTAAGAGAAGACATTATAGTCCACCTTGGGTTGATCCTCCACAAGAATATCTAAGGGTGGAGCATCCTGGACGGACTTTTGATCCTCAGACCAATGACTTGTCTCTATCTTGAGGTGCTATCATAGGAGAATCTTGCCACTACAAAGGTTGACTTCTATGGTCTCTTGTGGCAGGGTAATGGAAGGTTCTACCTGTACATCAGGCTCACCTATAACTTCTCCTATGGACCTTCAGAATCGGACGATTCCAAGTCTATCTTAAGAGGCAAACCCGTAGTATTTAGAGCAGGAAAATCTCACTCTGAATTAGAAAGAGGAAGATCAAAATTATTATAGTTATTGTTTAGACTTGAAGAGTTATCATTAGGAATAGATTTAGACAATCCATCAGAAGTGACACAGATATAATTCAAGCTAGCTTTATTCTTCAATTTATTGGATTTGATAAAAGGTATAAAGTAGAAATCAAGTAAAGTAAGAGGGATGAGAGATTTGATACCCTCATCCGTCAATACAAGATGTCTACTAGAAGAAGAAGAACTAGTTGAAATAGCAGTAGTCGCTGATGTGGTAGCTGCAATGGTGGATTGGTCGGTGGGTGGTTGTCTCTTGAGCTATCCGGCACATCGATGTTATCTTTGGCTATCTTGAGCTCCCCCTTTCCCTGAGTTGGCTCTGGTAACTTGCAAACATTCCTTAATGTTGGAGGTTTGAGCTGGCTCAGGCACCTGCAAGGAAAGTTGATTTTCGAAATAATTTTCTTAGAGGTTTTGGATAAGAAGATATTCCAACCTTCTTCAATTTTGGAAAGATTGCAGTCATCCCTAAGGATTATCCTGATGGAATTGGATGGTTGTTTCACAAGATATTCCGTTGGGATAACTATAGCACTTATCTTGAAGCTATGTTCAAGCCAATCCTTGAATATAAAGCAATCCTCCAAAATATGACCTAGCATGCGGTGGTAGGAGCAAAAGTTAATATCATTACTTTTGCCCACTTCCTCCAGCTTTCTAGGTTTGGGTAGCTGAAAGTCGAGTTTCTTTAAGAGATTTTTAAAGATTTTTCTAACTACTTTCCTCTTAAATGAGTTGGTTTGTTTAGTTTATCCATAAGAGTAGGTGGATAGTAGCTACCTGACGGTGGGTATGTGTACTACTTCTGTGGATATGGTGAGGAGATGAGGCGTTAGGTTGTGGAGATGTGATGGTAGGTGGGCCTAGTGGTGGTAGAGGGAGGAAGCGATGATGGAGCACGAGGTCTCTCAAACTGCTCTTTGGCCGGCTACTTCCCCTTATCTATTGTTGTCACTACCTCAGGCTTCTTCTCATATATCTTCTGCGGCTTTGGCTTTGTTGGTAGATCTGGAGAAGGTAATAGTTTGGCTTCTCCTTGCAAGCTAGCCTTTATTGATTAATTTCTCATAAGTTTTGATGGTGAAAACTTTAAGAATGAAGGCGGGCCATGGATATTCTTAAGCGAGAATCTTGATGGCATAGACGACTATGGTTCATATTCATACTCAAATTATGCCATCACGAGAATGTAATCAATAAAGGACTCACCATAATTTTGTTGAGCCACAATGAGATCGCCAATAGTGACCCTTTGTTGAGCTCCAACAAACCTCTTGATAAAGAGTTACTCCAACTCAGCAAAAGTCTTCACTGAACTATTGGAAAGTTCAGCATACCAATCAAAGGCTATCACTACTAAGCTCGATAAAGAGATGAAAGAGTAAAGCATCACCGCGCATTTTTAATATAATGAAATGCATGAAGTCTTGGGTTCGCCATCAAAACTTTTGAAGGAAGGTGGGATGAAACCCTTAAGATATTGGATTGTATCAAATTCCTCTGGGTAGGGTTTACCTTTTGGAACTGATGATCCTCCTCGGGCTTGAGCCAATGCTTTCTTCACCTGCTGCTCGACCATGGACTTTATATCTTTTCCTATGGAGGTGGTATCCACTACCTTCCTACATGCTAGTGTTATCATGCTCTACTAGAGGTAAAGTCTTGGTTGGGTCCAAGACATGCACCAACTCAGTGACCCTCTCATATGGTAAGATGAAGCTTCTGGGCTTGGTTCTACAATGCTAAATACCTAATAATATATCTTGAGCTTCTTCTCCATCTTATCTATCTTTTCATCTTTTTTTGCTAGGAGGTGTTGGGTGAGTGGCTTCTTCCTTCGGCCTCAACACCTTTCATAGTCTCTTGCTCGAGGTGGGATCCACACCATGCAAACCCTGATTCTCCCAACAAATCATCTTCATTGGGATCAAAGCATCTTCTCCTCATCGGAAATCATATTCTAGGATCTCTTCTTCTCCATGAAATAATGAGCTACTATGTCATCAAAATGATCTATCATAACGCGCACAAATGATTTTGACACATCATATCTTTGTGAGGACCTCCCCTCGATGGAGAATCAATCCTGTGAGGACTATACTCATTAGAAGAAATGCACTCTAAGCACGACTCTATAAGGGGTGACACTCCTAGGAGGTTCTATGATCATAGGTGCAACTGGGTTGTCACCTTATCCCTCTGCAATTGTTGTAACCACCATCTATGTCCTGCTGTGATGATGGCCATGCTCTTCCATTGCCATTCCTCACCATCGGGAAGGCATGGTGAGAGCTCAACCTCACCACAGTAGGCGGTGTGGATGGGATGGGATCCCTTGGTCATAATCACCAATGGGGTCCTCTTCTCCCGGATGTGGCCTTCATAGACTTTGGTGGGCGGAGATGTTGCAACATGTGGTGTTGATGGATGGGATCCCTTGGCCGTGGTCGGATCACCGAGTCCTCTTCTCCCGATGTGGCCTTCATGGCCTTTGATGGAACTAGAATCGCAACATGACAGTGATGGTGGGCGGTAGAGTGGTGTGATGGAGACACCATCGACTATCTTGTGTGGATGGGATGGGGTCCCATCCATGCGATTCCCCAGAGGTCCTCTTCTCCCGGATGTGGCCTTCATGGCCTTTGGCGGGCGGAATCTAACATGGTGGTGTGGATGGGATGGGATCCCTTAGCCATCAATCACCACGGGTCCTATTCTCCCGGATGTGGCCTTCATGGCCTGCGGGAGAATCTCATGGCGGTGAATGGGATGGGATTCCCTAGTGAATGAGCGGTCATCTTCTCCACGGATGTGGCCTTCATGGCCTTTAGTGGAACGGAGATCGCAACATGGTGGTGTGGATGGGATGGGATCCCTTAGTAATGGATCACCAACGATCTCTTCTCCCCGGATGTGGCCTTCATGGCCTTTGGCCCGAGATCGCAACATGAGCTCGATGGGCGGGGTAGCGATGTGATGGAGACACCACCGACTTTCTTGAAATAGGGGTCCTCCTCCTCTAATGGGTCATCCCTATAAGTAGAATATTGTTTGTGTGATGGACACGGGTAGTGTGCCGATCAGGAAAATCAATGAGTGTGAGGTCCCGATGGGACTAAACCTGCCTCTAACTAGTGATCAGCTGTAGTGCAGCCTCCCCCTACTCTGATGCTTCCCCATGCTGTAGGGATAATAGATCTCAAGTCAAATTGAGCCTGGGACTGGCGTCGTAGGCTCACTTGGCATAAAATTGAGCGACATATGACCTCACTCGACTAACTGGCTGAAATCGATGGTGGATGTGAAGTAGGGATCCTCCTAGCATCCTCTATGTCAGACCTAGAGAGAGGATGGAATGGGTTCGTTGTAACTAGCGGGGAAGTCAAAACGGGCAACTCCTCAACTGATGTATACCTCCATCTCACGGCGTGCATGTATGGTGCCTAAGCGATTTGTTCCTCCATTGAGTTACGGTAGGTAAGTGGGTAAGAACTAGACCCAACCTCAAAAGCGGAGATAATCCCACAGGATGGGAGCCTTACCCTTTGAGGGGTCATTGGTGCTAACCCTCACTGAGCGGCAACACCGGGCTGCTTGCTATCCGCGATACTAATCTGGACCACCTTCCTCTTTGGTGAGGGAATATTAGAATCGATGGCATGTATGATTGGCTTTTGATCATTGTGCTCTTAATAGTGGTGATTGCCCTCAGTAATCCTCGTCCCTCAAAATCTCATCCAAAGCGAAAGGTGGCCAAAATCGAATGGGGAAGGCTAGCGTATTAGTCCATCCTGGGAAAGATAAAACATACTTCATGCTTATAATTGAAGCTGAAAACTATCACCAGACGAGTCGCAATATTGAAAATAAATTTGAATAAGATTCCTATTGACTTTGAATTTTGAATTTTTGAACTCATACTCAACATTTTAAAATGTTAAGTCGAGTTCAAATGATTTGGAATAGATTTCAAGATTTGAGTGAAAAGAAGAATTGTTTGGATATAGAATCCACTTTCAACAAATTTGGATATGTTGAAAATGGGTTCAAATATTTTGTTTGAAGGATGCTTCCATAGGTTCATATTTGAGTTTAAATTTTGATTTTGAGGGCCTTTTATTTAACAAATTTGGGTATGTTAAAGTAAAGGGTCAATTTGTTTTTGTTATGGATTTGAGATTTTTGGAATTTATTCACTTTGCAAATTTGGGTACGCTAAGTGAGATGTTTGAAAATAATTCTTCTTTGTGTTTCTTTCTTTGCTTTATTTTGTGAATCTTTTTGTGATTTTCAAAAGAGAAATGGAATTCCCATTTAGCAAATTTGGGTATGCTAAATGAGGAAATCCAAGTGTGTTTTATTTTTGAAATTTTTGAAAATAGGATTCTTAGCAAATTTAAATATGCTAAGAAAATCCTAATGTGTTTCTTTTGATTTTGATTTGATTGAAAATAGAGACTTCACTTTAGCAAATATGATATG
This sequence comes from Cymbidium sinense, assembly GCA_021442155.1. Taxonomy (NCBI): domain Eukaryota; kingdom Viridiplantae; phylum Streptophyta; class Magnoliopsida; order Asparagales; family Orchidaceae; genus Cymbidium; species Cymbidium sinense. Next base: position 102,750,651 of record CM038215.1, read on the forward strand.
CTAAAATGAAGTTCTAAAAATGTTTTGTTTTAAAAAAGATTTTCAAAATAGGATTCTTAGCAAAATTAGTTATGCTAAGGAAATCCAAGTGTGCTTCATTATTTTGATTTTTGTTCGAAAATAGAATACTTTAGAAGGTATGCTAAGGAAATGTAAATGTATTTTGATTTTGAAAAGAGGACTTTCACTTAGCAAATTTGGGTATGTTAAATGAAAGATCCAAATGTTGTTTTATATTGATTTTATTTTGAAAAGAGGATCTTCACTTTGCAAATTTGTGTATGCTAAATGAAGAATCCAAATGTTATTTTAATTTTGGAAAGATGATTGCTAATTTTGATTTTTGAAAAGGTGTTTATTGATTTTATTTTTGAAAATATGATTGTTGTTTCTTATTTTGAAATGAAATATTCATTCAGTAAATTGAGTATATTGAATGGAGATATTCATTTGTGCTTTTGAAAAATATGATTGTTGATTTTGATTGAAAACAAAAACTTTCATTCAATAAATTTGAGCATATTGAATGGAAGTGTTCATTTGTGCTTTTGGAAAATATGATTGTTAATTTTGATTGAAAATGAAAACCTTCATTCAATAAATTTGACTATATTGAAAGAAAGTGTTCATTTGTGCTTTTGGAAAATTTGGCTTTTGATTTTTTATTGAAAAATGAAAACTTTCATTCAATAAACTTGAGTATATTAAATAAGAAAGTTCATTTGTGCTTTTTGAAAAGAATAATTTTGGATTTTATTTTTTTCAAAAAATGATCCTACATATAACAATCATGAAGATTATTAGATGAGGATGGTTTGCAAAATTTTTGTGAAAATATTTTATTATGTGTATTTTGGAAAAGTGTTTTTTGGAAAGATGATATTTTTCATGAAAAGATTTATTCTTTCTTTATTTTTGGAATGAACCTTTCCTTACCATAGAAATAGTAAGGAGGAAGTCTTTAGTTATTTTATTTTCATAAAACTTTTATTTTCATCTATTGGGAAACCCAATAGAGGTTTTAAGACCTACATGGAATGAGATCCTAAAACCTAAAGATGTTGGCTAGCTTAGCTTAAGGATAAAATAAACTAAGTGTCAATGAAAAAGAAGGATAATCTCATATTCATATAAAATACAAACTCAATATCGATACTTGAAGACAATGATCATTTATCAAAGATGGAGAGAGGAACCGTCCTCAACAGAGTTGCCAGAAAAATCTGTGGTGAAATATTTTTGCCTTCATCTATCTTTTTGAAGGGGATAAATGAAAATAGAAATATCATGCTTTTGTTGGGACACCGTAGATCCACAGATATTCTTATTAGGGTGATCAAGTATAACATTGAGGAGAGGTGCATTATATCGAAAGATAGAAGTCGCCACCCTACAATAGACCTTATCACCTGAATAAAGACTCCTAAGGATAATGGCATATGTACTTATTCTTCCCTTATTTTACATAGAAAAGTAGAGTTTTTTTAAAGTTCGTTAAGTTTCCTAGGGGCAAGCCCCATAGTTAATTACATCCTAAGGAAGGGGATTCCTTAGGAATACTCTCGATTAAGGTAAATGATCATTGTCTTCAAAGATTTTAGTAGGTAGGACTATCAATCGATTAGTTTATTTTTGACCAATCAAGTTGGATCGATCAAGAAGAGGGAGTTCTTATCGAAGCCAGATGGAGGTGAGTAGGGGATGTTTAGGATACTAGGAAGCCTAGCAAACATCCCAAACTATCCTATGGCTGGGCTTTATATTTTTGAAATTGAATTATTTATTTGAGTTGAATTTTTATTAGAAGTTTAGGGCTTCCATAATACAAGGTTATGAAAATGCCTAAGAGGTGAGGATTTATGCTTATGGCCCATAGAAGAGAGAAGCAACCTCAGAACTTAAATCTAGGGAGCTTTGGCGAGGGCCAAAAGCATGACCTAAATCTAAGGTGAAAAATGAGTATTTGGTTTGCCTCCACAAGAGAGGACAAACCACCCAACTTCTTGGACTTACAATCTCCTGGGGGTGGCCGCCAACTAACTCCTCCTACGATTTTAAATTCATGTAGGCAAGTCATATGCTTATGCAAGATAGCTAGGCTGTTATTTATTTTAGAAAGAGACTAAGTCCTTAAACTCACTCCCTAGACTAGATCAGTAAGGGCATGAAAAATGACCTAGATCTAATGCAAAACATATTACATTTTAATTTCAATTTTGGACAATCATTTGACTCAGGCTTATAGGTTCATGAGAAATAAGATTATGAGCCAAAATCAGCGAGAAGGGTGAGGTGTGTTTCCACCATAGCTCTCAAAGATCAAGCCAAGTTCTATGTCAAAGGTGGAAGCCCTCCAATCAAAAGTGAAATAATATGTTTTTATGCATGATGTTAGAAATGACATGCTCATCCAACCAAGCAGTTACTAATTCTTTTATCCTAATTTTAACTTAGGCTTTAAATGAGGTTATGAGTTATTTATTTTTAATTTTGAGTTGATTAATTTGGTAGAAGATTTATTTTTCTCTAAGAGCCTAATCGCCATCTAGGTCATACATCAAAGCATGAAAGAAACTAGGAAAATATGTCATTTCTAATGCACAAGCTAAATGAAACATCAAATATTTTTTATAAAGCTAACGTAAAAGAATAAAGGGTCAAGTGTGATCGGGCACCACCGCACTAATTCGAAAAGACAAATGTGAGTAGCTGAGCTCTACCCTTATACTACCCGGATTCCAAATGAATTACAAAAAGGAATTCATGTTATGGGGGCCTTCATTCTTCTTTTCTTCTTTCTTCTTTCTTTTTTCTTCATTGTTCTTTCTTCCTTCGGTTCCTTCTTTTGGATAGTTGGAATGTGGATGCTCCAAAGGCTTCACATGGTACATAAGATGTGATCTTATAACTAATGCTCATCCTAATACCCCTATAACTATTATTCCAAAATCCTAATTGCAAAAATATATGAAAAGGAAAAAAGTAAACCTAACTAAAACCTACAAAATAAAGATTAGCTAAACAAACCATGCATTCCCAAGATATAAATAAATTAGACTTAGCACCCCACAGGTAAAGTCTACGGCCTATTTTGGATTATGCTTAAAAAGCATAAACAAGTAGTTATATTTTTAAGCGCCCTTAAGCATAATCTCCTGCAGAAGATAATAATTAGATTAAATTATTCTATCATTCATTCTACGCACATACACCCTAACATCCATACTAAAATATCACATCATAAAACAAAAGCAAATATCAAACTATGCACCGCCTTGACATAGGACTAAAAGTGATGACTTAGGCTAATGTGTGTGTTTTATAAGGTTTGTGTGGTATGCTAAGCTAGGCTTTAAGGTTTAGATTTTCTAAGTGTGAAAAGGTTCAACTTAGAAGGGTGGTCTCTTTTAAGTTGTTTAGTTGATATGGGTTAATTTTAATTTTGATTTGGTTTGAATGAACTACTTAGTTTATAGAGTTGTAAAGAGAAGATAACTTCTTTTTCCTCCCTACCTTAATTGATTTTTAAGGTAGATTCATTAATGATTTTTGTTTAGTGATTGCTTTATTATGTATTTTAATTAATTCTAGGTATAAACCCCATTTAAGATTAAGTAAAGTGAATTATTATCAGTCTTTCCACATGTATCTTTCCATGTGAATGAATGAAGCATATCTATACATATGCAAATTTACAAAATGAATGCTAAGAGAGGTTGCTTAAAAAAATTTCATGTATGCATGATTTTGTTAAGTAGAAGAGGGTGATTCTTCTATCCATTTTTTTTATATGCACATTTACAAGTATAAAAGACATAAGTGAGTACGACACCATTGTTAGCACTAGGGGTGTAAAGTACAGGACATACTTAGGGCTACTTAAGCCTGGCAACCTCGGTATTGTCCAGACTAATATACGACTTTTCTTAAATACATGTGCATGTACAAAAAGAAATGCATGGAAAGAGAATGCTAAGATAGGTTGCTTAAGAAAATTTGGAATTTTTCATGTATGCATGATTTTGTTAAGTAGAAGAGGGTGATTCTTTGATCTATTTTTCATATGCACATTTACAAGTATAAAAGACATAAGTGAGTACTGCACCATTGTTAGCACTAGGGGTGTAAGGTACAAGACATACTTAGGACTACTTAAAGCCTTGCAACTCTAGGGTTATTCAGATAAATATATCACTTTTCTTAAATACATGTACATCTACAAAAAGGAAATGTATGGAAAGAGAATCATGCAGAAAGTTTATGTTTGTTTGTTTGATTTTAGTTGTTTAATTTATATATGTGATGTGGAATTCCTTCTTGAATCATGACATAGAAGTGTATAGGAATACATTTCAGATAAGTGTCATGTTTTATTCAAATGGACTATACACTTTACAAATTATATGCAATCCTATGTTAAGAAAGAGAGGGAAAATAACATAACACATTTTATACTATTCATATGCAAGCTCATAAGTAATTTTAAATGACATACTTTTCATTTGTAATGTTGATTTATAAGTTTTGAAAATAGTTTTGGATTTAGCAGTGATAATAGCCATTCATATCTTCTTTTAGCCAAAACATGTAATTTGACATAAAAGAAACTTTTCATTTTAATTTTATTTTCAAAAGACATGAATGCATGATTTTCATATGATATACACATTTATCATTCTATGAAAGAAATAAAGCAATGTAAGCATGTAACTTCACTCACCCTAATTAATTCCTGAAGACAATCTTATGAAGTAAGATCATTTAAAGAGAATAAAAAGTTGTTTAAAGAGACTTTCATTTTGTTTTGAGTTTGATTTAGTTTAGAAAATTGTGAGAAGGTTTACTAGTCCTAACCCATTCCCACATGTGTGTATTATTTTAGTTTAATTTTTAGGTGATTAGATCAATTTTATTCTTTAGTTAGGTTAAGGTATATATTAAGTTCATTAATTACCCCTTACCTACACCACTTTAGCATATTTAATCAAATAATTATGAGCCAATGTATGACATAAAATCACAAGGAATTTAAATCAATGCATCCTAGAAAGAAAGATACCTAATAAAATTGTCTCATAATTAATGATTAATTAAGCTAAAGGGTCTAATTTAAATACTTTCATAACCCTTCCCACACATGTGAGTTAGGTATGATTTCTTTAAGTTACTTGGGTTATTGAGCATCTACCCAGAAGGATTGATTAAGTTCTAGAATATTTTGAAAATTTGATTAAGTCAATTAAGTAGGTCATTAATGGATTAGCCCTTAATTAAATTTAGATTAAGGAAGGAAAGGAGTTTAGGGAATGACTTGGGGAAAATACCCCAAACCTATTCCATAAACCTCCCCTTCACTTAAATAAAGTCTAATTAACTTAATCAAGGAATTAAACCACTGTTCACATGCTTAATTAAGCTTAATTACATTAAGAGAGTGATTAGGAGTTTATTAATTAATTTCACTGATTAACTCATTAATAAATTCCAAAAAAAACTAGGAGAGGTCATCCAACTAAATATGTGAAGTTTGAAATAATTAATGAGGTCATTAGGTTGTAATTAGGGTTATTAAGTTTTAAATAAACCCTAATTAAGGAAAATCTATTATTTAAATTCACTTAAAATAATTTAATTGGATTCTCCTCAATTATCTTTAAAATGAATATGAGTTTATAATTTTTTGGATTTTTTAAAATTAGTTATGAATTTAGGAAGTTTCAATTTATTTAAGTGATTTTTATGAATTTTGTTAATTTATTTTGAAATAAATCATTTGACACTCAAAATTATCATCTAATTAAAGGTCCTTAACTTGAAATTTTTTATGGTATGTATATTTTAACTTCAGTTTAATCGCTGAAAATTTCAACTTAATTTGACATGTATTTTTGGCTTAATTAATAAAATTTGATTTTTTTTTTTTACTAAAACTCAAATTAAGCTCAAAATAATTAGTAACTTTTAGAGATTTTGAGTTTGTTGGATTCCTCTCTCAAGATAAAACCAACAAGCCCTTGTTTGCAATTTTTGGTTAAGTATTTTATTTTTTTATGAGTTTTTGAAGTTTCAGGTGATTTAAATAATTTTTTAAATCAGAAAAATTTGATTGAGCGAGGCCGGGATATACGATTCGGGTAATTTGAGCGTTGATCGCGAACCGGATCGGATGATCAAATCTCATCAAGTGATTGAAGGCGGATCGGCGATCCACATGATGCATTTGATCCCACAACGGCGGGTTGGACACGCTACTGTCGGTGAATAGTGAAATCAAGGGCATTTTGGGAACAAAGAGAGATTATAAGTGTAAACTTGTCCAAATGGACTCATTTTTATGTCAATTCGCATCGAAAAAAATTCTATTTTCTAATTAAGATGATTTAAAGTAAAAATGCGGGATTATCTAAGGTAAATTCCTAAAATCACAAGAAAAATATCATAAATGAAGAATCCTAAGAAGCTATGATTTTTTAAAGTTACCTCATTGGGGATGATTTTCGATGGCGGTGATGACTCGAGCACACTGTTAAGTGAGAGAAGAGGCCTTGGGATGAGCTTGGATCTTTGCCTTCATGTCGAAATGAAGTTTCCACCAGTGATCATCGTTTCCTTGCCGAAATCCACTTAGTTTTGGAGTATTTCTCTCCAAAATGAAGTGGAAGTGATTGCCAATGAATTTGGGAGCTCTAGGAGAGGGAGAATGAGAGGAATGAGTGAATGCTTCAGCATCTAATGTCATGGAATGAAAATTGAACGAAAATCTCTCTTTTGTTTAAATTTTTGGCTCCAAACTCATGTCATTTGGCTTGGGGTGATTGGGAATGGAAGAGAATCATCCTAGGTGGCTCACTCTGGTTGGCAAAGGCATGGAAAGTGGTTGTCATGAAGGACAAATGGGTGTCCTAGCCAAGGTGAAGTGAGAGTCCTTCATGCCAAGTGTTTCAATGGGAGAGGTGAGGTGATTTCACTTTCCCATGAGTCATGACTACCCCAACCACTCCTTGGGTCAGAAAATCAATGTCATTGGTGCTTATGTGGACCAAGGGATGAGTGTCAAGTGGCGAGAGGAAATGACTACTTGGGCAAGTGTCTTTTCTCATGGATGCCCCAGAGCAAAGTAATCATTTGGCATTGAATTTGATTTGATCAGATTTGAAATGAGTCAAAAGTAAGTTGGATCAAATTTCATGTCATTTGAAATTCATTTGGTTTAATTCTGGTTAATTTGGCCCATTTGGGTCAAATCAGGTCAAAATGGGTTAAGTTGACCAATTGGTCAAATTGGATCAAACCAAGGGTTGGGTTAAGTTCAAATGATCATTTTGATTACATTGGTTTAATTGGTTTCAATTAATTTGGTTTAGTTTGGATTTAATTTGGATTTTGGCAAATTTGATCCTTTAGGTCAATTTGAGCTAAGTTGACCAATTTGACCCAATTGACCAAATTGGCTTGAATCATGGCTTGGTTTGGGTTTGGTTGATCATTTGAAATATGTTGCAAGCTTTGGTATTAATCAATTTTGGTTTGATTTGATTTTGGCTTGATTTGACATTTTAGGTCAAGTTGGGTTCATGGTCAATTAGGCTAGGTTGGGTCTATTTGGCCAATTGGTCAAATTAGGTTTAATTGAGGCTTTGATCAAGTTTAGTAATCAATTTGGAGTGAACTTGAGCTATTGGTTGTAATCAATTTGGTTTAGGTTGCATGGCTAGTTTGGGTTCATATGGGTTAAAGGGTTGACTTGGTCAACGGCTAGGTTGACTTGGTTTGATCCAATTCATGACAATTGATTAACCTATGATGATCAACAAACATGACATGAAATTTGGATTGGCTTAATTCACTTTGATTTGAATTGAATTGGATTTTATTTCATGTAGGTCAAATTGGGTTTAGTTGGCTTGATCAAGGCTTGATTCAAGTTTGGTTGAACTCACATATGGATTTATGATTAAAATATAAACTCATTTGCAAGTGATTTGGTGCCAAATGGGTTTTGAATCATTTTATAATTTCAAGTCAAAAGGGTGAATAATATGGGTTTAACTTGGGTTAATTTGATTTGATGGTTGAAATTTGTGTTTATATTTGACTTCATGATTGAATGATTGATTGAATCATAAAGAAAATCAAGGGTTTGGCATTTGAGTTTGCTTTGGCTAAGTTCAAGAATTTGACTTGAAAGGCTTGTTGGATTTTGGTTGAATTTGAGTTTGAGTTTTAAATTTGGTTTTGGATATTTGAATTTATATTTCATTTATATTTGTGAATATAAATGTGTTGACCTCCACATATGTGTCATAAATCAAGACAAGCCCACAAGTTAAATTCGACGGACTTCGAAGGTGACAGTGCACAAAATAAGGCTCAAAATGCACTAGACGACACTGAAAATGGTCGAAACGACCTACGATCGATGAACGGACTTCACCGCCATGTTCAAAATGTCAAAATTGATCAGAATATAAATATTACAAAATCTAATGAGTAATCGATTAGCTCGCTATCAATGTGTCGTGCGATAGAGTTGGAAGCTCGATGATGACAAAATGATCTCGTTCATGGCCGATCATCGCTAGCTTTAGAACATTAAAACTATCAAATGAGACTATCCATGTTCAAATCAAATGAGTCTATGCAAATGTCGAATGATCAGAAGTGGCAGTGCACAAATCAGCTCAAAATGCTTTGGATGTCGAATGGTCGAAATGACTTCCAATCGACGATTTCATGTTATCAAAATTGATTGAAATATAAATATTGCAAAATGACCTCCATTCATCAAATTGATTACATTAGATTCAAAATATCAAAAACTATCAAATGAGACTATCCATGCTTTTGGATAATTCGTCAAATATCGAATAATCAAAAGTGACACATTCGGTTGCACGGGACATCACCAAAATTAACTCAAATGACCTCTAATCGATGAGCGAACTTTGTCATGTGTTGAATATCAAAATTGGTGAGAATATAAATATTGCACTCGATGATCAAGCAAGCTCAGTCATGTTTTACACACATCAAAGTCGAGGAGGAAAAGGACCTCCGTTCATAAAATTGATTATGTCATTAGCTTCATAACATTAAAATATATCAAATTAGACTATTTACACTTAGGACAAGTGCATGAAAGCGGTCAAAATGGAGATGCACATTTTGGTGAAATTGACCCAATTTTTGACTAAACCAAACAATCTCGATTAATAAAATGTCCCATTGCATTGACATCAAAATACTTTAAATTAATATATATATTGACTATGTGAGTTTATCAGTGTAAAATTCACATTAAAATCATTTAATCAATTTAAAATTTATTTAAAATTCCTAAATTACCCTCTGGTGAAATCGTTCCCTCTCTCTTCCCAACACAAAAAAACTACTCACTGACTCCTCAAGAAAATAAAAAAACACTTCTCTCTCCATTTCATCTGCAGTAATTCCCTCTATCAATCTCCTTCTCATCTCTCACTTTGATGATAATCATGAGTGTAGCCCTTCCTCATGAAGCGATCACTTGCTTCTGCTTCATGACCACAAGTTGTCTGGACCACTTCCTCTGACTCATAAGTCATCCCCAGACGCTTCCCGTTCAGTACATTTCTTCCATGCTTTTTTTTGATTTTGGCACTCTCTCTTTATCATTTCAATTTTTGTTTCATCGTAAACTAGAAAAGAACATCGTCAAGAGGTAAATTCTTCTTTTGATTTCTAGCATCACATTCCTCGCATTACCTCCTTAATTCCTCAACTAGGAGAAGCAACAAGGTGAGGTTCTTCTCTTGGTTTTGCCCCTTGTTCTCTTATGGAGCATTGTAGCGCACTGAAAAATGAGTCAGAACATGTGGGATCTATGAATGTGGATGTATATAAACATGCTTGTGTTTCTTTATAGGTTTGAAGGCCTCGTCGTACTCAAGAGGGCTCGGAATGAAAACGGTTGTGGTGTCACAAGACAGCTATACTCAAGGGGCGTGCCAAGTAAGCATTAGATGTTGCTCCCCTGACAAAATCTAAATTTTGTCTAATTTCTAGACTTAGAAAAAAAGGGGGGAATGAATATATATTGTATTTGTCATCTTTTTGAAGGCCTCATTCATCTCAATGAGATAAAAAATCAGCTGGTGTCACAAAATACCACTAACTGACTCAAGAGGCATCTGAAGCAAATACTCCCGTCTACCCATACGGGGACGATGGGAGGCTGCCAAAATTACGTTAAATCTTTTGACTTGGGAAAAATGGGAGAGTAAAATGAGCTGACTTAAGAATGCTTAATAAGAAAACCTACAGTTAATTTCAAACTAAAGGCATCAAACAAGAAAAAAAGAGGAAAAAGTAAAATGACATATAACAAATATAAAAGTAAAACAAAATAAAAAGAAGGATGAAAAGCACTTATGAAATTTATCTAAGTAGAGTTGAAAGCCCACTAAAGTTTCTAACCACTTCCTTTTAAATGTCCTTTCTCCAACCCTTCAAATAAATGGAATAGAATAGGAGACTCCTTCTTGTCCTTATTTATAAAAATTAGAAGAAGTAGTGAGTGGTTTGCTTTGAAAAGAGAGGGAAAACAAGAGAGTTTGAATAAAAAAGAGGGGGAAAATGAATGTAAGAAAATTTGAATAAAAGAGAGGGAAAATGAGAATTATTTCGAGGGGTAAATCTTCTTTTTAAAATAACAAACTAAATTATCCTTTGAACCTGTAGCTTTAAAACAAAAAATCACCACCAAATCTACACCTCTTTGCACAAGCAGGCAGAAGGCGATACTAAATCAAAATCTACCAAAAATCATAGGACTTCCTTTAATCAAAATTTAAGGAACTTCATTCTAAACTATGATTTTTAAAATCAATGAAATCACTAATTAGGTGAAATTATCTAAGCTATAAACACGTGCACGTGCTCAGACATAGAGATTTAAAGTGCAAATTTTAATGTCTAAAAAGGTTGTGCAGGCTAAATTGGAATATATTAAATATTAATCTGAAAAATCTAATAAGATATTAGATCAATTTACAACGCTTTCTTCGCCACCGGATCTGCAACTCTTTATACAAGCAGATAAAAGGCGATACTAAATCAAAATCTATAAAAATCATAGGGCTTCCTTCAATCAAAAAATAAGGAATTTAATTCTAATTATGATTTTTAAAATCAATGATTTCATTAATCAGAAGGAATTAGCTAAGCTATAAACACCATGAGACATAGAGATTTCTGCAAATTTTAATGTCAAAAGCTCTCAGTTAAGTTGGAATTAAATAAAAATCAAATCAATCATAAAAATTAACACTACATAAAGTCTTAAATACACACATGGTCGACACTATCTTGAATGGTTAAATTCGGTGTCAAATCTCTTCGTGCTTCCTTTAGTCTGGGTTCATGTTAACAAAATCTAAAACTTATAATAAGAGTTTCAAATCGGTGAAATATACCGAGTAATAGTAGATATAATCTCTAGCAGCTAATAGAAGGAGGATCTAATGCTCTTAAACATATTCAAATTAATCAATTTTTTAAATAAAATTAAGTAATAATCTGAAACTACTTAAATGAAACTCTATCACTAAAAACTTAAAATCAAACTCATTCCATCCACCTTCTGTAACTGCTTGTCGAGGGTGACAAACTAAAAAAACTCTAGCACACAAAGGAGCCAATGTCAAATTAAGTGTTCTACTATGTTCACTCTCAATCAATCTCTTACTAGTAAGGATGTGGCCCGTGTCCTCTGACTACGTGGCTTGGCCAATAGGCTCCACAAATGAAGCATTCAGAGTCCTCATCAGTGGTTTTACTGCTACATTATATTACAATCACTGTATGCTCTCCAATGGCTCGCCCTTTGAATTGTGATTCATAGGGTATCTTTGACAACCTCTCATAAGGTAGACTTAAGACAGTCTCCTTAGATAAACACCACCCCAAGTCTACAAGGCTTTCTTGGACGACATAACCCATGTGTTATTGATAAGGATCCTTCTATTAGGGTGGGTTGACTACCTCCTCTGACTAAGTAGACTAGGGAAGGGATGACCATGGGATCTAGATTGGCCGCTCATTCCCCAACCATGGGTTTAAAAATGAAATGATGAATTTCATAATCATTTTGAAACTCCATATCTCTACTTGCTTTGCACTAAGTGATCTAACTAGCCTTAATCGAAAGTTCTCTTTACTTATTGGGAGGGGTAATTATAATGCTTTATAGGAAACTTGAACTAGATCTAAGTCCTCACAAAATGAGGGCAAAATCTTTGGGTAGTGTCTTATCTACTATTTTATATGCCTTAAATTATATATTTTTAAATCACACTCTCTTGATTCAATATTTGTCAAGAGGTGGTGGAAAATTTTGAGCCCATAGATTCGATGACTCTGGAGGGATTCTCTTTTCATCTTTAACTAGTCATATATGTGCTATAGTAGCAATAAAATTTTTAAAAATTCAAAACAAAAAATGGTGATTTAAGTGTGTAATAAATTGAATATGAGACTCTATGTAGAATGAATCATTCCGTTGAGTATACCTTTATTACACCATTATTTTATTCTGTGGCGCCTCTGCATCTTGAAAGTATGGGGTGAAATAATAATTGCTAATTAATAATCCCCATCTTTGCAGAAATAGATCTACAAAGCACTTCTTTCACCGTTAAGCTACGTCATGGTGCAAACATCTGCCTAGCCAACGTCATTAACTCCTGAAGTACCCCAGGTGTTACATTTAAATATCTTGGAAGGCCTCAGTTAAACTCCTTCAAGCCACGTCGCTAGTTCAACAACCAACCGCTATCAAGTTCTCCACAGAGAACTTATTTTCAAAATGTTAGGTCAATCAAGCTCGATGAAAATAAGTTAGTGGAAAAGCGTCTTTAATTCTTCATGTACAAGCTGTTTAGATTGAACCTTTGTACCTAGAAAGCATGATCTTGAAGCTTCCTCATGAGAAAACAAATTACAAGACAAAGAAGAAGAAGAAATGTCCGGTCCCCTTTGAACGATCTAGTGAACAAGCAATGCTACTGTTAGAAGCGAGTATCCCTACCCACAATAACTTTGATAACCTAAAATGGGTAAAAAGAAATAGCTCTACTGGTGGAGTAAAGCAGTCTTTCTGGAAGAACCAATGACATCAAGCTCCACCACCATAGAGGAGACAACTTGAAATACTATCTGCCATGATGCATAAAATTCTCAAAGTAGCCAAGGATAGATGCCTAATGAAAAGAAGATTTCAGAGGCTTATGGTGATGGAAAATATTGAAGCTCCACCAAGAAAGTTTTCATCTCTTCTCGTAACTAGCCAGGGAGCCCAATATGCTTCGCATGGTGAGCATCAGAGTGTGACACTTGGATCGTATGTCCAAAATCTCGAAGGTCGGTAAAGGATAAGCAAATATGGAGGCCAAAACCCGAATGAAGTCGAAGAATGGAAGAGGTGTGACATCGACACATATACCAATCTACCTCAAAATCAACTCATCAGAAGTGGATACCCAAAAGAAGGGATATCACAGATGAAAGATATGATGGTGACACCGAATCCTCAGGGATCCCATCACCGTATTTCACCCTAGAAGGTTGACGTTAATCATGGTCCTTTAATAGAAGAAGTATTTGTTCTACACATTGAACCAGAGATCCACTGGAAATGTCAATCAAAAATTTGTGTACAGAAAGAAAATAATGAAGAGGATTTTATGGAAGTAGAAGTTGTCTATATGGTCAGAGATATAGATGAACTTTTATGACTATCAAGAACATGGATCCGGAATCTAAACCTAAATTTGATGCTTATGAAGAAGAGTCTTCACAGAAGAAAATAGATGATGGATCTTTGATCTTTGTTGAAGAAGAAGAAGAAGAAGATCATAATGAGAAAGAAACCATGGGTGTCGAAGCTATCTATATGGTTGAACCAGGAAATGATTGGCCTGGTACACACTTTTATAATTAGCGTCGTCGTAGAGCCCCAACAATAGCTATTTTTGCAAATACACAAGAAGAAGGGCAGTCAAGTTCTCCCCCTAAAAATGAGCAAGGAGCATAACAACAACAAGAAATAGAAGAAGAAGAAGAGTCTGTATTGATCGGCATGGCTTAGAGCAAAGAGAGACATCGAATGGAGGTCAATGACAAGGAGATTGCACAGCTTGGTACCAAAATGAATGATATGATGATACAAATGAACATCATGATGGAGATATTGTATAAGAATATCACATCAAGTTGTTGACCTCACTTTTGGAGTGAGCTCTTAACATTCTCTTAGACTTAGGACTCTTCTAGACACTAAGATTTTCTTAGTCATAAGACACATCTAGTGATTAGATGAAACACCTAACCTAAGCTGAGACTTAGTTAATCATAAGATTAGGCTATGCCTTGGGGTTTAAGGAAATTACCTATCCCATAGCCCAAACTAATCTATATACACTTTCTCAAATTAAACTCATACTCAATTCTCAAATCAAATCTCAAATTCAAATTCAAATTTCAAATCTAATTTCAAAATTTGACCCTAAATGATTGAAACCCAAAATCAAATTCAAATCCAAAACCCTTCCTAGCCATATGAACCATATTCATAAGCTTAGCCAAATATTTCCTTAAATCAAATCAAACTCAATTGATCTCTTCATAAATGAATTATTCCTTCATTTTATATTCACAAATATAAATAAAATTCAAATTCAAATGACCAAAACCATATTGAAAATCAAATCCAAACTCAATTTAAACCCTTTAAGCCAATTCTTTGGACTTAGCCAAATTCTATCCATTAAGTCAAAACCAAGCAATTTTTCTCTTGAATCAATCATTTATTCAATTATTTACCCAAATGTAAATGAAACCTATAATTATCAAATCAAATCAAAACTAAATTTGACCCACTTAGGTGCACTTGACTAAAGTGACTAAAGGACTCACAGCCAACTTCTAATCCAACCCAAATTGGATTGAACCAAGCTCACCAAAATCTTCCACCATGATTTTGATCAAATGATCTTAATCTAAATATTTCATTTAGAATAAAAAAAAAATTAATCAATCTTTAGAATTTCAAACAAAAAAAAGTAATAAAACAAAATAAAAAAAGTGCAAATTAAATTTTCATAAAATCTAAGTAAAACTTAATATAAAAAAATGATTAAAATATAATTAAACCAATAAGTCAAGTAAAATTATGAGCAAATATCATAATCAAATCAAATAAACATAAAATTAAATATAAACTATAAAGTTATTAAATCATATCCAATTACTCTTAATTTCAAACAATATCAAAAAAAAAAAAAAAACAAAATAAAATAAAAATAAAACTCAAATAAATAACTAAATCAAGTCAAATTAAACTAAATTAAGAAAGATTCTCATCAATTTAATATAGAATCAAATCAAATCTCATTCAACCTACTTGAATAAAATGATCTAATTAACTCAATATATGAAATCAAAATGCAAACCAAACTTAGATGAACATGACAAATGGATGTGATAAAATATGATCTCAATTACAAAGAATCAAACCCAATTAGAATCAAAATAAAATCTTAATCTAATCCAATCAAACTACAAATAAATGAACCACAATCAATTAAATAAACATAAAGTTAAATCACATAATCATGATCAAAGAAAAGAATTAAATATTTAAAGATATTGAATTATCAAGATTCAATTAAATCAAAAACACCTAATCTAAAATTAATCAACTAAAAAAAACATGAACTTAAACAAACTTAAACTCCTTTACATTAAGGATATTGAATTATCAAGATGCAATTAAACTAAAACATCTAAAAAAATCAATTAATCAAATACTTAAATAAACTCAAATTTTAAACTCTAAATCATGAATTACACAAATTCAAATGGGCTAATCAAGATACTTAAGGACTTTAGTTAGTTAGATTCTTGGGAATTGGGATGTAGAAGGGTGGTCACATGGATGGAATTCATCTACTCTTCATTCTTGAGAACCTAAATATCATTTCAACCAAATAAAATTGAAATAAAATGAAAACAAATCATTAAATCATTTAGATTGAAATCACCCAAAAGGTAAAATTTAAATTCAAACTTCAAATTGGAACTTAATAAAGAAACTAGTAAAGTCTTGCTACACAAGCACACACACATTAGAATACTAAGTCACTACTTCTAGTGCTAAGTTAGGCGTTGTATGTATGATGTTGTGTTTTGTTTTTTGTGATGTAATGTTTTAGGATGTTAGGGTGTATGTTTAGTAGGCGGATGTTATTAGCTAATCATATTTTTGAGGGGTTATGCTTAAAGGGCAGTAATAAAAAATATACATGCTTTTCTATGCGGGTTGCTTAGCATAATGTTAGAGTGGACTTGGTTACCCATGTGTGCTAAGTTATTCATATCTTGGATTGTATGGTATGTTTAGCTAACATTTGTTTTGGTGTAGAGATTTACTTTCCTATTTTTGATGTAATTTTTGCATTAGGAATTAGGGTTAATGGGGATTAGGATGAGCTAGAAGGCTTAGTCCACAGGGTGCCACTGTGATGCCTTTGGAGTAAATCAAATCAAAAGAAAGAAATGAAGAAATGAAGAAATGAAGAAAAGAAGACCCCATAGCATATATATTATTTTTTGTAATCGGGTTGTATAAGGGTAGACTACCCATCTTTTCTTTTCTCTTTTTTAGGTGTCTGGTGGAACCCGACATACAGCCTTTTATTCTTTTACGGTAGTCTATAAAATTGTTTGATGTTGTGTTTAGATTGCATTAGAACAACATGCTTTTCATAGTTTCTTTATGATTGATGTTTGAATGTGGCAGATGCGGTAGGCTCTTAGGATAAAATTAATTTTTCTACCCCAATTAACAACTCATAACTAAAATTTTAAAACAACTCATAACCTCACATAAAAGCCTAGGGATTAAATCAAGATAATAAAATTTTTTAGTAACCCCTTAGCTGGATGGATGAATGTATAATATCATGCATGTCATATTCTTTCACTCTTGTTAAGAGGGAGCTTCCATCTTTGCCAGAGAATCAAGGCTTAACCTATGAGAGCCTTTGGTGGAAGACACCCCTTTCTCTCTTGATTTGGCCCATAATCAAATTCTCATGCATTTAGGCATACAAAATCCCATAGCACTGTCAAAACAAAGTCCAAAAGAATCAAATAAATTTGATAAAATTTGCATTAGATTAAGTCATGGATTCATACCACTCATGCTCTAGTCTCTTAGGGAGTGAGTCTAAGGACTTAGTTTTCTTTCTAAATGAACAACCTAGCCATCTTGCAAAACATAAGACTTGCCTACATGGATTTAAAGCGTAGGAGTTAGCCCCTCCAGTAATAAGTCCAGCGTCGGGTGGTTTATTCTCTCTTGTGGATAAACCATATACCCTTTTGCCTTAGATTTAGGTTGTGCCTTTGTTTTGTACCAAGGCTCCTTAGTTTAGGAATCAGGTATTTGTTTCCTTTGGGCTACAAGCATAAATCCTCACCTCTTAGGCATTTCCACAATCTTATGTTGTGGAATTATAAACTAACAATCTAATAAAATGTCAACTCAAATAATTAACTCTCTTCAATTTCAAAATATAAAGCCCAACTATAGGGTAGATTGGAATGCTCACTAGGCTTCCTAGTATCATGAGTATTTCTACTTCTCTTTGGATTCCAAAATAAGTCTTCTCCTTGATCTATCCCATTTGATTTTCTAAAATAGCCAATCCTTTGATAGTCTTAACTTGAAATCTTTGGAGACTCTAATTATCTACTTTAATGTATTCTTAAGAAATTCTCATTTCTTAGGATGTAATTAACTATGGGGCTTGCCTCCATAGGGAACTTAACGAACCGGCTTAAAATAAACCCTACTTTACTTTTCCATGTAAAGTAGGGAAAGATCTGGTATATTGAAGACCCATCATGCTTAGGAGTCTTATTAGGTGATTAGGTCCATTATAGGGTGGTGATTTCTATCTTTAGATAGTACATCATTCCTTAATGTCATTGATCACTTCAATAAGTACCCCTAAGATCGTGGTGTCCCACATCTAAAAATAAACACCACAGATTTTTTACTCAGTTGGGGATAGTTCCTCTCTCCATCTTTAGTAGACAATTATTGTCTCCAAGCATCGATAGTGGACTTATATTTTATATAGGTCGAGACTATCATTCTTCTGTTGGCACTTAGCTTATTTCATCCTTAAGCAAAGCTACAACATCCTTTAGGTTTTAGGACCTCACTGTAGGTCTTAAAATCTTTATTGTCCCCAATAGGTGAAAATTAAAATTAATCAAAGAGGAGGAATAAAATTAAAAATCTCTTCACCATTATGGTGAGGCAAGGTTCATCCATGCTTATAAAGTTCAATAAAATCTAAAGCAAAATAATAATAATAATAATAATAATAACTTTTAAAATTTTCAAAAGTCTTTTCAAAATAAAAATCATATGAACCCCATTTAACATAATCCAATTTGTTAAAGGGAGATTATCTTTAAAATCAAAATTAAACAAAGAAAAAATCATTTCTCCAAAAAAAAAAAAAAAAAATAAATCTCTTTCAAAATAAAATTAATTGAACCCCACTTAGTATACTCAAATTTGTTAAGTAAAGGTTCATTTTTCAAAATCAAAATCAAATCAAATAAACCTTTTCTTCAAAATAAACATCAAAACTATATATATATATATATATATATATATATATATATATATATATATATATATATATAATAAATAAATTCATTTAAACATACTCAAATTTGTTAAATAATAGTTCTCTTTCAAAATCAAAATCAAACAGCAAAAAAAAAAAAAAAAAATCCTAAATTTTTGAACCTACCATCATTTGGAAAGTAAAGTTCCAAATTTCTTAAGTCTCAGTCAAAGAGCTCGAACTACGGTCATATCAACATTTGACAAGTGAGATTCCAAAGAAATTCTCTTCATAATATCTCCAAATTGAGATCTAATTATTTGAACCCCTTTATCATATTCAAATTTGATGAGTGTGGGTTCAAATTCTTTAGATTTATCAAGAATATTTGAATCAAATTTGACATGGAGCTTGAAAACGTTAAGATGACTTGTGATAATGTAATATTCATTATTATTGGTCACAAAGTTATGAATCATAAAAACTGTTATGATGAAATTCAATTAAAACCAAGATATATGGATTTTCACCCTAATGGAGAAAGGCCATAAAGATTCCTTCAGGCCAAGAATGAAATTGATAAGGATGTTGAGTATGTCTTATTTATTCCAGATAAGTATGACTCAAATGACTTGAATCCTAATTCCCAAAAGAAGACAACTCTCAAAATATTGATCGTAATCCATAAAATAGCGATCTTGATGGACTTTATGCTTTAATGATTCCAACTGGGTAGAAATGCCTCATTCTATACTTTCATGGTGTCACTATCGATAAGAGTTAGAATCATCAAATTTCAAAGGTCTAATGGGATAAACTTTGAAAAAAAAAAAGAAAAAAAAGAAAAAAAAAAAAGAAAAGAAAAGAGAGAAAGAGAGTAGAGTAGGTAGACATCAATTCTACCTCTCTTTGAAGATATCACGAAGTCAATTATTACGATTGGCGGTCCTACCACTTTGATCAACACCATAGGAAGAAGCAAACCCGGTCGTTTGAAATAATCAAATTCTAAATCCTTCTTAAGATACACACCTGATCCAAAATAAGGGTGTGGCTACGAAGGTTAATCTTAATGTCCTAGACTATCTTGGAAGGTTCTTGCTAAGCTAAGTAATAAGTGCACTCTCACATTCTCTATGGATAGAAAAAAATTTTGATTCTTTCTTGCTTGGTTAGCGGCAACCTCCTCAAGTCATATTCAACATAGAATATCCTATGAAAAAAAAAAAAATGACAAGCAATCTCCTCCAGAGAACACAATATAGACAAAGACTCAAAAAAAAAAAAAAAGAAGAGAAAAAAAAAAAAAGAAATAAAACATAACAATACATATTGATTTAAAATCAAAAAAAATCATATGTTATAAATTCAAAAAAAAAAAAGAAAAAAAGAAGTAAAACACCAATAATACATATTGATTTAGAATTCAAAAAAAACAAATCATATGTATGAGTTAATTCAAAAGAGAACGAGGAAGAAAAAAAAGAGAAGAAAAATGTAAAGCACCAATAATACATATTGATTTAGAATCAAAAAAAAAAAATCATATGTATGAGTGTAAATTCAAAAAAAAAAGAGAAAATAATACATGGGTTAAATTTTGTCAAATTTTGACAAATCTCTGGAGTTAGATTAAAAGACTAGAAACTTAGTAGGTATGAGCACATTGACTCAATTTTACTATCTCATGATATTATTATAGGATTGGAAGTTAAGAGTTGCTCAACCTCTAAAAAATATATATACATTATGAGATTTCAAATTTCCACTTCATTTTCTTTCAAACTCGAAGAGGATTCAATGCTTGTAGATAGACCTTCAAATCGGTAATAAAATTACCTTTTGCCTAGTCTACCTACTTTACTCAAACAATGTTGAAGATTTTCAAGTAGAGAATGAGCTCGTGAAAAAAAAAAAAAAAAAAAAAAACCCACCTAGAACATAAAGTATATGATATGTTAGAAGGAAAATTCAACGACTTGGTTAGGTTACTTTTGTAGTTTAAAGGCCGATTTAAGATCATTATAAAGTGCCCAATACATCTCAAAGGTAGCGTCTATAAACTCAAAATTGAACTATTGCTATTCTATTTCTAGAAACTTTTGATCAGAAGAGGATCAAAGTTTGAAGTTAATCTTATTGAAGAAAGATACTACCATGATTCCCCAACATTATTCCTAGTCAAAGAAGAACATTCAAATCTACACATATGTCAATTTTGAAGATAAGATAGGCATGCCTTGAAAGGCAATTCACATTACCTATATCAAATTTAATGGCGAACATAGCCTTTTCGCATATAGTCTCCTCATTCAAAGACGGGTCAAATGATGTCGGAGGATGAGAGGTTGTTTTTATAATTTCCATCGAATTTCTTTGTAAGGTCATACCTTTCGGTCTTAAAATCTTGGCATCACATACCGGTGGCTCGAATCTTCAACAAACTCATTCATCACCAAGTTGAATGCTACGTTGATGATCTCGTGGTCTAAAGCAAAGAAAAGGAAGATCATCTTTCGATCGAGTAGTTGTCTTGATTAATCATGATACTACAACTAAATATGAATCTCTAAAGTATACAATTGGGATGGCTTTAAGGAAGTTTCTAAGGCTTGTAGTAATGCATCATGGGATAACAAAATTGATCTAAAATAGATTAGAGTGATATTAGATATGCAACCTTCAAAAAAAAAAAAAGAAAAAAAAAAAAAAGAAGAAAAAAAAAAAAAAAAGAGGAGGGTCTCAACACAATTAAAATCATTTCAAAGAAAGGTTGTCATATCTAAGATACTTAATATCTCATTTTTGGTAGGTGTCAATCATTCACTACTTTAACAAAGAAAGTAGATCAAGTTAGAAGGATGATAAGTTTCAATACTCATCAAAAGCATAAGGTAATATTTCATGACACCTCAGGTATTGGCCCCTCCGCCACTAGTTTAAGGCTATCTCCATTTAGGGAACAACTCTTCTTGTTAAAATTTATCATCAAGAATCAAATTACAAACTCATTGAAAAGCTTGAAGGTCTTGCAAAAAAAAAAAAAAAAAATGAAGAAGAAGAAGAAGAAGGAAGAGATCTCAATTAATCTTTGAATATAGATGGTTTAAACTCTTTCAAAGCTAGTCTATCTCAAAACTCTTCAAATGAAGATTTTGTTTTGATCATTAAAAGGCCTACATTGGCACTTCAAAGGATGGAAAGTAGTTTAAACCACTATGATAGGAGAGTGTTTGTATTTCTATGTCAGAACATTACTTCAAAATCCATTACACTCAAAGTCAAATTTTAAATTTGGAGAATAATTCAAGTAATTGGAATGAGAATTTTCTTTCATTCAAATACAAATTAGAGCATAATATTTGAGAAGCCTTGGTGAGTTTCTTTCACTAAGGATGATCAATTACTGATTGGGTCTTAAGGATTTTGGAGAAAGAACACCATGCTGGTTGTTCTTGTTCCATTTGCACACATCAAAGAAATTTTTTTAAAGAAATTAAAAAAAAAATCAAAAATCAATTCCTTAATGAAGTTATGTTTTCAAATCTACATTGATTGAGTCTAAATTAAAAAAAAAAATCAATCTACTATCACCCTTCAAAATTCCTCATCAATCTAAACATTCCTTCAAATTTACATAAAAAGCGCAATATTTATCTCAAGTGCTATTTAGGGTAGGTGTAAGATTCCCTCTGGCATCCTTTTCCTTCATATCAAGCACAAACATATATCTTTGTCTTTGATGTGGGAGCAAGCCCCGTGGCACTCACTCATTTGCTCTAGGTCGGGTTGATTTGTTGCCCAAAGCAACCAATCACCCGATGGTCATTTGTTGGAGGATGTGAGTCCTTGTGCTTTCTTCTAATTTGATCATTGAAACCAACAAGTGCCTTGTCGGTTTGGTAGTCTTCCTTTGCACTTGCCGGTGAACTAGTGTTGGCTTTGTGTAAGAAGATGTGAGTCGGTGCTTTCTTCTTGAACTAGCCATCATACTCACTAGGTCAGTTTCCTTGAGGTTTAGGTGTAGTCCCAAGTGGCATCCTATTCCTTCATATCAAAACAAACATACATATCTTTGTCTTTTGATGAGGAGCAAGCCCCGTGGCACTCACTCATTAGGCTGCTAGGTCGGGTTGATTTGTTGCCCAAGCAACCAATCACCCCGATGGTCATTTGTTGGAGGATGTGAGTCCTGCTTTCTTCTAATTTGATCATTGCAAACCGAGCTCCTTGTCGGTTTGGTAGTCTTCCTTTGCCTGGCAGTGAACTAGTGTTGGTTTTGTATAAGAAGATGTGAGTCCCGGCTTTCTTCTTGAACTAGCCATCATACTCGACTGGTCGAGTTTCCTTGGTTTAGGTGTAAGAGTCCCAAGTGGCATCTATTCCTTCATAACAAAAACAAACAAATATATCTTTATCTCTATTTTGATGTGGGGCGCCTGTGGCTCACTATGACTCTCTAGGTCGGGTTGATTTGTTGCCCAAAGCAATCGATCGATGGTCATTTGTTGGAGGATGTGAGTCCCCGTGCTTTCTTCTAAATTTGACCAAGCCGGTGGCGCCTTGTTAGTTTTGTAGTCTTATTTGCTTGCGATGGTACCCGTGATTGATCTGTTGAGAAGATGTGAGTCCCTGTGCTTTCTTCTTGAACTAATCATCATGATCTAACTAGGTCGAATATATTTGAGGTTTAGGGTAAGTCTCCTATAGGCTCCTTTCCTCTTGACTACGTTTGAGTCGATATAAGCCCTGAGTGGCATTCACTCGATGGTATTAGGTCGGATGCACGAGCGAAGGCAGACTATCCGGTCGTTCATTTAGAGATGTAAGCTACCGCTTTCTTTCTAGGTGATTGTTGCAAACCGATGGGCACCATAGGTTGGTTGATGTTACTATCTTTGACGGCGACTCACGGTGGGTACACCACTCTTGGAAGATGTAAGTCCAGCTTTCTCCATGAGTTGGCCAGAATACTATGTGATATATGACTAGCCATGTCATTTTCTGAGTGTTGGATTGAAGCCCCATTGCGGCCCCTTCCCGGGCATTCTATTTGGATCACGTCCTTTGAGACCCCATTTAGACACTTGCAGTTACTTTTTTGGAGTCCCCTTTCACGGTAGCCACCCGTGGTTGGAGAATTTGTTGTGGATAGATTCTCCCAGTTGATCATCGAGGCAGTCTAGGCGATATAAGCTCCTTCTCGGTTTGATCCCTAAACTAACGGGGTCCATGATAAAACAAATTAAACAAACAAACAAAATATTTGCTTGTGGATTAGGAATTCAAGCCCCAGGTGGCCCTTTCCCAGCGGGCATCTATCTTTAGGCGGTGTCGACAAAACTCCTATAGGAATTGCTACGAGTTGAGATAAATCCGGGTGGTACTCACTCGTAAGCGAGGTCGGGTTCAACTTGTTGTGCCCAATGAGTTACCGGCGGTCGTCTTTGCTTTGAAAGATATAAGTCTATTACGCATTCTTTCCGGCCGCGATCGTTTAAGCCGAGGCGACCACAGGTCGGGGCCTTGTTTATTCGCACCGTCCAGATGGATTCTTGTTTAGGAAGATGTGAGTCCGTGCTTTCTTCCAAACTTGACCATTAAAGAAAGGCACCCGGTTGGTTAGTTCTACTAACGGTAGACTATCCCTTTGGATTTGTAAATCTAAGATAGGTCTGAGGCGATATTAGCTCTTCTTAGTAGATTCATCCAACCGGGGTCCATCTAAAATTAAAGTAATTGACTATTCTTGAGTCGATATGAGTCCACGGTGGCATTCACTCAAATAGTAAGCCTAGGTCGGGATTGATCATTTGTGCCATCAATAGATCCAGTTGATCTCTACTTTGGAAGATGTAAAGTGCAGCTTTCTTCTAGTACAATCGTTGCACAGAAAGGCAACCTGGATAGTCCTACTTTGTGGGGGTAGACTACCCCTTTGGACTTGTAAACGGGGGCGGTCAAAGGACATAGCTCCTCGGTGGGTCCATCATTGCCAACGGGGTCCATATAACACACAAAATTAAAGTAAATCAAATCAAATCAAATTAATCATCGACTACTCTTGAGTTGAGGTAAGACCCTGGTGCTTTCGGTGATAGTAAGCCTTAGGGGTTCGATGTGTTGCTGTCGATAGATGCCCCAGCGACTTTTCTTGCTTTGGAAGATGTAAGTCTACTGCTTTCTTCTAGCATAGTCATTGCACCAAAGGCAACCCCAGGTTGGATAGTCCTACCTTATGGCGGTAGACTATCCCTTTAGACTTATAAATCTAAGGCAGGGCCAAGGCCCCGTGGCTTCTTAGTGTAGTCCATACAGACGGGTCCATAAGAAAATAAATTTGAAACCAACCTCCCAGGGAGTCAAATTAAACATATCAAATAAACCAAGTTTCTCTCCAGCGAGGCTCAAATCAAATTGGCCTCCCAATGGAACTAGTTCTAAATTAAACAAATTTCGAGTGTACATCCACAGCGGATATGCCCTCAATCTAAAACCCTATACTTCGTTCAGTTACGTATTGTATTAAAATTCGATCGAATCAAATCAAAAGAAATCGATTAAATTCTTATCCACTGGCGGATACACACCCAAACAAATTATATTCAATCAAACTCAAATTTATATCCCGTGATAACTTGAAACTGTTTCCCAGAGGAAGGTTCATGTATATTCAATCCTAGATTCTACTTGCTCTCTTATGCCTTTGGCATAAAGAGAGGTGCATTGCCCTAAGATCGTGATTCTATTTACCTTTCAGGTCTAGGTATAGATCACTTTCGTTGTTTGTTACAACCTTTTGGATGT
Source organism: Cymbidium sinense (assembly GCA_021442155.1). Classification (NCBI taxonomy): domain Eukaryota; kingdom Viridiplantae; phylum Streptophyta; class Magnoliopsida; order Asparagales; family Orchidaceae; genus Cymbidium; species Cymbidium sinense. Next base: position 102,776,144 of record CM038215.1, read on the forward strand.
TGTTGATCATTTTAGGTCAACATGTCGTCTGATGTGCCTGTGTTACACCACACTATGGGGTCCTTTTTGTTGACCTCACTTTTGGGTGAGCTCTTAACATTCTCTTAGACTTAGGACTCTTCTAGACACTAAGATTTTCTTAGTCATAAGACACATCTAGTGATTAGATGAACACCTAACCTAGAGACTTAGAAGTGTTAATCATAAGATTAGGCTATGCCTTGGGTTTAAGAAATTATCCCATAGCCCAAATCTATATACACTTTCTCAAATTAAACTCATACTCAATTCTCAAATCAAATCTCAAATTCAAATTCAAATTTCAAATCTAATTTCAAAATTTGACCCTAAATGATTGAAACCCAAAATCAAATTCAAATCCACAAAACCCCTTCCAAGCCATATGAACCATATTCATAAGCAGCCAAATATTTCCTTAAATCAAATCAAACTCAATTGATCTCTTCATAAATGAATTATTCCTTCATTTATATTCACAAATATAAATAAAATTCAAATTCAAATGACCAAAACCATATTGAAAATCAAATCAAACTCAATTTAAACCCTTTAAGCCAATTCTTTGGACTTAGCCAAATTCTATCAGTTAAGTCAAAACCAACGAATTTTCTCTTGAATCAATCATTTATTCAATTATTTACCCAAATGTAAATGAAACCTATAATTATCAAATCAAATCAAAACTAAACCAATTGACCCACTTAGGTGCACTTGACTAAAGTGACTAAAGGACTCACGAGCCAACTTCTAATCCAACCCAAATTGGATTGAACCAAGCTCACCAAAATCTTCCACCATGATTTTTGATCAAATGATCACGATTAATCTAAATATTTCATTTAGAATAAAAAAAAAAAAATTAATCAATCTTTAGAATTTCAAACAAAAAAAAAGTAATAAAACAAAATAAAAAAAAGTGCAAATTAAATTTTCATAAAATCTAAGTAAAACTTAATATAAAAAATGATTAAAAAATATAATTAAACCAATAAGTCAAGTAAAATTATGAGCAAATATCATAATCAAATCAAATAAACATAAAATTAAATATAAACTATAAAGTTATTAAATCATATCCAATTATAATTTCAAACAATATCAAAAAAAAAAAAACAAAATAAAATAAAAATAAAACTCAAATATAACCTAAATCAAGTCAAATTAAACTAAATTAAGAAAGATTCTCATCAATTTAATATAGAATCAAATCAAGTCTCATTCAACCTACTTGAATAAAATGATCTAATTAACTATATATATGAAATCAAAAACCAAACTTAGATGAACATGACAAATGGATGTAATTAAAATATGATCTCAATTACAAGAATCAAACCCAATTAGAATCAAAATAAAATCTTAATCTAATCCGATCAAACTACAAATAAATGAACCACTGATCAATTAAATAAACATAAAGTTAAATCACATAATCATGATCAAAGAAAAGAATTAAATATTTAAAAGATATTGAATTATCAAGATTCAATTAAATCAAACACTAATCTAAAATTAATCAACTAAAAAAAAACACATGAACTTAAACAAACTTAAACTCCTTTAGACATTGGGATATTGAATTATCAAGATGCAATTAAACTAAAACATCTAAAATCAATTAATCAAATACTTAAATAAACTCAAATTTTAAACTCTAAATCGATGAATTACACAAATTCAAATGGGCTAATCAAGATACTTAGGACTTTGGTTAGATTCCTTAGGAATTGGGATGTAGAATAGGGTGAATCACATATAGATGGAATTCATCCTACTCTTCATTCTTGAGAACCTAAATATCATTTTAAACCAAATAAAATTAAAATAAAAATGAAAAGCAAATCATTAAATCATTTAGATTGAAATCACCCAAAGGTAAAATTTAAATTCAAACTTCAAATTGGAACTTAAGCTAAAGAAGCTAGTAAAGTCTTCTACACAAGCCTTAAGCACACATTAGAATACTAAGTCACTACTTCTAGTGCTAAGTTAGACGTTGTATGTATGATGTTATGTTTTGTTTTGTGATGTAATGTTTTAAATTTGGATGTTAGGGTGTATGTTTTTAGATGTGGATGTTAGGCGTTATTAGCTAATCATATTTTAGGGGTTATGCTTAAAAGGGGCGTAATAAAAATATATATACATGCTTTTGCTGCGGGTTGCTTAGCCCCTTAAATGTAACCCATGTTGGGAGTGGACTTGGTTACCCATGTGTGTCTAAGTCCAAATTATATAAGCCTTGGATTGTATGGTATGTTTAGCTAACATTTGTTTCGGTGTAGCTAGATTTACTTTTCTATTTTTGATGTAATTTTGCATTAGGAATTAGGGTTAGTGCTATGGGGATTAGGATGAGCTAGAAGGCTTAGTCCACAGGGTGCCATGATGCCTTTGGGTAAATCAAATCAAAGAAAGAAATGAAGAAATGAAGAAATGAAGAAATGAAGAAGAAGACCCCCATAATATATATTATTTTTTTAATCGGGTTGTATAAGGGTAGAGCTTCGGCTACCCATCTTTTCTTTTCTCTTTTTGTGTCTGGTGGAACCGCCACCGCTTTTATTCTTTTTGGTAGTCTATAAAATTGTTTGATGTTGTGTTTAGATTGCATTAGAACAACATGCTTTTCATAGTTTCTTTATGATTGATGTTTGAATGTGAGGGCGGATCAGTAGGCTCTTAAGATAAAATTAATTACCCCAAGTAACAACTCATAACTAAAATTTTAAAACAACTCATAACCTCACATAAAAGCCTAGGGATTAAATCAAGATAATAAAATTTTAGTAACCCCTTGGATGGATGAATGTATAATATCATGCATGTCATATTCTTTCACTCTTGTTAAGAGGGAGCTTCCATCTTTGCGAGAATCAAGGCTTAACCTATAAGAGCCTTTGGTGGAAGACACCCCTTTCTCTCTTGATTTGGCCCATAATCAAATTCTCATGCATTTAGGCATACAAAATTCCATAGCTTTATGTCAAAACAAAAGTCCAAAAGAATCAAATAAATTTGATAAAATTTGCATTAGATTAAGTCATGGATTCATACCTCATGCTCTAGTCTCTTAGGGGTGAGTCTAAGGACTTAGTTTTCTTTCTAAATGAACAACAACTAGCCATCTTGCAAAGCATAGACTTGCCTACATGGATTTAAAGCGTAGGAGGGGTGCCACTCAGGTAATAAGTCCAGGTCAGTGGTTTATTCTCTTGTGGATGAAAACCATATACCCTTTTTCTTAGATTTAGGTTGTGCCTTTGTTTTGTACCAAGGCTCCTTAGTTTAGAATCGAGGTATTTGTTTCCTTTGGGCTACAAGCATAAATCCTCACCTCTTAGGCATTTCCACAATCTTATGTTATGGAATTATAAGCCAGTAATAAAATGTCAACTCAAATAATTAACTCTCTTCAAATTTCAAAATATAAAGCCTATAGGGTAGATTGGAATGCTCACTAGGCTTCTAGTATCATGAGTATTTCCTACTTTCTCTCTTTGGATTCCAAAATAAGTCTTCTCCTTGATCTATCCAATTTGATTTTCTAAAATAGCCAATCCTTTGATAGTCTTAACAGAAATCTTTGGAGACTCTAATTATCTACTTTGTCAGTATTCTTAGAAATTCTCATTTCTTAGGATGTAATTAACTATGGGGCCTTGCCTCCATGGGAACTTAACGAACAGGCATAAAATAAACCTACTTTACTTTTCCATATAAAGTAGGAAAGATCTCAGTATATTGAAGAGCTTAGGAGTCCTTATTGGGTGATTAGGTCCATTATAGGGTGGTGATTTCTATCTTTCAGATAGTACATCATTCCTTAATGTCGTACCGATCACTTCAATAGTACCCCTAAGATCTAACGGTCCTACGCCCAAAAAAAAATAAACACCACACAAGTTCAGCATCTATTTTGTCTACTAATCAACAGACAGTTAATAATACAACTTCTATACCTCCAGCCACTGTGATACTTCAAGCTCCTATAATACATGTTATGCATGAAGCGTGGAACGAAGTTAACCCACTACCTCTCCAGCCGACAATTCAAAATTTGGCTAGCACACCGGGAACTGTGACCGCTGCTCAGCTAGAAATAATAATAAAAAAAAGATAAAGGCGTCATAGCCTCGTGAGCGAAAAGCGATGAGTAAGTCGCCTTACCTGATGGTCATCAAAGGTTTTCGAAAATTTAATACTTTCGGCGAGCTTGGTAAGCCAAAGCAACATCTAGCCAAATTTAAGGCTACTTGTGGTAACATAGGAGAGAATGATGCACTGCTTTTTTATCAATTCGTTAGTAACCTGACCTCAGCTGCTTTCGAATGGTATGCAGAATTGTCAAATTATTAAGTTAAAATATTTGCTGAATTAAAAACTATATTTGTGAAGAGGTTTGCCAGTGTAACTAAAAAAATCACAATCGCTGACTTTGTCTTGCTGAAAAGAAGAAAAGATGAGTCAGTGAAAAAATTCATAAGTCATTGGCGCAACTTAAGTATGAAGTACGAGCAATAATAGGAAGAAGAACCTACGATCCGATTGCTAATGGGCAACATGGATGATAAAATGGCATCATTTCTATGCATGACATCGATTGCAACATTCCAGGACTTGCTCGATAGGGTGGCTAAATTTGAAAAGCTGAATCGCCATAAGTCTGAAGTCTATGCAGATAAAGAAAAGAGAAACAAACCTTCAGGCTCAAGAAGAAAAAAATCCATGCCGCTTCCTATAGCTCAAATGGTGAAAAGTGGGGATATATAATGTGTATAAAGGAAAGCAGTCAATGTATAATTATGATAAGGGAAAGAAGCCTGTTTATTCTAATCCACAACCAAAATTGGTACTAGAGGCAACAACAAACCTCAAACTTTTCAAGTGATGGGGAGAGTCCAAAATAAGTGATAAGAGATGATGAGCAAATGCGATCATCTCTCAAGAAAAAGATGAACAAAGAATATTCCTTTAGAAGGGACAATGTGGCTAAATTGTTTCGATAAGCAGTTAAAGCTGGTCTACAGTTACCAAAAATTAAAAGCCCTGAAGAAGCTGATCAAGTCAGTAATCCAAATTACTATCACTATCATCGGATGATCAGTCATTCTATTGAAGATTGCTATGTCTTCAAAGATTGGCTAGAAAGGAAGTATCGGTGAGGTGAATTTACACTATCCGATAGTGTTCTAGTCAACCCGAAAAGAGAGTCTACAAGGATAATTATGTCCTCTTCCATATCATCCAGAAAGATAAATAGGAGGAGAAATCAGTTCAAACTGAAGAATAACAAACAGTAGTCTCCAAAAAGACCGTGAAGATGCTGAAGCAGTTAAAAGATGTCCCTAGTGTTTAGTGAAAATCACCACTTGAACCTATATTGGACTTAAGAGAGATGCCTAAATCAAGTATTTGGGATTCTCAGCGATATTTTGATAAGGCTACTTCGTCACAATATGAGAAGTAGTCTACTAAACGTAAGCCTCATAAATCAAAGAAGATAACTAAGAAAAAGAAGATCAAGAAAAGAAATACAACTCAAAAGATCATTAACAATCTAGAGGAGTATCACCAACCGGCAAAAAACAACCATTTAGGCTGCATTTCATGCATATACTTTGCATTCTTGAATCAAATGAAGAAGATAATGGTGAATCTTATCCGAGAGACATGTTGAATCATCTATGTGATGTTAGATATTCTTCAGCATCAGTTACTCCAAAATGATAAGGGAGTCAGACAAACTAGACCAACCTGTCAAAACCTTTATCAGGAAAGCAAGAAGAGCCTGAGGAGCTAATGTCTGAATTTTTTTAATGACTCAACAAGATAATAACAGTTTAGATGAAGATCTATGCTTTCCCTATGGAGAAGAGTCAGACTCATCGATATCATCATGTATGAAATGTATGACGTTAAAAAATAAGTCTAGCCCTTTTGGCCAATCTTCCAAAATAAGAAGGAAATTTGAAGAAACTACCTCTTCAGAAGAATCTGAGCAAGATAAGGTGATTCAAGTTTAGTTGAGAAGTGGTAAAGTCTTACCACCTTCATCAAAGAAGGGAAATGCAAATAAAGATAAAGTCAAACAAATTGAAGTTAATGAAGATATCATTCCCAGATCCCTGCACAACTGAGTGTGTACGAAACTCTCTTGATGTCAAAAGATCTCTAAGAAACTTTGATATAGGCTCTCAAATCTCCGAAGAGTTATGAAGCTTACTTTGTTAAGAAATGCATGACTGAAGCATTGCAAACTTAAGATCTCCCAGTAATCACATTTTTTAAAGAAGATCTTATGTTGGGAACAGCGGATCATAACCATCCTCTTTATGTTACTGTAGAGAGTGGTGACATCTCGATCAGCCAAATATTGATTGATCTAGGTTCTTCCATCAACCTTATGAGTCTAAAAGTATTGAGAGGATTATCAGTCGATATCCAACATCTTGGGAGAGATAAATTGATGGTTCATGGTTTCGATGAAAAAGGGAAAAAAAACTCTGGGTTCTTTTATTCTCCCACTTAAATTCAAGGATTTATATACAGAAGCCAAGTTTCATGTAATCGATGCCGATAAATCATTTAGAGCTCTCTTGGGCCGGTCATGGCTGCATGAGTATGGCATGGTCCCATCAACTATGCATCAATGTATGAAGTATCTGAAAGATGAAAAAGAATACAAAATTCTCGGTAACCTACAACCATTCTCCGTTAATGAAGCAAAGATCTATGAAGATGTAAAACATTTCATCCTCAAAGAGCCTAAGCTACAGAGCCTCTTGAAGCAAAGATCTACTTCAAGAACTAAAAGCAATTTCACAAAGTGAAAGAGCAGAAGAAAGGAGGAATAAAGAAGGTAATGATGACTCTCCCCAAAGCACTTGATTCTGCACCTAAGTCAGAAAAATCAATTCCTCATTTGGGAAGTGACATGAAAAAAGAAGAAGATATGTTTGTCAAGCCTAAGTCAACTTATAAGATTTCAAGAAAGGCAGAGTATGAAATAAGTGGTTCTGATTCAGACTATGATTTTGAATCTACTAATGAAAATAAAGTTTAGATGTCTACATCAAGGAGGATAACTCACTTGGTAGAGTCAGATGACTCACTCAAAATTATACCCATTCCTCAACAGTGCTTCAAAGAAATCACTCCACTGGATGTTCATAATATTGAAGAATTGATAACCTTCTATGTGTCATCATTGACTGAGAGTCTCAACCTCACAATTTTAATCGGCCTGCTCAACATGAAAATTCTGATGAAGTAGTGCCAACAAGAATACCAATATATTATCCGCAGAAATTACGAAGAATAATGCATAAGCTTGGAATTCATATTGGAACTACTAAACATAGGACTCAAATCTTTAACAAGATGTGTAGCCAAAGAAGTCATCAGGAATCACGAAAAAGTGATAAGTTTATCACTAACGGTTCTAGGTTCATCGTAAATCTCATCAAAATAGAGCCTTCTATAATATGATAGAAGCTGAGATAGAAATTCATAGTAACGAAGAAGATGATTCATGAAATTCTTCAAAAAATGATGAAGAAGTAGAAGCCAGCCACTAAGAACTTGAAAGATGGTGGACAAATAGCTACTATGAATGAACTTAACAAATCAACTTAGAGTTAAGGATGATCCCCATCCAACTTTCATCGCCTTTCACGATGAGAAAGTTGAAGAGCTAAAAATACTATTTTTGAATTGTGATTTCTTTGCCTGGACATATTCTGAAATGTCAGGCTTATCCCCTGATGTAGTAGTTCATAAACTAGCTGTTAAACCAGATGTAACACCCATTAAGCAAGCTCCTAGGTGAATGAGATTGGTGATTAAAAAATAGGTAATTATAGAAACTATAAAGTTAATTGAAGCAGGCTTCATTCGAGAGGAGAAGTATGTAGATTGGATAGCCAACATAATCATAGTTAGGAAAAAGAACGGCCAAATTCGACTTTGCATTGACTTTGGATTTAAATAAAGGCAAAAGATGACTTTCCACTTCCAATATCAGAACTACTAGTGGACAACACTTCCAACTATGACATATTCTCATTCATGGATGGATCGTCAGGATACAACCAAATCAAAATGACACCTGAAGATGAAAAATATACATCATTCAGAACACCTATTGGCATCTATTGCTACACGGTCATGCCCTTTGGCCTAAAAAATCTGTAGCTACATACCAAAGAGCCATGACGCATATTTTTGATGAGTTAATTCATCAAAGGTGAAATTTATGTCGACGATTTGGTAGTAAAAGCTAGAATCATGAAAATTACTTTGAAGACTTGAGAATTGTACTAGAAGAATCAAAAAATATGATCTCAAGTTGAACCTTCTAAAATGTGCATTCGGGGTATCCTCCAGAAAATTCCTGGGGTACATTATGCGTCATGAGGTATTGAAATTGATCACCTAAAATCAAGGCAATTGTGGAGATGCCTCCATCAAGAGTTTGTCGACTTCATTCTTTATAAGACTCATTCATCTATCGATCCATATTAAATCTATCAGGATGCTGTCAACTATTTGCAAGGTTGATGAAGAAGGATGCTCCATTCAAGTGGGATAAGAGTGTCAAGAAGCCTTAACATTAAAAGCTACTTGTTAAATCCACCAATCCTTACACTACTCACGGAAACCCCTCATTCTATACACGGCTACATTAGAAGAGTCTCTGGGGCATTGTTGGCACAACACTGTAGAAAGCAAAAAGAATGTTCTTTATTATATCGATAAGGCGATTAAAGAAATGAGATACTCTCAGATAGAAGACACATTTAGCATTGATCTTTGCAGTCCAAAAGCTTCATCATTATATGTTATCTCACAAGATTACCCTTATCTCAAGGATCAATCCGTTGAAGTACTTGATGACAAGATGGCGTTGGCAATGCATTCAGATGCATATCATAATTTGATATCACATATGTTCCATAGAAAATAGTAAAGGGACGAGTCTTAGCAGATTTTCAAGCTACACATCCTATCCCTGCGGACTCTTCTCTTAATGACGATTTTCCCGATGAGCAAATTATGTTCATTCATGAAAGAGAAAAATCACAAATTTAGAAATATACTTTGATAGAACCTCATCGATCAAACAAGTCCAATATCTAAATTTCCCAAGAGCAAGAGCAGGAATCAGCATCGTCTTCATAACACCATAAGGAGGGATAATGAGATGATCATATGGATTGACTGAACCAAGAACTAATAATGAAGCTGAATATGAAGCATTAGTGGCAGGTCTTGAAGAAGCTATTTTTATAGGCATTCAAAATATGCACATTTTTGGTGATTCTCAGCTTATCATAAATCAAGTACTTTGCATCTATAAAATTAACAAGCTTAAGTTAACTTTCTATCACAAGCGAGTTCTCGAGCTAATGAAATAGATACCAAATATCATCTCAAGTCTCTCAGAATAATAAAAGATTGCTTGGCAAAATTAGCTAAAAGAAATGACAAGTATGAATGGTGATTATGGCATGATTGGCATATTTACTCGACGAGTCTTATAGCCAGTAAAGTATCAATCTCCACAGGCCAAGAGATTATCAAATCTGACATAGCAGGATGCGACTCAGGTTGCTTCTCATACTCTCCAAAATCAACAAGAAGTTGTACCAAGAAGAGCTAAGAATGACATTATCTTAGGAAAGCAGTGTAAAGCCTTTGTTGTAGAAGAGCCGCATGATTGGAGGCAACCCTTCATCTACTACTTTAAAGAAGGAAAATTAATAAATTACTTGTGACTCAAATCGAGAAGAGAATGTTACCTATGCTTTAGATCCTTTGAAAAAATATGGCTACGATGTCTAAATGTAGATGAAGCTAGCAAAGTTATGATTGAAGTTCATGAAGGACTTTATGGTGCACATCAGTTAGGTCCCAAAATGGCAGTGAAGATCAAAAGGATGGGATATTATTGGTCATCTATGATGAGAGACTGTATTAATCATGCTAAGAAGTGTCATGAGTGTCAAGTACATGGGAATCTCATCCATCAACCTCCAAATCCAGTACACCCAACTATAGCATCCTGGTCATTCGAATGTTGGGATATAAATGTAATTGGACCAATTAATCCATCATCGTCAGCTGGACATCGCTTCATCCTACCAGCGACTAACTATTTCTCTAAATTGGTGAAATACCCCATTTAGAAGTTATTGCGTCAGTGATTAACTTTTTCATGCATAATATGGTCTATAGATTTGGAGTGTCACGCCGAATAATTTTTGACATTGGCACAGCCTTTAAAAGTACAAAGATTTATAAATTTGTCGATCGACACAACATTGATTGGTAATACTCCTCAATATATAATCCAAGAGTAAATGATTTGGCAAAATCTTTCAATAAGATATTGGTCAAACTGCTCAAGAAGATTCTCACTAAAAATAAGAGAGAATGGCATACCAAGCTAATAGAGGCACTGTGGCCATATTAAACCACCTATAAAATATCGATTAAAGCCACTCCTTATTCATTGGTATTTGGAACTGAAATAGTTCTTCCACTCAAAGTTGAGTTGCCTTCACTTCGAGTAGCCATCCAATACAACCTAACTAAAGTTCAAAATGCTCGTTTGATAATGGAGGAACTTGACGTGCTTGATGAAATTAGATTGCAAGCTCACCAAAATCTAGAAGTCTATCGAGAAAAGATGTCCAGGGCTTTTGACCATATGGTGCGGCCTCGAATATTCCAAAAATGAGAATTGGCCCTAGTGCAGAGAAGACCAATTATTCCTAATCGAAATTTTGGTGGCAAATTTGAGCCTAACTGAGAAGGCTCTTTTGTTATTGAAAAAGTATACCAATGAGGGGCATACCAATTCATCAACCTAAAGCGAAAGACCAATCATAATGGTCGATACTTGAAAAAGTGCCATACTTGATGACCACATTATCGAGATACAATAGAAATCCCCCAAGATGGAGATTTTTTTTTATCTATTTAGGTTGACATCATGCTTCATGCGAAATCCTAAATAAATATACTCCATATGAAGAACTTTTATGTGAAAATTCTTTAGGCCATTTTAGATATATATATATATATATATATATATATATATATATTGATGTATGCATATTTTCATCTTGTGTTCTTCTAAATGTGTGCTTTAGAATTCCCCACAAGATAGGGGCATTTTTTTAGTTTATATTAAATTTATTTGAGTTGACATGTCATAAGACGAGATCCTCAAATATATTCTTATTCAAGTTGACATCGAGCTTTACGCTGAAATTCCTGAATATATCCATAATTATTATTGTTAAGTTGCAGAGACTTGCAGGAAACAAAAAGAATATATTTCTACAAATGAAAGGACAACCCTAAATGTCAAGAAATTTATCTCTTAGATTTGCCAAATTCTGGAGATCAAGTTAGAAGAACTCCCAATTTTGAAAGCTTCAATCAACTGAGTTGGAAAAACATCAACCTCTACATCCTAAAGTCTAGGACACGGATGAGTTCTAAAGGTTGAACTCAACAAGCCCATAAATGGTCGAGTTGCTGATGCTCTCATCACTCAACAAGCCACAAGAAAAGGCCATAGTGAAAGAGCCCCCGTTCATCAATCTGATGACAAAACTACCAACTCACTATATCTTAAGTCGAAGACTCGAGTAGGTTCTAAAGGTCGAACTCAACAAGCCTAAATATGATCGAGTTGCTAACACTCTCCTCACTCAACAAGCCGTAAAAAAAGATCACAGTAAAAGATCCCCCGCTCGTTAGTTCAATGATGATAGCTGTTCAATCTCAAACCAGATCTAGCTTAGTGATTACAAGCAACTAGGATCAAAGAGATCTTTCTACCTGATCGATAGATCAAGAAAATCTAAGAAAATGCTCAATTCAGGACTACCTCAAATCAATCTTCATATTTCCTGCAATGTTATATTTCAATCTATTCTCAAATGATCTGATCAAGCTCAAAGCAGAATCAATCTCCTCATCAAGTTTGTCAAAGAAGAAAACATAAGACTGAGGAAGCAATTCTATAGTTCAAACAAAGTCGACGGCCAAACTAAAGGAATTTCATGGTTATTCAGTCTGTTAAAGCACAAGTTGTTAGACTAATAACTCAATATTGACCCTATATAAGCCAGAAAGTTGGGTCATTTATATGTATCCTTCAACGAATATGTCAAAGCAGCAAGCACGGGGTTCATGGAGTGCATACACTTCCTGACAAGTCAATAGAGATAAATCGTCTCCTTCATCAAGTCCTCAAGCTCAAAGCTAGGATAGATGGAATTTCAAATCTAATCGAGACGGATAAACCAATTCCCGTGAGTCTTTCATCAAAATAAATAAATCAATTCCTCCATCACAAGCATGGAGCTGAAGTGGGAGGAAACTCAAATTTGCAATGACATAGAAGAAAGAGATCTTTAGCAAAGCCATTGAAGCAGAAAGTAGATGGTGTAAGAACTCTTATCTATCCGAGTCGAAATTCAAATGGTCAATCATCATTTAGCTTGTCTAAATAAAGCATTATCTGTCAAATACTATCAAAGATCCTAAGTTCTATGGCCAACTCAAAGGTCAACTAGTTTTCAACAAACATGATTCGCCATGAGGGAATCACATTTGTTGGAGGCATTGTTGACCTCCTCATATATGTCATAAATCAAGACAAGCCACAGTCAAATTCGGCGGACTTGAGGTGGCGGTGTAAATGATGCTCAAAATACATTGGACGTCACTGAAAATGGTTGAAATGACCTTCGATCGATCAATGTACTTCGCCATCGCATTCAGAACATCAAAATTGATCACAATATAAGTATTGCAAAATCAAATGAGCAATCGATTAAACGCTCAAGCTATCAATGTGTCGATGCACATATCAGAGTTGGGAAGCTGTGACGATGATCAAATGACCTCCGTTCATGAAACTGATCATGTCGTTAGCTTTGAAATATCAAATGATCATGTTCAAATGAATGATTTGCTAAATATGCGATTATACCATCATTGAATTAACAATATCGAATGATCAGTTGTAGTGCTTCGGCTCAAAATACCTGGGCGTCAAAATGGCGGTAACCTTCGATCAAGCGAACTTCATCGTCATTCAAAATTGATCAAAATATAAATATTATAAAATCTTATCAATCGATTTATGCATCATCATGTGTCGTCGAGAAGCGTGCCAATGATCTTTGTTCATAAAATTGATCAGCGTTAGATTCAAAACATCAAAACTATCAAATTAGAATTTGGATATCATGTAAATTTGAATAATGAAATGGATGAAATATTTGATGAAAGGACGATCAATTTAAATGATTGAACAATGACTCTTGATGATGTGAATATAATATATATATGCATATCATGATATATGAATATATATGTCGTATATAATATATTATATATATGATCATATGATATATAATCGCTCACATTAAATATATGTTAAATACGTTAAAAAAAAATTATATAATATGAAATATATATATATATATATTATATAATAATATTTTATCATCATATCATATAATATGTATGCTCATATATAATATATATATATTATATAATATATATATATATAATACATGTATATATATATATCATATATATATATTAATAATTATTATATATATATATATACATATGCTTAATATATATATATATATATAATATATGTCATTAAATTAATTAAAATGTTTATTAATTTAAAATTTATTTTAAAATCTCAAATTGCCTACATTGATGGTTTCCTATTTTCATATTATTAAAAAAAAATATACGATCCTCATAAAATATCTTCCTTCTTTATTTCACGCTCTCCTGGTAATTCCCATCTTCTCTCATCTCACATATCCAGCCAGTTCATCTTAATATCCTTGACCCATATGTGAAATATCTCATAGACACCATGGCGACCCCTCCACCCGTGACCATCCCCGACCCACTTCCTTGTTCGTTGCCTAACCACAAACTAGCCACCACGAGATATCGCTCCTTATTCACCGCATCCTCACGACTCCTCTAGGCTTTTGGCCCATCCCATCCCACCAACCCATTTGTCCGTCATCGTCCCATTTTCGCTTCATCAAATGGGGAAGAATAAATCAAGAATTCTTCTTTTGGTTTATGCGTCCTCCTCTCTTATCCTTTCAATTTTTGCTTATCGCCGTGGGAAGAATATTGTCAGGTAAATTTTCTTTCGATTTTTTATAGCATTCTCACATTACCTCCCTCATCCTTCTTAGGAAACATCAAGAGAGATGGGTTCTTCTCTTGCTTTTAACATACTTATTGTTCCCTTACCGGCGTTGTATGCTTAAAAAAATGAGTCAAACATGAGGGATCTAGTGTATATGTATATATATATATATATATATATATATATATATATATATATATATATATCTTGTATGAGTTTGAAGGCCCTCATTTTCGAGGATGCGATGAGATGGCTGGATGTGGTGTCCTTAAGACACCACTTCGCTCAGAGGGTGTGCAAGGTAAATAACATTCATTAGATGTCACTCCCCTAGATGAAATCTTAAAATTTGTCTAATTTCTAGACTTAAAAAAAAAAGGAGGGAATCAATATATATATTGCATTGTCTTCTTTCGGTATGAGGACCTCGTTGCTCAGAGGCGTGAAGATAAAAAAATGGATTCTCATGAAACCACTCATTATCTCAAGAGGTGTGAGTAAGCCAAAACACCACTCATGCGACCACCTACGAGAGATGCGCCGAGGTACAAAATTATCAAATCTTTTGACTTAGAAAAATGGGAGAGTGAAATAAACCGACTTAAGAATACTAAGTAAGAAAACCTACAGCTAATTTTAAACTAAAAACGTCAAACAAAAAAAGAAGGAAATAAAATGACATACAACAAACTTAAAAGTAAAATAAAATAAAAGAATAGTGAAAAGCACTAATGAAATTTATCTAAGCGAGTTGAAAGCCTACTAAAGTTTTTAACCACTCACTTTCAATTTTAACTCAACCCATCAAACAAATGGAATAGAATAGGAGACTCCCTCTTAGCCTTATATATAGAAATTATAAGAGGTAGTGAGTGGTTTGCTTTCAAAAAAAAAGGGGAAAGCATGTAGGAGAGTTGAATAAAAAAAAGAGGAAAATGAATGTAGGAGAGTTGAATAAAGAGGGGAAAATGAATATAGAAAAATTTGAATAAAGAGGTGGAAAATGAGAATTACTTGAGGGTAAATCTTCTTTTAAAATAACAAACTAAATTATCCTTTAAACATGTAGTTTCAAAACAAAAATTGCTACGAATATGCAACTCTTTGTACAAGCTGACAGAAGGTGATACTAAATCAAAATCTACCAAAATCAGGGTTTAATCAAAATTTAAGGAATTCTAAATGATTTTCAAAATCAACAATCACTAATTATGTGAAATTATCTAAGCTATAAACACCATGTGCTGGACATAAAGATTTAAAGTACAAATTTTAATGTCGCGAAGGTTGTAGAACTAAATTGGCATATATTAAATATTAATCTAAAAAATCTAATAAGATATTAAATCAATTTACAATGCTTTCTTCACCACCAAATTTGCAATTCTTTGTACAAGCAGACAGAAGGAGATACTAAATCAAAATCCATAAAATCATAGGGCATCTTTTAATCAAAATTAAGGAATTTCATTCTAATTATGACTTTTAAAATCAATGATTCCATTAGATAGATGAAATTAGCTAAGCTATAAACACACACGCATGTGCTGGGATAGATTTCAAGTGCAAATTTTAATGTCTAAAAGGTCGAGCTAAGTTGAAATTAAATGAAAATCTAAAATCAATCTCATAATTCAAAATAAACACTACATAAAGTCTTAAATACACACATGGGCGATACTATCTTTGAATGCTTAAATTCAAGTGTCGAAAATCTTTGCGTGGGTTTCTTCCGGTTTAGTCTCTAGTCTTAGGGCTGGTTAGGGTTAATAAAACCTAAAACTATAACAAGAGTTTCAATTGGTGAAATATCGAAGGCGATTACGTCGGTGTGAAATCTAATTCTCTATTAGCAGTTAAACAAAGTTGACATGATCTAAAGCTCTTAAAATATTCAAATTAATCAATTTTTAAATCAAATTAAGTATCGAAAATGCTTAAATGAAACTCTATCACTAAAA
Source organism: Cymbidium sinense (assembly GCA_021442155.1). NCBI lineage: Eukaryota > Viridiplantae > Streptophyta > Magnoliopsida > Asparagales > Orchidaceae > Cymbidium > Cymbidium sinense. Next base: position 102,792,344 of record CM038215.1, read on the forward strand.
ATTTAAATCAAACTCAATCAATCCATCTTCCATAACTCTATCGGTGATAAACTAAAAAATTCTAGCACAAAGGAGCGATATCAAATCAAGTGTTACTATATTCACTCTCAATCAATCTCTTGCCCTAGGATGTGGCGTGACCTCGCTGGTGACTTGGCCAATAGGCTCCACAGATGAAGCAGTTATGACCAAAGTCCTCTGATCAGGTGGTTTGGCCAGTCAACTCCATTATATTATGATCACGACTGTAGCCCATATGCTCCCCAATGGCTCTACCCTTTGAGTTGTGAATCATAGGCTATACTTGATAGGGCAAACAACTCTCTATCAACTAAGGTAGACTTAAGACTGTCTTCTTAGACAAACACCACCTCAGGTCTACAAAGATTTCTTGGACGACATAACCCATGTGTTGCTAATAAGAATCCTTCTATTATGTTAGGTCGACTACCTCCTCTGACTAAGTAGACTAGGGACCACAACTGCCCGGGATGACGGAATCATGGGATCTAGATCGGGCACATCATCATTCCCCCAACCATCTAGTTTAAGCTAAAATGATGAATTTCATAATCTAAATTTTGAAACTCCATATCTTTTCTTACTATGCATTCATTAGATCTAACTTAGCCTTAATCAAAATTTCTCTCTCACTTATTGGTAGGGGTAATTAACTATAGGAGCTTACATCTATAGGAAACCTGGAACCAAATCTAAAGTCCTCAAAAAATGAGGGTGAAATCTCTGGGTAGTGTCTTTTACAACCATCTCCTTCTAAAATTACACATTTAAATCACACTCTCTTCAATTCAATATTTAGGTTGGTGGTGAATTTTGGAGCCCACAAAATGAGAATATAAATGGGTTATGAGAAAATTTCATGAATTAATTTGGATTTGATTTGAGCTAAGTCCATAGATAGAATCAAAAGGCTTAGGAAAGATTTTCAGAATTTGAATTTGTGTTTGGATTCAATTTGATTGATTTGAATTGATATTTCATTTATATATGTGAATATAAATGAGAATATAAGTGGTTATGAGAAAATTTCTTGAATTTGATTTGATTTGATTTAAGCTAGAATCTATAAGATAGAATCAAAGGCAATTATTTAAAATGATTTGATTTTAAAATTGATTCAAGGTTTGATTTGGGGATTTGAGTTTATCGCTATAGAGTAGGCAAATTTTCCTAACACCCCTAAAGCATAACCTATTCCTATGGCTAAATCTTCTAAGTCTCAAGGGTTAGGTTAAGTATTCATATAATCACTAGAAGTGTCTTAAGACTAAGGAACTCTTAATGTCTAAGATGGAGGAGTTGAGAGCTCATTCTAAAATTGAGGTCAACATGAATTATACAAATGAGCTTTCTCTAGGTCATACCTTAAATGTCTCTCACAATTAGAGGTTGATTATGCATTAAGAGAAGTTCACTCTGGGATATGTGGAGAACACCTAGAAGGAAGGGCGTTGGCCCTTAAAATTATGATGCAAGGGTTCTATTGGCCTACGATGAGGTAAAACACCTTGAATTTTACAAAAAAAATGTATGAGTTGTTAGTTGCAGTCCAGCCTCTCTCATACAATACATACAGAACTCTCATCCATTTAAAACCCATGGCCTTTTGCTCAATGAAGAATTAATATCATGGGACCTTTTTCCGATAGCATCAGGGCAATGAAAGTTTATCATTTTAACTGGCGACTACTTCACTAAATGTGTGGAGGTTGAACCACTCGCTAAAATCATGGAGGTAAATGCTAAATAATTTGTTTAAAAAATATAATATATTGATTATCTTCTTGTAAAGATCATCACCGAAAATAGAACCTAATTTACAATGTCTTTTTTGTAAAGATCTTCACATTCAATTTGTATGTATACGTAGATCATCCTTAAACTAATGAACAAATTGAAGCTACCAACAGGACTATACTCAAAGGGTTAAAAACTCATCTTAAGAAGGCTGAGGGCAATGGGTTGAGGAGTTATCTAATATTTTTTTGGCTTACTACACTACATTGCCAACTCTGACTGATGAGACACCATATAATTTGTGTTTTGATATAGAAGCTATTATACCAATAGATATCAGGATTCTAAGTCCAAGAGTTTAATCATTCAATCATAATAGTAATGAAGAAAAACTCTGACAAAACTTGGACCTACTCCCCAAAACTCGTGACATATTTTGTTGCTTCACTAAATAGTAGCTCATCACTTCAACAGAAGAGTCAAACCCCATCCCATCTCTGTCTGTGACTTGGTCCTGCAAAGTCTTGAAGTTGCGGGCAAAATCCCTCAACACAATAAGATCTCACCTCTTTGGGATGACCCTATGTAGTTCTATGGTCAAGTCGGTAACATTTAAGCTCAAAGATCTAGAGGGAAAAAACTTGCCTTGAACTTTGAACACAGAGAATCTCTGGAAGTATTATCAGTAATTCTTAATACATAAATAATATAACTTTTATTTTGTCTCATTTATCATTTCCTCTTCAACTCATATCTTTGTTAAAATTATCTTATGATTGTATCTTATCAAAGTAATGAGTTTATGGCCTTTTTTTCAAGCATGTTCCTTCATTTAATCCTCCCACTTGAGAAATGCACAACTCATGTTGTGTTTGTCGAGCATGATCAATCCCAAAGGGATTTGATTGGACCTCTTCCATACATGTAAGAAGTCAAGTAACACTTTGACTAATGCCTAGGATAGGTCAAAAAGTCTTTGGTGGACATTCCACGGCCTCTTCCATACAGGTAAGAGGTCAAGTAACATTTTTACTAATACCTAGGATAGGTCAAAAAGTCTTTGGTAGACATTTCATGGCCTCTTCCATATAGGTAAGATGTCAAATAATATTTTGACTAATACCTAGGATAGGCCAAAAAGTCCTTAGTAGACTTTCCATGACCTCTTCCGTATGAGTTAGTGTCGTCGAATAATATTTCGACCAATCACCTCGGATAGGTCAAAATAAAATGAGAGAAAATCACCCAAAATTTTTAGTTTGCTAATGTCATTGATAGCTCTGACATGATGAATAAAAAAGAATCAAAATTATGGATATAAAGAAGAATAATAATAAATAATAATACATAAATAAAAGGAAAAGAAATGCATCATCAAGTGATACTACATGATATTAATGTCTTCCTCACCACTGGAAGATGCTCCCTTAAACTCACTCTCAACCCTTTCATCTCCTGAATCTGGTGAAGGGTCTTCAGATACTTGGCTGGGAGATAGATTCTCAATACTAGCTCCAGTTTTGCAATGTACTAAGTGGATTCCTTTTAGGAATCCTCGAATGAAACCTTCTTCCAAATATTGACGCTCCAAGTCCTTCACTTCAACATCAAGAATATGATTACGAGCTTCTTGTATATGATCATCGATAGCATCGCGATAAGCTAGGGAGTTATTAAAGTCTTCCACTACCTTCAAGGAGACTTCATTTGCTTCTGCTTCTGATATTATAAGTTCCTTCTCAGAAAGACGATCCTGTAATGCTTTCTTCTCCACTGCAAATGCCTTGAGTCTTTTCTCTTTCTAGGGGGCCTTTGCCCTCACCTCAATCAGCTCATCACGAGTACGCTCCACCTCCTAATGTTGGAGAGAAAGAGAAGTTGATATATTCGCTAGCTCAGTTCTACACCCAGTTAGCTGATCCTTCAGAGCTGCCACTTCTTTGGCCTTAGCACTCCTCTTTCGCTCATACTCGCCTTGCAAGTATTTTACCTTTTCAAATTCAGTATTCCACTCATCTAGAGTGACACCCAAATGAGTCATAAGCTCTAATATTTGGGTTACCTATAATCAAAAAATCATAAATATTACACGAAGAAAAAATGAAAGAAGAAAAGAAAGAGAAAGAGAAGATAACGTACTAATTCGTCTGCTCGTTGACGTCCAGTGCATACGTGCTTTAACACCTCTTCAGGAATATGTGGCTTCGAGAAATGAATACCTCCATTATGAGTTGAGATAGCTAAACTCTCAGAGGCCAACTGGGGGGCAAACATCTTCTATGCAAATATTTTATGTAGTTACTTCGACACATGTATTCTTTTTCTTTAAAGAAGAAACATTGTTGTCACCATGATTTCATAACGGGCTTCTTGAAAGAATCCTGTGAATATGAGGAGACCTTTCATCACATTTACTTTATCTCTTTAGTGGAAGAGCATGAGATCTCCCTGCCTGATTGAAAAGGCCAACCTTTAACATTTTATCTTCAATTATATACTTGCCAATATGACGTAACTCATGCTGCAAGCTTCCTACATCATAAATATTAAGAGTTGTTAGAATGTTATCATCTTCAATCATCAATGGATCTGAAAGGTCATTCAATCTTGCCCATCTCTCATGGAGGCCACACTCTTTTATCACAAAAGAACCCATTAGACCAATTTTAGATGGATCTCGTCTGAAAATTTTATACAATTCTTTATACCTCGATAAGAAATATGAGCATCACATGTGAATCTACACATTTGACACAAGTATTTGATGTTCAAAGTTGCACCACACTCCCTAAAGAAGATCAAATAACGATGATCACTAAAGCTCGAAATGAAAATTACAAAGCTACATCACATATTTTAAAGACCTCAATCAATTCAGAGCCAAATGGAATCGCGATGAATAATCATCTTAGAAATAGTAAAGTATTCTAGAGAGGAGAAGCGTGCGATCGGACTTTTGGCGTACCAACTCATTGGAGAAATGAAATTTTCTATGAAGCACCATTAAACTATATGATAGTGGATGATATATCGTATGTAGCTGTCACGCTATTGGTTTTCTTTCGGTCATCATCCTACTACGAAAATACATAATAAACATGACAAAAAAGAGGAGAGAAAGACAAAGGTTTGAGAACTATGTGAAACAACTCACTCATCCCAATACTTGGGCATATCCTTTCCTGACTTTGTTGCTCACAGACAGCTTTGGATAAAATTTTTCGACTATGATATGATGAAAAATATATGCATACATGATCAAAAAAGTAAAAAAGTTATTTCTCTCAAATAATACTCCGAAATTACCTGCCATATTTTTTAAGTTTTTTTAGAGATGGTTCTGAATTGTCGCTTCCCCGCCACCTTGTCAGCGGTTAACTGTTGAATAATCTATTATAGTTTCAATAAATTCAACTGTTGAACCATCCATTAGAGTTTCAAGAAACTCAATTTCCTACAATAAGAAGTAGAAAATGAGGGTCTTGATCACCTTCAAATCCAGTCGGTCTGACAAGGACAGTTGACACTACTCTTGAGAGAAAACCAGAGCCTCGCCGTATGAACTACGAGTCTTGATCACCTCCAAACTCGGTCGATCCGACGAGGATAATTGACGCCTCTCTTAAGAAAAAATCAGAGTCTCGTCGTATGAACTATGGGTCTTGATCTCCTCCAAATACGGTCGGTCCGACGAGGACATTTGATGCCTCTCTCGAGGGAAAACCAGAGTCTCGTTGTATGAATTACGTGTCTTGATCGCCTCCAAAACCCAGTCGATCCGATGAGGAAAATTGACACGTCTCTTGAAGAAAAATCGGAGCCTCACCGTATGAGCTACAGGCCTTTATCAACAAAGCAAATTACATTCTTTTAAGAAGAAGATCAGAGCTTCGCTAACAAAAGAAAAAAATATTTTTTATTACCCTAGCCCATGAACTTCTGCTAGATAATTTCTCATCCAACGCAGAAGAACACTAGAGTATTTGGGAGTTGTGTCTCCTTACTTAACCATAAGGGGTTTTCATAGACCCTATAGGGACAAAAGGGACTAAATAAAAATGGGAAAAATTGAAAAAAAACCAAAAAAATGCTCATCGACTGCGTTTCGCGAGGGCCTTCAGACCAGTCTCGCATGCTTTCAAGAGCCTACGGGCAGCGCCCTGCCTGGCTCGGCGTCGCCGAGCCTTGCGCCCGTAACCACACACACGCTGACCGCTTTTGATCATAATCTTGTGCACCCATGAGATCTATTCTCTCATATATGTGGAAAGATTAATGAACTCAAATTTTATTGAATAATTTGTTATTTTTTAATTATTTTGCATATATTTTTGGATTATAGAGATAATGTCATCCAAAAATAGGAGAGAAACTGATATGGCATTAAAAATTCCAATAGTCGAAGCACGAATCTTGATATCAAAAGCAATCTGATCCTAAGTCAAAACTAGTCTAGAGAAAATACTTAAAATATCATTGAAAATTTTGGAATATCAGTTGAACCCCTAAATAGTTCCTAAATATGGAGTGTTTATGATCAAATCGAGCATCTTGACGAGCCAGATCTAACAAGCTCAAGATCTCTTGATTCTGACTTCATTTGAGCATTCAAATACTTAAAATACATCATCTGATCAGGGAATCATTTTAAGCCGTCAATAGAGTGATTTGAATTTTGCATGTATTTATAGAAATGTCATCCCCTGTCATAATTAGCCTCATTCTTGAGAAGCACAAATTAAAGAGAAGAGAGAGCTCTAAGGCTTGAAGATCATCCAAGCATAATCACCACTCGACGGTCGTCGACCGTAGTCCGGTCAACCACTATCGATCGTAGCCACCACCACTTGCCGGTCCTCGCCATCGCCACCGTCGCCGGGTCACCGCCGACCACCGTCCGCGGTCCGCGCCGGTCCATGCTGCCGTCGTCGTCGCTGGATTCGCACCACGGCGGTTGCCGGCCGTCGACCACCACCATCGATGTCGTCGTCATCATTCTACCGTCGGTCACGCGTAAACTGCCACCACCATCTCTCGGTCATCCGCCGTAGGCATCGCGTTGGTGTTGGCCGCACTGTTATCCGCCAGCCGCTACAATCATTACAACCTTCTGTTGCATGCATTGTTCTTGATTATTCCATTGTCGGGGCTTTCTCATACTGGTACGTAATCATTATCGGAAAACTTTGTACTCCAAAGCAGATACATAGTGAAGATTTTTTCTTGGGCTGACCGTGATTTTTCCGAGGGGTTTTTTCACGTAAAAATTCTGGAGTTTATTGTTCACTCTTCAAATATCTGTGTGTTTACTGGATTTCATAATAGTACTTAGGCATAAGTTTTTATTCTATAATGATTTTCAGCCATAATAACCATCATTCATCTTTTCTACTTTCTTATAGATTAAACTCCATTGAGTTACATTTTGACTTTCTTAAATTTCAATCATCCCATTTCCCTCTCTTTATTACTAATCTGTTTTCTTCACATAATTTAGAGCTAAAATAAAATAAAAACTTCAATTCATACTATCTTAAAATCATAATGAACCAGCATGAAATTAAGCTAAAAAAAATTTGAACTCGCCTGCTTAAATTGATTAGAGTCACAAGCCGATCTGAAACTGGTCAATAATTTATCAAACTGACCTCGAAATAGCTCGTTAACAATCTTATGTATTAGCAACATACCTAGAGTTATGAAAATAAGAGTTAGAGAGAAAAAAATCCATTTTCATTACTTGTATCTAACAAGCCCCACTTGAGATCTATTTTCAATGCCCAACGTTTAAAAAAAAATCATTAATACATTTTGGAATTTGTTTTGATTTCATCACCTACTTAAAAAAGACTTATTTTTCTGTCAAAAACAGTAATAAAAGTATTTTACGTTCATTAAAAATTCAGTCATAGCTATGAATTTTTTTGAGGCACATTTACTTAATTTTAATGTTACGAACTAATTCACTACTTAAAAGCACTTAATTATATGGCATCCCTCCTACAACTTAATACACTTAATTTAAAAAAAAAAAAGAGTTGCGAACTAATTCAGATAAGCCGCGTATCAAACAGGACATTGGTTGAAGGGAGGGAGAAGGCGAGCACAATGAGTCGGAGAAGGGTTATCGAGCTAAATTAAATAACCTTATGTTTTAACAATTTTTGAAAAATAATATTTGATTGCTAGAAATATAAAATCAACTTATGGACAGCCGATTCAAAACGATATTTAACAAGAGGAGAAAGTATGCTTAATTGCTTATATTCAGCGCAGTCGAAAATTACACCAAAGAGAGGGAACTAAAAAAAGTAGTAGTTAAAAATAGGGTAACGAACTCAGATAGTACAGAGAGATACACCAAACACTGTTGAAGCAAAACAAACTGCAACTATCAGATGACAAGACACCATTTAATCTTCAAAAGCAGAAATTTCAGTCGACTTCTTCGATCTTAGGCCCGGCACCAGCACCGGCACCGCTACTGCCACCACGAGGAACATCTTCACCTATGGCGCCACCTGCACCCTGATACATATTCGCAATGATGGGGTTACAGATGCCCTCGAGCTCCTTCATCTTGTCTTCGAACTCATCAGCTTCCGCAAGCTGATTACCATCCAGCCACTGAATCGCCTTGTCGATCGCTTCTTGAATCTTCTTCTTGTCAGCTGGATTCAGCTTTCCTCCGATCTTCTCATCGTTGATGGTGTTCCTCATGTTATAAGCGTAGTTCTCAAGAGCATTCTTGGCCTCCACTTTCTTCTTATGCTCCTCATCCTCCGACTTGTACTTCTCTGCTTCCTGCACCATCCTCTCAATCTCCTCTTTGCTGAGTCTTCCCTTGTCGTTGGTGATCGTGATCTTGTTCTTTTGGCCTGTAGTCTTGTCCTCAGCTGTAACGTTCAGGATGCCGTTGGCATCGATATCGAAACACATTTATTTGAGGCACGCCCCTTGGCGCAGGAGGGATGCCGGACAGCTCAAACTTTCCGAGCAAGTTATTGTCTTTGGTTTTGGCTCTCTCGCCTTCATAAACCTGGATTAGTACGCCTGGCTGGTTGTCTGAATAGGTGGAGAACACCTGCTCTTTCTTGGTGGGAATGGTGGTGTTCCTCGGAATCAGAACAGTCATGACTCCGCCGGCGGTCTCCAAGCCAGAGAGAGAGACATCGAGGAGGAGGAGATCCTGGACCTTCTCGTTCCCCTCTCCGCTCAAGATTGCAGCTTGCACGGCAGCTCCGTAGGCCACGGCTTCATCCGGGTTGATGCTCTTGCAAAGCTCCTTCCCGTTGAAGAAATCCTGTAGCAGCTGTTGAACTTTTGGGATCCTTGTTGATCCTCCGACAAGAACAACGTCATGAACGCTGCTCTTATCCATCTTCGCATCCCTCAAACATTTCTCCACTGGTTCCATGCACTTTCTGAAGAGATCCATGTTGAGTTCCTCAAATCTAGCTCTTGGTTGTATAGACGATTTGTAGAATCGATCTCTATAATTCTCTCTGTGGAGACAGAGTCCTTGCTCTCTCAAGCAGTTCTCAATCTCCTTAAGGCCCTGGGATTACCACTGAACTCCTGGACGAAGTGATTCACCATTCGGTTGTCAAAGTCTTCTCCACCAAGGTGAGTGTCACCAGCAGTAGCCTTCACCTCGAAGATGCCTTCTTCAATGGTGAGAAGAGAGACATCAAAGGTACCGCCACCGAGGTCAAAAATGAGGACATTCTTCTCACCAGAGCCGCCGCCCTTCTTGTCAAGACCATAGGCAATGGCTGCGGCCGTTGGCTCGTTGATGATTCTCATGACATTAAGGCCGGAAATGACGCCAGCGTCCTTGGTTGCCTGGCGCTGAGAGTCATTGAAGTACGCGGGGACAGTAACCACTGCATTCTTCACAGTTCTGCCGAGGTAAGCTTCGGCGATTTCTTTCATCTTGGTGAGAACCATTGAGGAGATCTCCTCGGGAGAGAACTGCTTCTCCTCTCCTTTATAGGTGACCACGATCATGGGTTTGTCACCAGGGGCCGGCAATCACCTTGAAGGGCCATAGCTTCATGTCGCTCTGCACGGAAGTATCCGAGAATCGCCGACCAATTAGACGCTTGGCATCTGCGGTGATAGGAGAGACAAAGTACACAGCATGATGTTAAGTATATTACTCCGGGAAAAAAAAAAATCATAGATTTTAGTTCAGCAGGTACAGGAAACAAAACCGTAAATGACATCAAGAAAATATTTTCTTCTCTGTCATAAAGGAACAGTCACGTTTAATTATAAGATAAATAATTAAACCAGAAAAATATAATAGTTCAACATCGTATTCTTACAGAAGATAGTATAAATTACCGCTCCGTTGGTTGTCTGATTCACCGTATCAACAATATAATATCATTATATCAATAAATATAAGCAAACATATAAAAAATAGGAATAATATGATTTAATGAAGCATTAGTTAATTAAATTATGATCTTGAAAGCTAGCAGCATAGATGTTTTTAGAACCTAAATAAGTTCGAATCAAAGCTAAATCAGATTGGGAAAAAAAAAAAAAACAACGCAAACATCTTCTCTAAAATATAACATCAAACACCAATAAGGCTCGAACTGAACCCCATAGTTTTGCGAAGCTCTTGTTCATTCCAACAACAATTCGAACAAACTTACATCATGTTATGAAAACAGAAATAATTATATGATTTAACATTACAATCTACAAATGAATCGAAATCAATGTATAGCTAAAAATAATTTTCCGATGACAAACACTTTCCCCAACCGTCAAATCAGAACAGTAAAAACATGCGTATCTCAACTCAAGGCCATCAAATTCACGAATAAGGGCTAGAAAAATCCTTAATAACGAATCAAAGAGCAAAACAGAACAGATTAGATAAGAGAACAAACTCACCAAAAACAGTGTTGACGGGGTTCATCGCGACCTGATTCTTCGCCGCGTCGCCTATCAACCTCTCCGTATCAGTGAACGCAACATACGAAGGTGTAGTTCGATTTCCTTGATCATTGGCAATAATCTCCACCCGATCGTGCTGCCAAACGCCGACGCAAGAGTACGTCGTCCCGAGATCGATGCCGATCGCTGGTCCCTCGCCTTTTCCCGCCATCGGTTGAGTTGAAAACTATTCGCAGAAGAACTTTAAGAGCTCTAAATCGATTGAATCGAGTTAAGAAACTGAAATGCTTTGGTTGATCTTTCGCTGGAGAAGAACAGGGGATTGGAGCAGGTTTTTATAGGCAGGGGGACTCTAAGTTCGGGATACTTCGAGAGGCGTCTGTAAACCGTTGGAGGACGAAGATGAACTCCCACTTTCTCAACTCGGATGGCGCACTCTCGGTGCTTCCAGAATTGTCCTGCAATGGTTAGCATCCTCCCGAATGGACCCAACTTATAATTGAGGGTCGGGAAATTTTTAATTGAGCCTTTAGAAGGCTCTAAATCCAACTAGAAGTTAAATTTATCTCAACATTGAAAAATATCACTTAATAATAATTGAATATAATTTTTTAAAAATTTAGAAGATGAATAGATAATTTTTTATAAAGATTTTTGATAATTTATAAAAATAAAATTTAAATATATTGTCATATTTAATCTTAAATATTTATTATTTTTTATTGAACATACATCCTCGTAAAATTAATCGATCAGCGAATCTCGCTTTTTAAAAATCTTGATCTAATCACCGATTTGCAATTTCTGATGTGTCAAATACGATAAATACATGAATCAGCGTAATCGATCAGAGCTGAATCGACTCAAATCGTTATCGGGCATGAAAATGGATCCGATCCGCCAAATGGTCCCGACATATTTATATCGGATCGGCGCTCGTCAAGACGAATCTAATCAAGATCACCCAATTCCAACATCATTAAGGCACCCGGATCATCAAAATACATCGATGATCGGGGGGGATCATGGGGTGGGGTGGTTGAGTTTTCACGAATTTACAGCGCCACTCCCAAAAAACTATAAATAGAGCCTCATTCACACCTTAGAGGATCGAATCGATTTGGTAGGAGATCCGAACTAGGTCGGCCGACGCCGATCTATCACTGAGTCCGCAAGATCAAGATCGCCTTGAGATCGCCAGAGGACTAAAAGGCCGGTTGCTCCTTTCTCCCGTTCAAGAGGTTGCTCCCAGATCGGTTCTGCCACTTTGGGAAACTTCTCGGGTTGAGTTGACCGATATTTTTTTTATAATATTGTTTTCCCTACACCTTCTTCTCAACTAATGAAGCGGGCGTATCACACATAGTGAAAATTCTGGTTATGGTTTTCCTTAACGGGTTTTACGTATAACCCCTTATTTATATCCCCTGCAGTGTTGGATAATTTTTTGAAATGACGAAGATCTACCTGAATAAAATTCTGTAGCAATAAACACAAATAATTAATTAGATAAAATCAGAGTTAATAAGTGAACATATATTACTAAATAAATATAATAAAATTTTTAAATGATCAATATGAATGTTAATTTAAAATATAATCAAGTGAAGGTTAATATATTTTAAATTATTATATAGTTGAGCTTGAACAATATATATTTATTTAATATTTTTTTGTGTCAAATATGTAGATTGTTTATCAAAATATATGATAAATTAATAAATAATGAAAACGTATAAATGATAAATTTTACAATTGATAGACATATTATTTAATTATGGCACATGTCAACGCAACTAATGATAATGTAAAGACATAAATAAAAAGATAAAATGGATAATTAAAAAATTCAGTAAAACAAAAAAATTATATAAATAAGAAAAAGATAATAAAAACCAAGTATTATTAAACCCTAAAATTGTCTGGTAGAATAAATATATTATTTCAATAAATAATTTTTAATCCTTCTCCTTTTATTTTATCTTCTATTAAAGTCATTTATTGATTGAATGGTGAAAACTAAATTATAAAAAATATAGTTAAATAATTAATGCAACCATAAATAGAATAATATCAGAATTTGCATTTCATAAGAAATTAAATTCTTTTATGAAAAATATATAATAAAAAATAACTAGCATCTAAAATTCTGATATCATATTTTTAAAAAGCTTTATTAACTAAGTGTAAATCTTATTATTATAATATCATATCTAATATTTGTCTATAATTCATATTATTAATATTGTTACTAGAAAATCGGTCAGCAGAGAGTGAAAGTTTACGCGCGCCTTGTTAGTCCAGCACGTAATTAAAGAAGAAGCACAAGAGACACATTTTAACGAAAAACCTCGAAAAGAGGGAAAATCACCTGCTTCATAAAAGCTTCCTATATATCCGTTTGAGTACAAAGTCTTATGATCCGGGATTATAAAATTGCATATGAGAGAGGAATAACGCGTACAATGATCGGTTATAATTATTCGATGGTGGAGATGCGTAACTCGGTGAGAATCACGAGGCAATTAGTGGCGGTGGCCGAGCGGTGGTTGATGGCCGTGGAGTGCGATCTTGCTTGGGGTGTGATCTTGTTTGGAGGATCTTGACTTGAGCTCTCTCTTCCTCCACAGGCTTTTCCTCTTCTTCCTCGCTTCTCTTTTTTCTTGCTTGGACTCTTCCTTTTCTTCCTTGCTTGACTCTTTCTTCTTCCTTGCTGACTCTTCCTCTTCTTTGCTTGACTCTTTCTTCTTGCTTTGCTCCTTCTCTTCTTTACTTGCTTGACTCCTCTTCTTCTTCCTTGAGGAATGAAGGCTTTATAGATGGGAGGAGGGGCATTCTGTAAATTCATGTAAAGCCGTCTCATTCCCTCGATCGACTCAGGATGATTCCTTGATCATTTGATATATTTTGAGAATTTGGATGTCCCAAATGAAGTCGAAATTATGAGATCTTAGCTCATTAGATTCTTTCCAGACGCCTTCGATGACTATAAACATTCTATATTTGAGAGCTGTTTGAGATTTAATTGATATCCCAAAGATTTATGATATTTTAAGTGCTTGATCTCGTCGGTTTGACTCAAAATCATATCGCCACATCAAGATTTGTGCTTTGGTAGTGGTATTTTGAGAGCCATATCGGTTGCTCTGTTTTTGGATGACATTAGCTTAATCATCCAAAAATATATGTCAATATCTCGAAAATAACTTGAAAGTTTTGAGCGTTTAGGACCATGGCGCTATCGCCGTAGCGCCCGCCATGGTCTTCACACGGCGATGGGTGACCATCGGGTCAAATCTCGAGCAGGCGATTACGGGGAGGCTGATCGATACCTGTATGTACATGGCGTGTTAGCATGTATGCGGGTTACACCGCGCATGCTTCTGCTATCGTCAGTCATGACGGTTGAATATCCGGCGAATGAGGCTGCGTCTAGCTCTGTCATGCCAAAAATTTGAAGGGTTTAGCCATTTTGAGGGGTTTCCCCTTTTGCTATAAATACTAGGGTAAGAGCGAGGCACACCTTTCCCTCTCCCTTTCTTCTTGAATGAGGTCCTTTGAGGCAATCAGAAATGAAGAGGCGTTCAAGGAGGCGATCTAGGAAGCGATCAGGCGATCAACCCACGGTACACGTCGTGGCGATTTTGCCTCGTCGGACCGTCAGGTTAGGAAGCGATCAAGGCCCGCATACGCACGTCGTGGTTAGGTTTCGCACCGTTGGGCCGTCCGAGTTGAAGCGTCAAGGCCACGATACATGTCGTGGTTAGGTTCTGACCTCGGGCCGTCCGGGTTAGAGGCGATCATACATACATTTATTGTTCCGGTTTCGCCTCGTCGTTTTTTCGTCGGACCGTAGGTTAGGAAGCGATCACCCATATCGTCGGTGTTCCGGTTCTGCGGCTGTCGTCTGCCGTTACGATTAGGGCGCATCTTAGATTCGGCCTCATCGTTTCTCGGGTTAGGCGATCAAGTCCCGCGATACATCGCGGTTCGTTTTACCGGCCTCGGACCGTCAGTTAGAGGCGATGAAGGCCACGGACATATCGTGGTTCCGGTTTCCGGCTCGTCCGTCAGTCGTCGGACCGTCAGGTTAAGGCGATCAAGGCCACTACATCGCCGTGGTTCCAGTTCTGGCCTCCGTCCGTCACGGGTTAAAGCGTCAGCCACGCATGGAAGCGTCAGCCATCCCGTCAAGCGTCAAAGCGATGCCGACGAGAGGTTCACGGTGATGCGGCGAAATGGCCAGCGGAGAAGACCGGCGATGGTCGGCCGGCGGTGTCGGCATGGTGGTGAACGAAGATTGGTGGCGATAATCGGCCGATGAGTGGCGGCAGCATTGATAGTGGCAATGATCGGCGATGATGATGGTAGCCGTGATTGGCGATAATTCGGCGATGCGGTAGCCAGCAAATAGATGATTATGGTTGTGCCCGGAGGTAATTAGGCATAAGCGGTAGTCACGACGTGTAGCCGAGTAATGATAGTATGGTGACCGAGAAGATTGCCGTGATGGTTCAAATGATTGATAATGATGTCGTTAACTTACATGTTATATATATAATTGAATCCGAGGATTTTGACCCATCGTTGTTTGTCGAGTGTTACATGGCATCAACTAAGTGGGTACAAAGTTTTGACCTTTCTTAGTTCTGGTCGAGACTAACCGTATGGAAGAGTGAGAAGTCCACAAGGACCTTTTGACCTTTCCGGGTTATTTGTCGAGTTTTACTCGAAACCGCATGGAAGAGGCCGAAGTCCACCACGTTTGACCTATCTGGTTGTTTGTCGAGTTTTGCTCGATGACATTAACCCGTATGGAAGAAAGGAAAGTCCACCAAGAATGTTTTCACCTATCCTGGGTTGTTTGTCAGAGTTTTTGCTCGATGACATTAACCCGTATGGAAGAGGCCGTGGGAAGTCCACCAAGGACATTTTGACCTATCCTGGGTTGTTTGTCAGAGTTTTTGCTCGATGACATTAACCCGTGTGGAAGAGGTCATGTTATTTGTATGAGCTTGTAGCAAAAGTTGACCATTGATCTCACTTTTATTTATCGACTTGCTTATATTTTGAAATTAAGAGTTGTTTCAGTTGGGGTATGTTCATTTGAGTCGATTGATATGGAGGTCGTGGAGGAGATCACGCCATGTTTGTTTGTTTTTTTTTTTGATGGGCTGGCATTCTATGGGATGCTTTTCGTTTACATTGTTTTAAATTGTTTGCGATGGGCATGAATAGCTTCATCAGAGATTTGTGTTTCCACGATGAACTAAGTATATAGGCCTTCCATTAGTGATGAATAAAAAAAAACTTACGGAGTCCTCCAAGAAAAACTCCTCTTAATAGTTAGTCTACCCTGGGTATTTGGCGAGCTTCTAAGGAGAACCTCACGGAAGTATTCTTTGAGTGATTCACCCTCGGTTCGTAAATCGAGGAAAGATGGGAGGAATCTAATGATTCTCCGTTTGCATGAATGCTCACAAGAACAGTTCGTTGGATCCCCGAAGAAAGTAGAACCAAGTGCGAGCTTGCCCTTTGAGGGTAACGGAAAGACGACAAAGCGGTGTAGGGGAGCTTGTTGATATGCATGATAGTCTGTAATTCGATGTGTTCATGTGGGTCGATTGCCCCATCATAGGAATCAATGCTGCTTGAAACCTACGAATTGGATGTCAAGAATGGCTTTTAAAGGTAAGAACTCCTCACCGCGTATGGGTGAAGATGATTTGTCTTGAAGGTGAAATTCATCTTGTATTAAGCGTCGACTTTCAATGTCATGACGGCGGGATTAAGATGAGCATGTAGAACAATCGTCGGTGGATTAATGTAGGTTGAGCTGCGATGGATGAGTGGAACTAGTAGTGTCAAGGAGATCGGACGGTCTCCATGCGAGGAACTCCATGTCGGAAGGATTAGCGTTTGACCTCTTCCGCAACGATCTTGGGGAGATATGTTTAGTAAGCGTTGTGTCCTGCAAAAGTGGATCATCTTATTTTGAGACTCCTCCATTCGATGGACACGATCTTCCAAAGAGATTCACGTTCGCCTTCAACAACTCAGTCGGGGAGTGAGGCAAAACTTGGCATCCTTGGTTGGGGATGGGTTTGAGAATGACGAGTTGAGCGGAGGTTATTGTAGTGTTGTGCTTATTGGCCATGCGTGGATGTTCATAGAAATTATGGTTGAAGGATTTTTCTTCCCACAGAGCAAAGCTATGCGTCTTAGAAAACCGCCTAGAGTGAAAGTTTCATAGCTTGTTGTGAAGTCCAAGCCACAGTAATTAAAGAGAGAACGAGACACTCGGAATTTTAACATGGAAAACCCAAAAGAGGGAAAACCATGGGGCTGGATAAAAGCTTCCACTGTATTTGTTTAGTACAAAGTCTTCCGATAGCGGGATTACAGTGCATGAGAGAGGAATAACAAGTGTAACAATGATCGATTGTGTAATTCTTGATGGTGGAGATCACGGGATAACTTGGTGAGAATCTTACATTAGTGACGGCGGGGCGTAGGTGGCGGTGGTTGATGGCAGCGGATGCGATCTTGAGTGCGATCTTGTTTGGAGGATCTTGAGCTTGAGCTCTCTCTTCCTCTCATGGGCTTTTCCTCTTCTTCCTGACTCTTTCTTTTCTTCCTTGCTTGGACTCTTCCTTTTCTTTGCAGACTCTTCTCTTCTTCTTTGGACTCTTCCTCTTCTTCCTTGCTTGACTCTTCCTCTTTTTCCTTCTTTGACTCTTCCTCTTCTTCCTTGTCTTCCTCTTCTTCATTGCTTGCTCCTTCTCTTTTTCTTCTTGTCTCTTCTTCTTCCTTGGCCTCATGTGTGAGGAATGAAGGCATTTATTATAGATGGGAGGGACATTCTTGTAATTCATGTAAGCCACCACTCCCCTCGATCGGACATTTGGGATGATTCGATCATTTGATGTATTTTGAGAATTTGGATGCCCAAATGAAGTCAATTATGAGATCTTAGGCTCATTAGATCCCTCGTCGAGGCCTTCGATTTGACTATAAACATTCTTAGAGCTATTTTGGGATTTAATTGTATTCCAATGATATTTTAAGTCGGATCTCGTCGATTTTCAAAATCATATGCTTTCGACGTCAAGATTTGTCAGATTAGTTGGTATTTTTTGAATATTAAAATATATATATATATATATATATATATATATATATATATATATATATATATATATATATATATATATATATATATATATATATATATATATATATATATATATATATATATATATATATATATATATTGCTTGATAACTCATAAAATTATAAAATCCTCATATTTATACTAAACTTTGATTATAAGTGTTGGAATGATTTCTCTTAATAAGAAAACAAACGAAGATGTATAATTGGACTATATATATATTGCTTGATAACTCATAAAATTATAAAATCCTCATATTTATACTAAACTTTGATTATAAGTGTTGGAATGATTTCTCTTAATAAGAAAACAAACGAAGATGTATAATTGGACCAACAAAGAAGAAGATAACTAAAATTCAAAGATTTGTAAAGTTTTTTAGCAGGTTATTTAATACATATGACCTGAGTTATTCAAAATTTGTGCAGGTTAATTAAAATTATATGCAGGTTATTTCTATGTAAATATCAATTTAGAATTAAAATTACGTTAAAAAATTTTAAGATTATTAAAGTAACGTTAATCTGAATTAGAATTACGTTGCAGAAACGAAGGAAAATAACCATGGAAAGACATACGAAACACACTTGGATCAAATTCTACGCAACCCGTCACCAGTAGCAGGTGGAATGCGAACAGGTGGAACCTGATTACTGAAACGGAGACGCCAACAATGGCCGAAAGGAGAGCCGACGAGCGATATTATTAGTTATCAGCCTCAATAATTCGAGCATTTGAAAAAGAAACTTAAAGACGTTTTAACCCCACAATTTACTTTTATTATAAAAGCTACCTTCCGCAGTGTAAATAGCTCAGCCATATCTCTCCCTTTTACGTTTTAACCCCACTAATTACTTTTATTATAAAAGCTACAATAACGGAAACTGACATTAAAATTAATTGGAAATCACGCTAAATTTTAAAATAATTAATATAAACTCATTAATTATTTTTAATTAATTTCATTATTTTTTTATAGAATTGACTATTATATATTATATAATTAAGATTAAAATCATCAAATCAATTTGAATATAAAATAAAAGGTTAAAGATTTACTGTGAAAAGAAATAAGAATCACTTTTTAATAATAGTATATTTATACTACTATTAAAAAATAGCTTTTGTTTCTTGGAATAGGAAATACGATCATTTATTTTTGATGTGAGTGATGTGAGATATAAAAAGTTAAAGAAAGTAAATTTATGTTATTTATATAAAAATCTTATATTTCTTATATACATATCTCAATCTAAATTTTTTTTTACTTAAATAACACTCAAATTTATATTATTACATCAAAGTTTATATCATCAATAATTTTTTAAATCAAATACTCATTTTTATGCATAGAAAAAGAGTCATTTTTCTAATTATCAAATTTTATGAGTTAGGTTGTAAATGCATAAGAATTGTGTACTATGTACTCAAATTTTCCTATTTTTTAAAGCCCCATTTTGCCTTATTTTCCATATAATTCTTGCATATATTTACATATATATCACCTAAACTTTTAATTTTCACTTAAATAACCTCAAATTTCTATTATTACATAAAAATAACATCATCATTACTTTTTAAATTGAAATACATTTTTTTTATGCATAGAAAAAGAGCCCTTCTTGTAAATATCAAATTTTATGAGTTAAATATTTAAATGCATAAGAATTGTATGATATTTATATAAAATTTTATTGTGGCTTTGAAAGGTTGCCCTTATTCAACCAACAAGGAATTTGCCAAAGGGTGTTTCTATCTATTTAGTTCCCTGAGTTCATATCTTCAAGTTCTTTTATATTCTTATCTAACATCTATATTTTATAATTCTTTTTTTATTATTGTGAATCCATTTGGTTGTGTGATTATTAATAGGGATAAAACTCTCATGTATGTGAGATTCTTTTTTTAATGAAGCCTTCAAAATAATAAGCTCAAATTTCTCTTTGTATAAAATATTTATATATTGTTAAATATCATATTGAATTATAACTTTGAATATTATTAAGAATTTAAAAGATATTTACTTATCATCTCAATATCAATTATAACAATCCTCCTAAAAAGCTTAATAATTTCGATCACATTTAAATTACAAAAAAATTGTGCTTATAATTTTCTCTATTCCCTAAATATTTAACTATTTTTTGTGCAAATTGAAAAGTTGGACCATCTCCTAAACTTATCAATAAATTATAATTAACTATAAAATTTATTAAATTAATTTTATTTATATTGAATATAATAAAAATAATAATTATTATATTTAATTTCATAATTTTTTATATTATTTATTTTGCATGTTAAAACCAAGTTTTAAAGTATATGAAATTATTCTTATTTTTTAACATTTTAATCAATTAAATAGAATTCATATATTGTTTATCTTTCTTTATATCTCTCTAATATACTTATCTTTATACATTTTTTCAATAAAGTATTTGTTCTTGTCAAATTGTTGATTTTACATCAATTAGTTTTGCACTTAGCAAATTAAAATTTTGATTTTATTACAATATTGCTAATTTTTATTCTTTATATTTCTATATGCATGATTAAATTAAGCCACGCATAATTTCATGATATTATTTTTTTTTATAATTCATAAAATCCTATTTTGATTCATATGAATATTGAATATCTTAAATATTTTTGGATAATTTATATATTTTATTTTTTAACTTTTTAGAAATAAACTCTATATATAATTAAAGTAAACTTGGATTATAAAAAGTAAAAATTCATCAATTCTTGAACATAATTAACAACAAAGGTAATTCTTCAATCACAAATTTAGAAATTGAAAGACGGATAGAATTCAAACTTTAAATGTACTCATTAATATTTAAATTACACAAGATTATGAGATAACAAAATAAGATTATAATATTTGTGATTATATAATTTGTATATTAATTAAATCAATCTTATGACATATATAAAGTACATTTTTTATATCTTATAAATTGAAAATAGATGATTATTAATTTAATATTCTGATTTAATAATCAATAACTTATATGAAATTATTCTTATAGTTTAACATTTTAACTAGTTAAATAGAATTCATATATTATACATCTTTCTTTATATCTATTTAATGCACTTATCTTTATATCTTTTTTCAATAAAGTATATGTTCTTGTCAAATTATTGATTTTATATCAATTAGTTTTGCACTAAAATTAAATTTTGATTTTATTACAATGTTGTTAATTTTATTCTTTATTTTCTATATGCATGATTAAATTAAGTCAGCATAATTTTATGATTGTTAGCTAGAAACCATTACAATAAAAGTTTTACTTTAAATTTTGTTAGGAATCCAACACACACGATATTTGAAGAATTAATAAGAAAATCAGAATTTTTACGTGAAAATATCTAAAAGAGGGAAAACCACTGCTTAAAAATCTTCCACCATATATGTTTTGAGTACAAAATTTTCCGAGATAACTGATTACATAATTGTATAGAGAAGAATGACAATGAGAATCCAATCAGCAACAACTTTTATAGCCATGGTTAAAGTTGTGATGATAATGAACAATGGGTCGGCCAATCGACCGGATGGCGGTGATGATAATGAGATGGCATGGTAATGGAGATATACGGTCGCGACGATTTACCATATATTGCATGGTGATGACAAAGATGATCGATGGTATTAACGACGGCTACGCGAATGAAGGTCAACTGACGATCGATAGCTGGCACGGCGCGATAATGATACCGGTAATCGCAAGAACGATGATGGCAATGGATGCGAATGACCGACGAAGCCGACGATGACGGCAGCCGCCATGAAAGGGTCGGAACGACGCGGAGATTACGACGACGACGGTAACCGACGGCGGCTGGCGTGGTGTGATTGGTGGCCAACAGGTGGTCTATGCCGAGCCACATTATATTTTGATTTTTTTAGATCTCTCTCTCTTTAGCGCCCACTCATGAAGAATGAGAAACTATTCATTAGATGAGCGACGCTTCGTAAATACGCAAAATCCAAACCACTCCATCGGATGGCTGCGATGATCCGTTTGATCATCGATGTTTTGTGTATTTGAATGCTCAAAGTCAAAATCAAGAGATCTTGACTTGTTAAATGCTCACAAGACGCCGATTTGATTATAAACACTCCATATTTAAGAACTATTCGTGATTTAACCGATATCCCAAAGTTTCCAAATGATATTTTAAGTGCTTGATCTCACTAGTTTCAACTTAGGATTAACTTGCTTTTAACATCAAGATTTGTGCTTCGACTAGTAGTATTTTTAGTGTCATGTCAATGATATTATTATTTTTTACAATCCATAAAATCCTTTTTTGATTCATATGAATATTGAATATCTTAAATATTTTTGGATAATTTATATATTTTATTTTTAAACCTTTTAGGAATAAACTCGATATATAATTAAAGTAAACATGGATTATAAAGAGTAAAAATTCATCAATACCTCAACATGATTAACAACAGAGGTAATTCTTCAATCACAAATTTAGAAATTGAAAGACAGGTAGGATTCAAACTTTAAATGTACTCATTAATATTTAAACTACACAAGATTATGAGATAATAAAATGAGATCCTAATATTTGTGATTATATAATTTGTATATTAATTAATTCAACCTTATGACATATATAAAAGTACGTTTTTTTATCTTACAAATTGAGAACACTATAGATGATTTTTTAATTTAATATTCTGATTTAATAATCAATAACTTAATATGATCAACTAAATGGATAATTATTCATAATAACTCATTAATATTTAGACTTCACAACATTATTAACTTAATAGATAATTCGTTCATCTTAAATTTAGAAGTTGAAAGGTACATAGAATTCAAACTTTATATATACTCATTAATATTTAAACTACACAAATTTATTAGATAACAAAATAATATTCTAATATTTATGAGATATATAAAATTATTTATTAATGAAATCCTAAAAACAAAATTAAATTTATTTTAGCTTATAAATTTAGAATACTATAAATGATTATTAATTTAATATATGCTTAACTCATTATCTTAAAATATCTTATATTTTTTAATGAAGCATCATGTATAACAAAAAAAATAACATAATTTATAAAGTCTGTTAGTACAAGTAATCTAACATGAATGAATCATATCAATTTAAATAAAATTATTTTTAAAATATGTAGGAACATAAATGCAGAAATATCCATGCATATAAATGTGTTGAAGCCAAGATCCACTTGAATGACATGACTTGTAGATTTTATTTTAATTCTGATAATAAAAGTATTATTTTATAATAACGTTAAGGGTAAAAAATAATAAGATAATATTAAAATATTTTAAAATTATTTATTTTAAAAATTAAGATATGCATTTGATGCCGGAGTTAAGAAATTATTTAAATTTACGCTTGGGTTAATTTTTAAATTATGTATAATTTAAAATGTAATTAATTAAGTAAGATTATTTTGATATGACCTCAAAATTCCTCTAATCTTTAATTGATCAAAATTGAGATCAAGCGCTTAAAATATCATCAAACTGACATCAATTAAATTCTAAAAAGTTCTCAAATATGGAGTGTTTATATAAATCGAGCATCTTGACGAGCCTGTTCCAACAAGTTAAAGATCTTACAATTTCGATTTCATTTGAGCATTCAAATACACAAAATACATCATATGATCAAGGGAATCATCATGAGCCATCTGATGGAGAGTGGTTCTGAATTTTGCATGTATTTATGAGACGCCACCTCCAATAAAATAGCCTTCATTCCTCATATGAGGGGAGCTCAAGCAAGAGAGAGGAGAGAGCCCTAAAGCTTAAAGATCCTCCAAGCACAATCATGCGACCAATCGACGGTCGTCAACCACCGCCGCCGGTCGCTGATCCTCGTCATTGTCAACCTCTGCCGGTCTCCATCATGACGACCTTCATCAACCATCGCTCCTCGTTGTTTGCCATCATCTCTACTACTAATTACCACAACGTGACTACATAGTTGTTTTCTCATACAATTCAACCCGTTATCGAGAATATTTTGTACTCAAACATACATAGTGGAAGCTTTTACCTGCTAGCCCCGTGATTTTGTTCTCTTTTGAGATTTTTCACGTAAAAATTTTAGAGTTTTATTGTTCACTCTTTAAATACCTGTGTGTGTGCTGGATTTGACAACAAAGCTGAGGCATAAACTTTCACTCTACCGCAACTGGATTTCTAGCACACAATAATTTGGCGCCATCTGTGGAAAACTGATTCCCATTATTTCATCTTGTATGACGACCAAGTTTCCCAACAAGATCAAAACCACCATCGAGGTGGAGCATTTCAAGCTTTTAAGGAGCGCAGGCAAAGAATGAAGATTCATCAAACTTTGTTCCTTCAGATTTTGTCAAAAATTGGGAGGCAACTCTTAATCTCAGAAGATCGCCCATGTTAAGCATCTAATCGATTACCATCCCAAGAAATAAGTCAAAGTTGGAGGATATTTCAACATTGAGAAGAGATATAGCTTTGCAAATTATGATTTTCAATCATACTCATGGAAAAAATAAGACCAAGGTTAATGAAGCTTTGGCTACAACCATAAGCGGATGTTTCAATTGACCTCTTCCATACAAGTTAACGTCTGGATAACACCACGACAAACAACCGGATATGTCAAAAATCTTGATTGATTCAATTGACCTCTTCCATTACAGGTTAACAGTACACACCTTGACAAACAACCTCGGATAGGTCAAAAATCCTCAACAGGATTCAATTGACCTCTTCCATGCAGGTTGCGTCGGGTAACACTCGGTGTCAACCTGATAGGTTGAAAATCTTTGATTCAATTCGACCTCTTCCATACGAGTTGCGTCATGGGTAAAACTTCGACAAATAACCTGGATAGGTCAAAATCCTTAGCATTCAATTGACCTCTTCTATACAGTTGCGTCGGGTAACACCACGACAAACAACCGGCTAGGTCAAAATCCTCGGATTCATTCGACCTCTTCTATGTTAACGTCGCCGGGTAAGCTCTAACAACCTTGGATATGTCAAAAATCTTTAGCGGATTCAATTTGACCTCTTCCATACAAGTTAACGTCATCGGGTAACACGCTGACAAATAACCTCAGATAGGTCAAAATCTCGATTCAATTTGACCTCTTCCATACAGTTAACATCATCGGGTAACACCGACAAAACAACCTCGGATAGGTCAAAATTATCGGTGGATTCAATTGACCTCTTCCATATAGGTTAACGCGTCGCCGGGTAACACTCTGACAAATAACCTTGGATAGGTTAAAAATCCTTAGTGGATTCAATTCGACCTCTTCCATACAGGTTAACGTCATCGGGTAAAACTCTAACAAACAACCTCAAATAGGTCAAAAATCTTTATCGGATTCAATTCGACCTCTTCCATACAGGTTAACATCATCGGGTAACACCCTGACAAACACCCTCGGATAGGTCAAAAATCCTCAGCGGATTCAATTCAACCTTTTCTATACAGGTTAACGCCATCGAGTAACACTCTGACAAATAACCTCGGATAGGTCAAAAATTCTCAGCTGATTCAATTCAACCTCTTCCATTTAGGTTAATGCCATCGAGTCACACTCTGACAAACAACCTCGAATAGGTCAAAAATTCTCATCGCCGTTTGATCCTTTGTCGCTCGCCGACCATCGCCGGAATCGCCGCGGTCACACCATTGTCGTGGTCATCTCGCTGACTGCGGCGCTTTACCGCCGCTACTTCGCCGTATTGTCTGACCACCCGTCGGCGCAAACCCGAATCGGTCACAACCGCCAACTACCGTTGTCGGTCACTACCTCCAACCATCGCCGACAATCTTCGCCGGTCACCATCATGGGACGCGACTGACGCCGTCATGCTGCCGCTGCCACCCCGTCGGCTAACCATTGAGTGGTCATCGCCGCTACCGCACCGGTCGCTCTGCCGACCATCGCCGGCAATCTTTGGTCATCGCCGGTCATTGCATTCTGTGCCCAGGCCATCACGTCATTCACGTTGCCATAATCATTGCCGACCACCCGCTTAATGCACGTCGGTCATTGGCGCCAACTACCGGCGGTCGCTGCCACCGACCATCACCGGCATTTTTTGGCTCATCCCCTGACTACGCGGAGTCGCCACCATCATTCTTCGCCATTGCGCCGACCACCGTGCCGCCAAATCATAGCGAGTCGCCGTACTACCATCCGGTCTACCGCCATCATCGGCAATCTCCGGCCGGTCACCACCATCATCTGGTTATCCTCGCCGACCGTCGCGGTCGCCAATACCACGTCTCCGCCACCATCGTTGAGCATCGTTCAACCCGTCTCGGTTATCATCTCTTTGATCTCAAAACCCGAAGGTCCGGTGATGCTTGGCTCTTCGAGGGAAAATCAGACATGGCGTATGCGTGTGCATTGATCACCTCCAAACCTGGTCAGTCTGACAAGGGTAGTCAACAACTCTTTCGAAGAAAAACTAGAGCCTCGTCATATGAACTATAGGCCTTGATCGCCTCCAAACCCGGTCGGTCCGACAAGGGCAGTCAACGCCTCTTTCGAGGGAAAACCGGAGCCTCGCCGTATGAACTACGGGCCTTGATCGCCTCAAACCCGGTCGGTCCGATAAGGGCAGTCAACGCCTCTTTCAAGGGAAAACTGGAGCCTCACCATATGAACTACGGGCCTTGATCGCCTCCAAACTCGGTTGGTACGACAAGGGCAATCAATGCCTCTTTCGAGGGAAAATCGGAGCCTCGCCGTATGAACTACGTGCCTTGATCGCCTCCAAACTGGTCATACCAAGGCGAACGCCTCTTCGAGGGAAAAACGAGCCTGCAGATGAACTGGTCTTGATCGCCTCCAAACCCATTCGGTCCGACAAGGCGGCCGCCTCTTTCGAGGGAAAACCGAGCCTCGCCAGATGAGCTACGGGCCGATTAAATGACCCTCACTCAAGAAGAGAGAAGCGCATAGCATTGAAGAAGTATGCCTTCTCCCGCCCTGGTTTTATAGACCCTTCAGCAAAGGGTAAAATTATCAAAATCGCCCGAAGCATCAAAAACTGCGTTTAGAGCGTCGCATATTCCGCGCCATGCTAACCGCTTGCGGTCGTGAGCAACCAACCGCTAGCTACGCATTGCGCCTTGCTCCCACGGTGGCTCAGCTGCCGCCCGTGAACAGTCGATGCCGCCCACCGCTCCGACCAGCGTTTAACATTTGTCCGACCAGGCCATTCTCGACCACATAATCGGTCCGTCCGCGCCCGCGATCGCCCTGCTGTCGCCGCCGACTGGCCCTTCAGCGTGACCAATGCATGAGACCATAAAATTTTATTAAAGAATTTGCTATTTTCAAGTATTCGACATATATATTTTGGATGATTAAGATAATATCATCCAAAATAGAGAAATGATGACCACGAAAATTCCTACTAGCGATCTTGATGCCAAAAGAAAGTTGATCAAAAATTGAAACTGATCGAGATCAAGCACTTAAAATATCATTGGAAACTTTGGAACATCGCTAAATTCCTAAAAAAGCTCTCAAATATGGAGTGTTTATAGTCAAATCAGCATCTCGAATGGTTCTGCCTAACAAGCCAAGATCTTACAATGAATTTCATTTGAGCATTCAAATACACAAAATACATCATATGATCGAGGGAATCATCAGCCGCAGATGGAGAGGAGTGGTTCAAATTGCATGTATTTACGTAGATGTCACCTCCATATAAATTCATTTCTCATATGCAGCCCAAGCAAGAGAGAGGAGAGAGCCCTAAAGCTTGAAGATCCTCCAAGCAATCCATGCCACCACTGACGGTTATCAACCACGCCGCCGGCCGCCGCCACTAATCCTTGCCGCCGCCAACCTCACCTGCCATCATGATGACCTTCATCGCCAAATAATGTTTTGTTGCCATCATCTGCTACCACTAGCAATTGTTTACCACCTGAACTTGACTACATAATCGTTGTTCCTTTCTCATATACAATTTTGTAACCCCGTTATCGAGAAGATTTTGTACTCTGAAATAGATACATAGTGGAAGCTTTTTACTGGGCTAGGCCCCATGATTTTTTCCCTCTTTTCAAGATTTTTCACATAAAAATTCTAGAGTTTTCTTGTTCACTCTTTAAATACCTGTGTGTGTGCTGGATTTCATAACAAAACTGAGGCATAAAATTTCCTCTACCGAACGGTTTTCTAGAATTTTTTTTAATATGGGTATAGTCGCCCTTTAATTGGACGACTAAGTATCCACATCTCATTCGACATGGTGAAGCAGTTTCCCCGTATTTGGGATGGGAGCTAATTGTTTGTTTAACGGGCGACTAGCTCCATAATTTACAGAGCTAGTCTCTCGTTAAACGGGCGACTAGCCTGCAGTAATTTATTTTTTTTAGCTGATTATTAAGAGATTAAGGGAGAAGTATAGAGTAACTAAGGGGGCTCTACATATGATATTTGTTGATTTAGAGGAAGCATGTGATAAAGTTCCAAGAGAAGTATTTTGAAGAATTATAGAAAAGAGAGGAGTTAATATTGGACATATTCAAGTCATTAAGGATATGTATACTACAGCTATTACTTGTGTCCAAACACAGGGAGGATTGACAAAATATTTTCCTATTTCAGTTGGATTGCATCAAAGAATGGTTTTAAGCCTTTATCTTTTTTGCTTTATGCTATGGATGTTCTTACTATGTATGCAATATATTTGTTAAGAGGTTTGATGGAATAGTATAGAGGGAGAAAGGAGGATCTACATATGATATTTGTTGATTTAGAGAAAACATGTCATAAAGATCCAATAAGAGTAGAGTTGTAGAAAAGAGAGGAGTTAATATTGGACATATTCAAGTCTTAAGGATATGTATACTAGAGCTATTACTTGTCCAAACACATGGAGGATTGACAAAATATTTTTCTATTTCAGTTGGATTACATCAAGGATTGGTTTTAAGCCTTTATCTTTTTGCTTTATGTTATGGATATTCATACTATGTATGCAATACATTTGTTAAGAGGCTTGATGGAATAGTATAGAGGAAGTAAGAAGGATCTACAAATGATATTTGTTGATTTAGAGAAAGCATGTGATAAAGTTCCAAGAGAAGTATTTTGGAGAGTTGTAGAAAAGAGAGGAGTTAATATTGGGCATATTCAATTCATTAAGGATATGTATGCTAGAGCTGTTATTTGTGTCCAAACACATTGAGTATATTCAAGTCATTAAGAATATGTATACTAGCCTTTATCTTTTTGCTACTTGTTGATTTAGATAAAGCTTACAGTAAAGTTTCAAGATATGTAAGATAACAATATAGAAAAATGAAACATCTACTATAATACAATACAAATAAATAAAGCATAAGTGTTGACCTCCACATACGTGTCATAAGTCGAGTCAAGCTCACAATTCTAATTCGATGGACTTCGAAAGTGATAGTGCACAAATTGGGGCTCAAAATGTACTATATTTCACTGAAAAATGGTCAAAATGACCTCCGATCGACAAACGGACTTCATCGTCGCATTCGAAATTGATCAGAATATAGATATTGCAAAATTTAACGATCAATCGATTAAGTGCTCGAGCTATTAATGTGTCAACACGTATATCAAGGTCGAGAAGCTATGACAATGTCTGAATGACCTCTATTCATAAAATTTGTTAGCTTCAAAAATATCAAACTCTATCAAATGAGACTGTCTGCGCTCAATTCAGACAAGTATGTGCCAATGTCGAATAATCACCAGTGACAGTATGCAAATCGAGGCTGAAATGCACTGGATGTCACCGAAATTTACTCAAATGACCTTCAATCAATGAACGGACTTCACCGTCATGTTCAGAACATCAAAATTGGTCAGGATATAAATATTACACGGCTTGATGAGCAACTAATCAAGCGCTCGGGTCGTCAACGCGCCTGCACGCATATCGAGGTCAGGAGGCACCGACGAGGATCAAACAATCTTCGTTCATGAAATTGATCACTACATTGACTTCAAAATGCCAAAATATATCAAATAAGACTGTTGCACTCAATTCAGACAAGTCTGAGTGAACATCGAGTGGTGGAAAGCAGCGAAGTGTATTTTGAGCTGAAATTGATCCAATTTGACGCCAACTTGAACCAAATGACCTCTGATTGAGAAACGGACTGCGCCATTGAGTCCGGAACATCGGAATAATTTAAGATTGATATATATATATTGACTATATGAATCTATCGGCATAAAACTCATAATTGAGATTTAATTAAATATTTAGGAAAATTAACTAAACCTAAATTGTCATAACCGAAGCCTCCTCCTGCTCTTTTATTCGAATGGAGAAACTGTTCATTCCTCCCAAAATCGATCCCACCTCTCGGCTCGCAACCGTTCCCTCTCGATTAAATCACAAGCACGCACTCTCGGCAAAAACCGCTTCCCGCCGGGCTCTTTCCGCTCGAATGGCATAAACCCAAATGCTCGTCGTGATGGGTTTTCTCGTTTGTCCCTTCATCTCACCAAAAAAAAAATAGCATGCATGAAAGTTACGTTATCTTTCCACTCCTCCCACTCCAATGCGCATGTGCTCTCTCTCTCTCTCTCTCTATAGCATCTCCCATCTGATGCATGCAAGTAGTCATCCCTCTACACGATGGTGCTAATAGCTTTTTAAATTAGCCCCTAATTAATAACTTAATTAGGTAATTAACAAAAAAAATTTAAAATAGCCGCTATGGGCGATCAGGCCGACGCCTGCCAGCTACGCTCCGATGGATCATGATCCCTAAATTGTCGAAAATGAACCCAAGAGCTCAGCTCTCGGGTTTTGCCATCGCATTTCCTATCCCCATTCCAGATCCGGCGTTTGTCCCCATCGCCGCTTCACCTCACGGCCAAGGAGGTTCACGCCAAGGAAGCTTCACTGGTGAAGGAGAAGATCTAAGTGTTTTCATTGGATTTTTTGCCGATTTAGGTAATTTTCACCCTAAATGAAAAAAAAACTTGTTAGATTTTATTTTATGCGATAGTAGGTATGTTTAAGCTATTTAGTTTGATTTTCATGAAAAATTTGTTGTAGATCTCATTTTATGCGATTTTATATTTTGTAGGGAAGGTTAATTTGTGCGTATATTTGTTACATATGTTTAGGCCATTGACATCCAATTGTGTTGTTTATTGTAACACTTTATTTGATAAATCAATTATAAATGAGGTTGTATGTGGTGTTTATCAGGTAATTACCGCTTGTTGTTGTCTAAGTTGTGACTTGTTAGTTCAAAATGAGGTGTGAGTGTTTATGACTTTCTTGTTCTGATTTGCTAATTTTTCACATTCAATCTTTGTGGTTTAAAATTATTTGTGTAAGTTGTTATGTAGATCTCATTTTCTATGCGGTTTTTATATTTTTGTAGGGAAGGTTAATTTGTGCGCATATTTGTTACATATGTTTAGGGCATTGACATCCAATTGTGTTGTTTATTGTAACACTTTATTTGATAAATCAATTATAAATGAGGTTGTATGTGGTGTTTATTGTGGTAATTATTACTGTTTGTTGTTCTAAGTTGTGACTTGTTAGGTTCTGAAATGAGGTTGTGGCTGTGAGCTGTTTATGACTTGCTTGTTCTGATTTGTTAGTTTTTCACATTCAATCTTTGTGGTTTAAAATGATTTGTGTAAGTTGTTACGTAGTGGATACTTGATGTATCGATGAATGAGCTATGCGATTTAGCACTTATTATATGGATATATGATAAATGAGTATAACATTTAGGATATAAAATGTCAATATATTTGTAGTTTCTATATCATATATGAATCCAATCATTTTGTTCGTAATGTAGATTTCATTTCCCCTCGTTGTATTTCTCCTTAATTAAATTATTTGCATTTATCGTAAAGATTATTGTTGTTCATATTAGTAGTTAGTGATGAGTTCACATCGCCTATATAGTTCTTTATTATGGCGTGAACCGAGAGTAAATGATGATTTCATTCCAACATATGTTGGTGGGAAAAATCATCCAAATCCCACATTGGAGATTCGAGGAATTACGTAAACGAATCATGAGGTCATTGAAGATAGATCCAACAAAGTTCTTGTGAATCGGGTCATTTTCCTATTGGCCGGATTTATTGCAAGTCCCATTGATGATGAAGAAGTCAGTGAAGCTATACTTACTGCAGCATGTGCGCAACCTATTATGGTTTATGTCAAAATTATGGAACTGTCGTATAGAGATTGGGAGGTTAACAATATAGAGGAATGTGACAGAGCTCAAACGAAAATCGAAAGTACATCGCACGCCTTCTCGCCTAAGTACTCTAGGAAATGCTATGGGTCCAAGCAAGAGAATATGATTTTTGGGACAAGTTCTTTATGGGTGACTTAGAAGATAATGACATGAATGTACTACCCAATCAAGATGTTGGATATGAAACTATGCCTAGTGGAGCTAGAAGTGATGATGATGAGGAGGAGATGATAACCAGAACGGGCTAACTTACACGTAATCATCCCTTAGTTGTGACTTGATTGTTGATTACTCAATTAGAACAAGTCATACGGAAGAGCACCTGATACGGAATAATGATTATTTGCGTAAATAAAACAAATGGAGAATGAGATGAGGACCTTACATTCGATGGCCCATCGATCATTCGGTCTTAAGGAGGATAGCGCATTTCGGATGAGTATTTGAAGATATGTGTTTTCAATTCGAAGCGATTTGCAATTTGCTATTCGAGGTTGGTATCATGAACAATGTTGAGTATGTCATTTGTGCTTCAAATCTTAATTAAAATTCGCGACATGCACATCATTACGATTTAGGTAGACCATGTTTTATTGGAGCTTACATACAAGATCAATTAAGAGGTTGGGCGGTGCATTATATTGTTCATTAGGCTCACTCATGCGTCATTCATTGCTTATCTTTGGACCGAGCGATACATGTCCTTCATCAGTTATTTCATCCATGTCAGGGCGTCAACTAGATTTGAAGCCGGAAATTGTAGGTATTGAGGTGAAGTTCAATATAAGAGTGTCTACATGAAGGCACAGGATGCGTCGAAAATTGGGTTATTTTTTGGAAGTTGGGAGGAATCTTACATTGGGAAAATTCATGTTTGTCGTTTGCATCTATGCGAATTGGTGTATCGGATACACTCCAGAATCGAGCAATTCCAACATTTGTTTGGTCATTTGAGCCTTCAATAAGAGGTTGGCGATGTGTGCTTATATGCCTTGATGGGACTTTTCTCACGGGTAAGTCTGAGGAACACGCTACTTGTTGGGATCGATAAACTAACTTGTTCCCAGCCTTGCATAGTTGTGGAATCGAGTGCATCGAGTCATGGGTTTGGTTTTGCACACATTACAAGACTTGATCCCATCAATTTCTACAAGGGGTTATCTCACTCATCTCGAGATAGACATGCGGGGTCTAGTTGGTTGCGAGAGATCTTTCCACAGGCGACATCGCTTTTTGCCATTTAAGGAGAACTTCAAATGGGCGTTAGACAATTCGGCATAGGTGATGTTGACTTCATATGTCGTAAAAAATATGCGTTGCGAAACACGGATGACATTCAATTTTAAGTATATGGCGGACATCAAGAATATCAGCGGGAGGCATATAGCTTGTTTGAGGGCGTTCAACAATGGTCTCTTACTCATGATGATGGGTACATATGCAGTACAATGACTACAAACCGGTGAGTGCTTCAAATGGTGTGCTTAAAAGCGTGGTTCTGGATTCAAGCCTTGATTACAACGGTATACTACATAGTATCCACTTTTCATGAAACGTCTTGAATCAACTCTCGAAAGACAACGAAACCTTGTTCTCTCACGCATTAAGATAATGTTGCGGCTAATGAGCGAGAGAGGCAAGGAGATTTCGAACCGGTCGCGAATAAGCATGTATACGAGTACCAGTGTTTGATGTCACTAGCGGGACCTTCAAGGTTGAATTAGGTGAAAATAATGAGTGTATGTGTACATGTAGACAACGCAAACTTACCATCGTTGTGCATGTGATTGTTTCAAGTCAATGACACCCACCCGTTATGTTTTGACATACTATAGTTTGCAAAACTATATCAACACTACCGGGCGAATTCCGTAATGCGATCGGGAAGAGTGGGGTGAACACATCATTGGTGGAACATGCAGATTATAATCCACCAAATGTCAAAAGAAAGGGCAATTCGAGGACAAATAGATTTAAAATATTATGGATGAGAACACTACAAAGTTAGGGTTTGTAGTGTGTGTAAGAAGACTGTTGGACTTGTCGGCGTATATGATCAGCGATGTGATACATCATTGGTTGTTGGTTATAACATAATTTTATTGATATGTCATACGTGATTGTTGTTGTTCCATTTGGATTAGTACTCATGTAGTAGCCATTGTCATGTGTGTCTTCAACGCCCTTGGTTAGTGTTGTGTTGTGTTGTTTATTTGTTCTATTGAGTGTAATTGAATTGTTGTGTTCAGTGTTGTGTTCGGTGTTATTAAATTATTCACTTGCTGTAGTTGTTACATTTGGTACACTTGAGACACTTGTTATAGTTATTACACTTGGTTCGCTTGTTATACTTGTTACTTTTGTTACGCTTGTTATAGTTACTACACTTGTTAAATGTTACGCTTCTTCATAGCTTATCTTATTAATGTTTAACTGATTGCACATTGTTTGCCCCAATTGTAACAGAAAGATGTCCTAATGACGACGCCCCCCCACGAGGAGGAGGCAAGAAAGGTGATGAGACAGCTTGTCGACTACGCCCACCACCTACCGGGTGCACAAGTATACCGCTTACGTGGCAAAAGCACAGATCCCCGAAAAAGTTTCATTTTTAATATTTTGTACATATACATTTGTTATGTCGATGCAACCCTACATATGAATGATTGGGTTAAAGTTGGAGAGGCGCACCTATTGATGTTTAGGGAATGGCCGTTAACTGTCCTGCATTTATGGATGCTTTCGGCCTGCCAGATAAGGTCTCCCGTGATGCGTGATATTGTCGGATCACCACTTACTGACAGCGTTCGTGGAGTGGTGGTGTTCACAGATGAATACCTTCCACCTGGCTACCGTGAGATGACATTACATTACGTGGATGTTGCGATTCTGGTATTCGGATAGATGGCCCACCTGTGATTGGCAATGTGTTGCCGGGTATGGAAATAATGGGCTACATGGCGATTATTGCGAATGAGTTGCTTGAGCGCATCCGCATTCAAACATTGTATACCATGATCCGGCCCATCCACATATCACATCGAAGTTCAAATGGGACAGCTCATGCACGCATTCTTGCTTACCCTTATGATGGTCGCATGGACATACTACGATTCATATTTAGATCTACCTTATAGCTCACTATGCATGTCGAGCATACATACTATTTGCCATTGATCTTTTCTTTTGCCATATACTTTCGTTTTGAGGTTCATCTAGATCCGCCATTACTTCGATATTGGCACGCTCCTGAGTCGTTGTTGGTTCACCCGCCATCTATACGTGGAATTACATGAAGCAACAAAACCAACGCACCAACATGGTTGGATGTGTTCATTTACCGCAGATATGGGAGCAGAGCACATTCATGTGGGAAGACCTACGTCACGTGTTCCATATCCTACGCATTACTGACGACTTAGCGTAGATTCAATGGAATGAGGTTATGTTCGAAATGACATCATCCAATATCGAGCTTATGGATGAGGATGACTTAGAGTCGCACGATTTAATGTAATATTTATTGACTTACTCATTATTGGTTGTTTATTGAAATAATAACTTATGTTATATGTGCAGGTCATCTGGGAGCCATATGGACATTAGATCCGCTTGCGTGTTGCGGATATATGTTTACAAGAATAGGAAATATGGCTACCAGAAAATCGATCATATGTTGGAAGAAGAGTGAGTACACCGACGATCGTGCTGATCGCATGTCTCCTACGATTGATGTTGCGATAGATCCATCACGGGTGCCGAGGAAAAGTCGATGTTGATTGGGTCCATTACCACAACTCACATTGCACCGCGGGAGCAAGACGTGAGTTTGTCGTTGGATTCATCACAAAGATGATCGTGAGCCGATCAACCGATACATGAGATGGTATCGTTCATGGGCTTCACTATACATGTTGAAGGCACCGACACTTCCTCCCTCGACATACTACCCCCCGAAGCGTAACTCTGATGGTTACCTAAATGCATAGTATTACAATTTGCTTTTCTTGTAACAAATACAATCGATATAAATATTTGTGCGTGATCACATCTTGAATACGAGGACATATTCCGTTATTTCTACAGGTGACTTTACAATATCGACATTTTCGATGAATATGAGGAATTATTGGTGGCACTGAAATGAGATATGCATATCTCGCATACCGACATGTGGATACCGACATTCCGCACTTCGATCGCAGTGTGATGTTCCATCGATGGATGTGGGTCATCCTCCCCTGGTGGACAAATACGCACATTTACACAACCATCCCAGTATTCATATCAGGAAGCAATGTGGTCTCAAATGCACCCATGACACGCAGCAGTCCCGCCGGCATATGGTCTACCGTCATTTCATATGACACCGCCATATGGAGTTTACCACGGGTATTCATTGCCTACGCAAGCTTCGATTGATATACCTCATGTTACAGAGTTAGGATGTTCGCAACACGCCGCGTGGAGCGATGGAGGAGGAGGACCATCGACAACATCATCTCGCGCGGATCGCCGCGACCACCATCTCGACACTCGGTAATGAGCGCGATTCCACCACGCAGATCGCATAATAGATGTATTATATTTTTTTGTACATCTGATGGCATGTATTTGTGACAATTTTTATATTTTTATGTTTACTCATTTACTATCGTAATCCTAGTGATGTTTATTGTTTATTTATTTTGGTTAATTCACGCGAGGAGGGAAGATTTAATGTGGAATTACATATAGTTCAAATCTAATTTAAAACTATTTATCATATATGTATTTATTATGGTAAAGAGTCAAATGAAAATACATCTAGAGTCAAAATTCACATTACAAGTTTTAATGTGTTTTGGAAAAGTAAAGTTACAAGTGTAAAATAACATCTTCAAATATAAGAAAAGAGTGATTATTTTTAAAGAATGAAAGATCCATTAAAGCTCAATTTATATATAGAATATATTGAGAGTTTGATATTACCAATAAATTATATGATTCAACAATCAGATATTATAAAAAAACTCGTAATAACTTTCACTTTCGAACTTTAAAATTTATATGCTCAGAAAAGCACTACCCGCGAGATTCATCAAACCCGTAACATAAAAGTTGTAGAATTTGTTATTACCTTTCTAACGATATCAACCATGATGAAATCCGACACCTGATGAGCCTAATATGGCCAAAAAACGGGAGCTATCAACTTAATTTTTTTAAATAAAATTATTTATGGCCACTCAAATGTACAATGGCCGACTGGCAGCCCAGTCAACCTGACGACCTGGGGCTATTTTAAATTTTTTAAGTCAATTAATTACCTAATTAAGTAATTAATTATGGCTAAATTAAAAATTAAGCGGTGCTAATATTGGTGATGCTGGGCTGCCGTTAGTTGAGCATTTTTTTTTCTTCCGTCTACTCCTCCAGTCCTCCATCGATCTCTCCCGTGAAGAAGCTCTCCGCTACTTCACCGCCTCCACCAAGTTCCGCGGCATGATGAACACCATGGAGGTCGACGAGCAGATGATCAACGTGCCGAATGAGAACTCGTCCTACTTCGTCGAGTGGATCCCAATAACGTGAAGTCAAGCGTCTGCGACATCCCGTCCGTTCGGTTATGGCAATGGAAGAATCACAATTCCTCCCTCTCTTTCTCGAATCCTCGTCCTTGGCCCGCGGCAAAGAACCCTAAGGAGGAAGTTCTTCTCCAAGCGTGCATAGGACTGGAGAAGAGCACAGTAGATAGACCAGGCAGTTATCAAAGATCTAATCTTTACCATATTTTCTGCTCTGTCACTGTTCGTCAACGGAAAGATCGAGATGGACGATGATGGAATACTGGGGATTCAAAACTGGGGAGGTTTCTACGTGGCTCCGCCTATGAAAGGAAATCAAGGTCTGCAACTCATGCCCAACGTTGGCGAGCGCGACACCAAGCTTTTCTTCTCTGGCTTAGGGAGTGGCGGCAGCTTCCTCCAGCGAGAATGTGAACTCACGGGACCCTCTGCCATGCCGATAGGCTTTGCAAGGAACAGTTGGTATCATAATAACAGTGAGAGCAGCAAAATACTGAATGTTTTCCATGGAAATCAACAGATATTTATCATGTCTGAAAATCTCTTAGATCCTCGGAAGGAAGATTTAGCATGGGCAACATGGAGCTTATTAATTATGGATCTAAACAGTTTCAACCTACCAATGACAATATCGACAGTGATATGGATAATCTTGAAGCTTCAAAGCATTATGATTAATATGAGACATGAATATGCATAATCACATCTGCCCTGATTATATTATGGCTTTTAAGCTTGCTGCTAAAGCCAGAGAGTTATTATTTGGAAAAGTCAGTGCATCCAATGAAACTGGAGTCACGTGTGGTACTTCACGAGTGTTGAAGGAAGGAAATGATAATTCGCTTGTAATACCAGTTAAGCAATCCCAAGGCAAGGACCAAGCATATGGTAGAGTCGCTAAGCTGACTTCTCTTTGGATGCCCTTCTCAATGCTGTTTGCTGCAATTTCAACCAAAGTTTTTTTTGCTAAAGATATGGATCTTGTTTGAAGATCTCGTCATACTCATCATACGCAACGAGAACCGCTATTGTTCCAATACACCGCCGCCACGCCATAAGGCATCGAAAGTGACAAACATTATGCCATATAGAACGAGTGATTGAAGGTCAGGTACTTCAAAACACCAATCGACGCCTATTAAGACGGATAAGCTAAAATAGTTCCATGTAACTCCTACGGATGACGGACATAGAAATCTTTAAATTTGGAATATTTGCATATATATTTTCTTTTGTGCAGTGATTGAAGCCGCATGCTCATCGCGTAACGAATGATTAAGGAAGTGCTTAAAACACCATCATGCCATCGACGATAGTGGCCAAACACTCGATACAACCCTCACGGATGACGGAGGCTATCAAAATTTTATCTGATTTCTAGATTTAGAAAAAGAGAGGAAAAATCAAATTTGAGTAAAAGAGGGGGAAAATGAGAATTACTTTGAGGAGTAAATCTTCTTCTTAAAATGACAAATTAAGTTATTCTTTGAACCTATAGCTTCAAAACGCCTTCATCGCCAATCAACCGCAACCAGTACAAGGCATTTAAGATGATACTAAGTTTCGTTTGGCTTAGATGTTGGCTTCCCAAAAAGTGGTCGATAAGTGTTTTAGGAAAACTTTTCTTTAATGAAATAAAAGTCAAGTTTATTGTTTGGATATATATTGCTTTTCAAGAGTAATCCAAGCTTTCTTTGACCCAGATTTAATATTGTAAATGACCAAATTGCCCACTTAATAATGCAAATACAACACAACGTTTACTAAAGGGAGGGTTATTTACATTCCTTTCCTAAACGAAGCTTGATGCAAAAGGTGTTTTCATTTCACTTTTTCAGATGGCACTAAAACGGAGTTTTGGGAAAACGCAGTTTAATAAAGCTCTCTATTCAAACAATAAAATTAAACACCTTTTCACGGCCTGAGAATCTAAACGCACCTAAAAAGTCTAGCCAAACGAAGCCTAAATCCAAATTTATAAAAATCATAAGGCTTCTTCTAATAAAAAAATCAAGGAATTTCATCCTAATTATGATTTTCAAGATCAATAATTTCATTAATCAGATGAAATTAGCTGTATAAATACCGCATGTGTCCATTCAATGCCTAAATTCAAGTGTCTGATAGCGGGTTGCATCCCGCTTTAGTCTAGATGGTTAACAAAACCTAAAACCTATAATAAGAGTTTCAAATCTGAAATATTTGAGAAATTGATTATGTCGTGATAGATCTAATCCTCTAGCGCAAATAGAGTTGACGGATCTAAAGCTCTTAATTTAAACATAAAATTATTCAATTATTAAATACATGCATGCCACACTATCAATGCTTAAATTCGCGTTCGAGGATGTGTGGTTTCCGTAGTCTTAAGACCGTTTGGATCAAGGTGAAAATCGGACCATTAACCGGAAGACAGAGAGGTTCAAGGTTTAAAGGTCGAACCGGGGTTGAACCGGGGTCGAACCGGATGATATAATAAATATTAAAATTATCTAAATGAGATTTAAATGATCAAATAATCAAAGCAAAAATGCAGGTCTTTGCTTAGTTTGTTAGAGATAGTAGAAAGAATATTTATTTAAAGCTGGTTTTAAGAAACAATTCTTTAAAATCACTTGAAAATTTAATTTATTTAGCAAGAAGCAAGAGACAAGATAAAATCTAAAAAAAATGCTTGCCTAGCAATAAGGAGACTAAGGTAAAATCAAGCTGAGTGCATAATCATACAAGCCACCTATCTTTCTTTCCAAAAAAATGCACGGGAGGAAAAACTAAAACCTAAACAGCCTCCCTCCTTCCTCCTTCAAAAAATTGCCCCACACTCACTCAACTCTCTCATTTTTCCTCTCATCAAGCCGACGCAGCAAGAGTATGCCTCCCTCTTCTTCCCGATTTTCCTTCTTTGTCCAACCGAATCGCTCACCGTCTCTCCCCTGCTCAGTAACTCCACCCGCAAGCCTCAACTTCGACCCCTCATCGCAAAAAAAAAAAAAAAAAAAAGAAGTCTAATTCTTCGATTTCTAAACCCGAATGGGTTTGATTATTCATAGTATGGAAAAATAAGGAGCTTTGCTTTCAAAGAGCTGAGCAAATGTAAGGAACGGCAAAAACATAAACGATAGCGACCGGCCGACCGGGTTCCATGTTAAACCGCCGGTCACGCTGAACCACGGTTGTCGAGGCTTTTTTACATGACCGGTCATAATCGGTTAACCGGTCCGGGTCCGATTTTAAAACCTTGGTTTGGATTATCAAAACTTAAAAAACTATAATAAGAGTTTCAAATCAGTGCAATATTTGAGAAACTAATTTTGTTAGGTGACAGTAGATCTAATCATCTGTTAGCAGCTAAACAGAGTTGATAGGATCTAAAACTCTTAAACATATTCAAATTAATCAATCTTTCTAATCAAATTAACTCAGATCAAATATCAATCTGAAATTATTTAATAGTAATTCTATCATTAAAAGTTTAAAGCAAAATTCAATCTACCTTCCACAATTATTTATGGGGGGGGGGACAAATTAAGAAAACTCTGCTCACAAAAGGA
The DNA here is from genome assembly GCA_021442155.1 of Cymbidium sinense. Lineage (NCBI taxonomy): Eukaryota > Viridiplantae > Streptophyta > Magnoliopsida > Asparagales > Orchidaceae > Cymbidium > Cymbidium sinense. Next base: position 102,833,593 of record CM038215.1, read on the forward strand.
TGATGTCAAGTATTTTGCTATGTTCACTCTCAACCAATCTCTCGCAAATAAGGACGTGGCCCGTGTCCTCTGAACTGAGTGACTTGGCTAGTAGGCTCCATAGATGAAGTAGTTATGACCAGAGTCCCTTGATTGAGTGGTTCGATCAGTCTGGCTCCATTATATTGCAATCACGATCGTAGCCTGTATGCTCCCCAATGGCTCTACCCTTTGAGTTGTGAATCATAGGGTATACTTGATAGGACAAATAATCCTCTGTTAGCTAAGGTAGACTTAAGCCTATATCCTTAGACAAACACCACCCCAGGTCTACAAGGATTTCTTGGATGACGTAACACATGTGTTGCTGATGAGGATCCTTCTATCAAGTTGGGTCGACTACCTTCTATGACTAAGTAGACTAGGGATCGCGACTGTCCGAGATGACAAAATCATGGGATCTAGATCGGGCACGTCATCATTCCCCCAACCATTCGGTTTAAACTGTAATGATGAATTTCATATCTCAATTGTAATGATGAATTTTATATCTCAACTTCTAAAACTCTACATGTTATTACTATACGCTACGCATTAAGCGATCTAATGACAAGCCTTAATCGAAAATTCTCTCTCACTTATTGGGAGGGTAAATTAACTATGGCTTGCTTTATAAACCCAGAACTGATCTAAAGTCCTCGCAAAATAAGGACGAAATCTCTGGGTAGTATCTTATCTACTATCTCATCTGCCTTCTGAAAATTACATCGACAATTTAAAATCACTCTTTTCATCGAAGAGGTCGTTGATGAATTTTTGGAGCCCACAATAAGTGACAGATAACAAATAAATGAATACATGTACTATAGACAGATAAGTCACACTATCTTAAACAGCTAACGCCTTCGTTATCTGCGTGGAATCACACCACTCCTACGTGTGTACTCATTAGGTGCACGTGCTGGACGATCACCAGTTGATGGTGGCCCTCCAATGCAGGTTCTTTAGATGTCTGTGTAGGATAGTCCTGTGATAGGATAAAAGGTGGTCAAAACTAGGTTGGTACGTAGAAGGACCTGTATCAGCATATGTAGATGGTTCGACACCCCAGTCCTGCTATGAGATACCCTCTGCAGGCTCCAGTCCATAGCGTGTGTCATTGATATGTACCTGTATCCTCAAGTCCCTACAAAGCATCTCGTATCTATCTACAGCTTCATGTAATTCATGCTCATCTGTATGGCCGAAGTAAGATTGAAAGATATCTTGAGTAGCCAATATGTGCTCTAACTACATGAAAAATAACATTTGAAATTAGCCTCAACTAGATGAGCAACATATTGAATTTAGCAGAATATTAATGTAAATACTCACATATATGCGCTCCATAGGTGCTTTGGGATAATAATTAGTGGGAGGATCTATCGGGGCCTTCAATTAAGAGAAGCTCACATGAACTATTGATGAGTCACCGTCTCATTTTTTGTCCAAACTGTCAACTATATAGTACCTCCGTCTCTTTCACGCAACAATGTGCACCTGATGATAATCAGACGAGTCTACATCGGCTTTACCATGATCGTCGACTTTTTTGAATGTAGGTTCTACATGTGCCACATCAACCCTAGGTATAAGTCCAAACTGTATGAACACTCGATCAGGTAGGTGCCACTCTACCCTCTTCCAGCTGATGAGTGCAGATCGTTCTAACCAAATATCAGAGCTTGCTGAGAATATACCTAATATGTGTTGCGATATATTCAATGTAGGGCTCCTAAATCACTTATGCATATTAGAAAGTATATTAAAATAAGCATACACATTATAAAAACTAAACTCAATAAATACTCTGAAAGCCATACTTGTGTTTATAGCAGACCATCCAACTCATTCCTACATAATTCCACATTCGCCACTAGCATCTAGTGCACATATCGCTCGTTTCACCTATTCGCATAACGCATTTAGAACAAACATATAAACATAAATTTGAAATAGAAAAAATTAATTTATACCTCAAACCAATGTTGTGCGCCCGGATCTCAATCGACACACATAGAGTTAGCCTCCCTACATGAAGGTGCTCCCAAGACCATATTTGCAAAGGTGTAAGTCATATGGCCCTAGTGAGCCTTGTAAACTCATAGCTATAAGTGCACGAATTCTCCCCATGGACAATATAATAAATGTATGTAGTTTTAAGTAGTGGTAGATATCAAAATGGATCTCGATCCTAAAGTGTCGTAGTAGGAAGCTCTAAGAAACAAAATATGACACAAACGATCGAACTCTCGATGCCCAAATAGACATATGACTCTCTATAGAAAAATCATCTTAGCCACCTCGAGGCATGCAAGGGCATGTGCCTAACCCATAGAATATCAATGTGATGTGTGGGTTGGTCAGATCATGATACACCACATTTAGTTGGGGATGTTGACCCAACAGCTCATCGCAATAGTGTGACCAGCTCTGCCACCTCTTCCTCTCACCAACCACAATTAGGCCAATAACACGTGGCCCATCAACACATATGCCCAATACCATCACCACATCCTGTAGTATCATCTCACCAATGGCCAGTTAAAAGATATTGGTCTGTGGAGACCATCTCTCAACTAGAGCAGTAAGTAGATGATGATCCAAGCGAATGTAACGTAGCTGGCTAACACAGTTAAGGCCTAGTGCACGTAGAGCAGCGATGAACCTACGACAAGTGATGGGCCACTCATTTAGCACAAGTAAGTGGGAAGCGGCCTCTAGAATAGTACTATGCATTTAAACAAATCACGCAAAAGCATTAATCATATAATAAGCTAAGATGTTAGTAATATAAAGTTGAACTTAAAATTATACTTACACTATCATGGTGGGTTTCGTCACCACCCGTGGAGGCTATGCTAGGTGGACCTCGGAGGAGGTCGATATGCTGGTGTCCTCCTAGCATGGCCCCTACGTCTGCATCTAATTGGAGGGAGGTGCTCATCGACCATCATACTTGTTGAAAGAAACACATGTCATAATCAAGTATTAAGCATTTATAAAAACTGAAAAGGAAAATTGTAATATAGTAATCTAAAAATTACGTATTGCTATGTAGAAAATCTTAATAGGGAGCAAACTACATAGAAGTCTATAATAAGTAACAACTACAACATACCTTTTACTGTTGACATTGCATGGGCACGATGACCTATAATGACCGACTATCTTGCATAGACTACATGATTCGCTACTGTTAGCTCTGTTCTCATTCATTATATTTCTAAGCTTGCTGATTCGTGGTCTTCCAGACCTTCTACGAAAAGTAGGTGATAATAACTCGATAATACCTTATTTAACATTGTAAGATGGCTAGTCAGAATGATCAAGTAATGTATGGAACTCAGCTGTGTATGTAAGCTTATACAAATGCAAAGTGTAATACTGTGAAACATACGTCAGGTGATTTAATCTTCTGAATTCCAATGTGACAATAGCATGCGGTATGATAAATGATATATAACTGTCTTATTACATTTGCACATACACTAACCATTATTTGATAAATCAACTCTAAATGATTGGCATGACCTATCAAACACCTACATCTCCCAATGGTTTATGTTAACTGGTTTTGGGAATTTAGTAGCTTCCTTTCAGAATGCTATAACATGGCAGACACCCGTTGTGTGAACATAGATAAGTTAGTTTCCTATTATTGAGTTACAGTGACAAATTTTTTCATAAAGAGTGTAACTAAGTTATAATAAATAGCAGTGATCTGTGCATGAATTGACAAACCATGTGCATATTTAAGAATGCATTGAAGCATTCAGATGCATTTTTTATCATAGTTCCGTAATGCATTCTACCATCATGCACCGATGGCCACTTAACTGAGTCTCGCTCCACAAGCCATTTATGTGCCTCTTCCTTTACATTTTTTATATCTGGCATATAGCAATTAAACTCACGCATATCATAAGTCTTTCCAACCATATACATCTTTTGACATAGAAACTCCACATCACCAACTCTCAATCTACATATAACTTTTTTAAAATTCTCACATAGATGTCGCAAGCAATGCCTATGAGTGCGGCCCAAAGAAAAATTTCTCTACACCCACGCAACAAGCTAGCATGTTTATCTAATATTGTACAAAGATCGCGCGTCTAGCTGACACCACGGGTAACATCTCTTGTAGACACATTAAAAACCACAGTTAGGATTCATTTGACTCAAATTCAATCACAGCAAAATCAAGAGAAAATAAACCGTTATTTTCATCTATTCCAACAGTAGTCAGTAGTGTACCATGATACTTGACCAACAAAAATGCATCATCCAAACTGAGGACAGGAAGGAAACTGCCCCAGCCCAAAATAGAAGGACTAAAAGCCCAAAAAAAAGTCTATGAAATCGTTGTGTACTACTAGATTGTATTCTGTAGACTATACCTGGTAGAGTGGAACAAACTACTTCCATAAAGATGATAAGAGTCATATAAGACTCTACCAAACTACCAAAATTATCTTTACTATCTTATGCCTAGCATCACAGGCCTTTATGTAAGATACATTTACATTAAATTTTGATTATATTTTACCTATAATCTATATAGGTTTCAGATCAATTTAATGCCTGATTACAGATATAATGAAATAAGCAATAAATTTAGAACTGCGCTGCCGATGACCACTGTCTATCACTGTATTGATACACCCGTGGTCATCTCCAACTCTGGAGATTCTCCAGACTCCTCCTAGACACTTGTTGCGGCTATAATGCAGACATCAATTACATGCTCAATTAGGACTATCTTGAAGTACACATATCACAGTATAGTTTTTTTTATTTGAGGTGACTATTTTAAATTGAACATTGTTAATTATACACCAACCAATAACAACAAACTGAAAGCTCTTTTTACTTATAAAATACATTCCTTCGATAATATCACCTGAGATTTCAACATCATCTGATATGACATTTTTCTCAGATAGACCATTGAAGGAAATACCATTATCCCATTCTCTTGTGGTTTGACACAGTCGGATATACTCATATTAGAAAATATTGCGCATTCACTCTCAATATTCCGGAATGAATGAATCTTTAATAAATCATAATTGGCTACATTATCAATCATAGCTTCTAACCCAGGTAAACAATCATCATCACTAATATCCTGCTCATAGTTCACTACTCGAGCCACTACTCATAGTCTCATATGCATAATCACTTGCAACACTATGTTGACCTCACTTTTGGATTGAGCTCAACTTTCTCATCATAGATTTAGTACTCTTATAGACACTAAGATTTCTTTAGTCTTAAGATACTTCTAGTGATTAGGTAAACACTTAACCTAATCCTAAATACTTAGAAGAGTTAGCCATAGGAATAGGTTATGCCTTAGGGGTTTAGGAAGACTTGCCTACCCTATAGCCCAAACCCAATCCTTAATTCCTTCTTTCAAACCAAACCTCAAATTAAAATTCAAATTCCAAAATCAAATCCAACTATCCAATGATTGAAATCCATCACCAAATTCAAATTTCAAATCCCTTCTTAGGCCCTTTGATTTTATCTTATGGACTTAGCCTTAACCAAATTCAAATCAACTTCAATCCAATTGATTTTCTAAATTATCAAATCCTCTCAAATCAAATTCCAAATCATAAATCAATTCCAAATTCCAAATGATTGAAACCCATTATTAACTCCAAATTCTAAAATCTTTTTCTTAAGCCATATGGACTACCTCCAAAACATAATTAAATCTTGATCCAATCACTCAAGCATGATTGATTTATTTATAAATCAATCATTCCTTCATATATACTCATAAATATAAATGAAACACAACCTCCAATAACTAAAAGTAAATTAAACCAAATCAAAACCCAAGTTAGCCCTTTTAACCTACATCCTTAAGCTTAATCAAATTTGCTTCCAAATCACTCCAAACTCAAGTGATTTTCTCATGACCAATTTATATCTTCATTTATATTCATAAATATAAATAAAATATAAATTCAAATGACCCAAACTAAACTCAAAGCAAGTCAAATTCTCAATTTTAGCCCTTTTAGCTAAACTTTTAAACTTGGCTAAATGAAACCCAAATCAACTCAAAACTCATAGATTTTTTCATGGGTCAATCATTCCTTCAATCATTAACCCAAATATAAACATAAACCATCATTATCAAGCCAAATCCAAGTCAACCCAAATCAAGCCCAAGTTGATCCTTTTGACTTGAATTATCATATGAACCAAAACTCATTTGGCTCCAAACCAATTGCAACTGAATTTATATTTCAATCATATGCTCATATGTGAGCTCAACTAAACTTGAATCAAACTTTGATAAAGCCAATTGACTCATTTAGGCTCACTTGACCTAAAGTGACATAAAAGATATTTTTGAGCCAAGTTCTAATCTAACCCAAATTAGATTGAACTAAGCCCATCTAAGCCTCAATCATGATCAACAATCATCATGGGGTGATCAACCACCTTGAATTGGGTCAAACCAAGTCAAACCTAGCCTTTGACCAAGTCAACATTTAGCCTAAATGAAACCCAAACTAGCCAAAATCTATCGTATGCCAAATTGATTGAAACCATTGACCCAAACCCATTCATGATCAATGATTGAATATGACCAAGTCATCAATTAAGTCAAACCAAGCCTAATTGATCACTTGACTTAAGTTGACCCAAATTGGCCTAAAAAGTCAAAATGAGTCAAATCATGATTTAATCTCAATTGATTGCAACCAATGGCTCAAGTTTATTCCAAATCACTTATTGAACTTGACCAAAGTCATGATTGAGCCCAAGTTGATCAATTGGTCAACTTGATCAAACCTAGCCCAAATTGACCTAAATGGTCAAATTGACCAAAATTTAAATTAATTTCAAATTAAACCAAACCAAAGTCTATAATCATTTTTAATCAACTAAATTGAATTTGACTCAACACCTAACCCAATCTAATTTAATCAAATTGGTCAACTTGGCTAATTTGATCTTTTTGAATTCAAATGAGTAAATGCAAACCTAGGCCAAACCAATCCAAATTAATTGAACCAAAATATCACAAATCATCATATGAACCTAACCAAACCTTGGTTTGACCCAATTTAACCAATTGGTCAACCCAACCCAACCTAGCTCAAATGGAACCCATTTAACCAAATGAATCCAAATCCCTCCAAGCCAACTTATGGGACCCTAGGACTTAGTCAAACCCGGCCCAAATATTTCTTAATTCATATTCAAATTAGCCTAAAAGCCAAGCGGGCCCCACCAAGAGGATTAGCCATCAAACTATAAAATTTAAACCTTAAAACCATTGGAACTAACCTAAAGTCAACTTGCCCATCCCCATGGTAGCTCATTGGCACTTCATGAAACCTTCTCCTAACCTACCTAGCTAACTTAACTCACCCTAGGTCGGCCAAGGACCTTTGGGAGGTGAGTTTAAGCACCTCCAACCCAAACCTAGCACCCATTGGATCCAAGCCTTGACATCCTTGCACATTGGGTCCATGGCAGCCTCCCATCATTCCTCCCATCCCTGGCGTGCCTCCTTGACTTGATGGAGACAAGTCCGGCGGCCGGACGGTGGCAAGCCAATGCAAAATGTGTGCACACTACCGTCCATCAATGATGGGAAATTGAGGGGTATACCCCCTTAATTCTAACATGATTTTGCATACACTTGCACCATGAGCTCTCCTAAGTGAATTCTAAAGCCCCTCAGAGTCTTTGTGAAGGATCCCTAGTCCCTCTTCATTTGACATTGCCCATTCCCAAGCAAAGTCGAAATAGGGCATCCCAATCCTGAGCAATACTCACTCTCCACTCAATCAAATTTTAATTCCTCTTAGCCACACCATCACCATAGCCTATCGAAGCCAACCAAACTAATTCCCAAGCTCCCAAGTGGCTAGAGGTGTGAGGTCGATCAGAGCTAAAGCCTTCACACGCCTAGATTGGTCAACCGAGCCTCCCACACCAAATCAAGCTTAAAGCTCTTCAACAGGGCCTTGCCTTAACTAGGCAAAGCTACTTCCGATGTTGCACCACTGGACATTAGCTCCGGTGAAGTAATTTCACAAACTAAGCCTTGTATGCAAAAGTGGGTTGGTCATTTGTGAAGAAAATTTGAATTTCATGAAAAGTTTGGGATTGGGCGCCTTCCCAAGGTGTGAAAGAGTTTGGAGACAATTGGCTCGTGAGTCAGAATGAGGGAAGATGGACAACATCCATCTTCTATTGCTCACGAACAGGATAGATCACAAGCCATCCATCTCGTGTGATTGAGATGAATGGCTCAGATCAAATCTCGCGGTAGAGCCTCTGATTCTTTTCCTAAATCGCAGTAATCATGATAACCAAAGAAGCAAAGCCGCCGAGTCACGGATGTAACTACTTAAATAGTCAATCTTGTCATGCCATGTAGAAAGCACGCCAGTTAGCCACGCGTGACGGATGGGGTATTAATGGCTAATTAACTAGTTTTTTAATCAAACTTCCTAAATTCATACTATAGAAAAATAAAAAATATAAACTTAAGCTCATTTTGAAGATATTTTAGAGGAGAGTTTAAGAAAATTATAATTAATTGATTTTGAAAAGTGACTTTGGCTTAATTATGATTTTATAAAAAAAAATCTAATTAACTTAATTACACCTTAATTAAGCACTTAATTAATCTCATTTTTTTATGAATGTTTAGGAGGATGACCTCTGCCTCCCCTATTTTTTTTTGGGATTTTATTGATTGCTTAATTAGGTAAATCACTTGATTAAGCTCTAATCACTCTCTTAATCCAATTAATTATAATTAAAGAATGAATGATAACTTGATTAATCATTTAAACATAATTATTTCTAATAAATAGTAAGATCACTTATGGAATGTGATTGGGGATACTTTTCCTAATTCATTTCCTAAGTCTTCTTTATCTTTAAAAATCAGAATAATTAATGGGTTAATTGAATGATTAATTGGTTAATTTAGTGATTAATCTTCAAAATAAAGAAATCAAAATCTAATTAGATGTTTAAATGATTTACGGATTATGATTGAGGCCTTGCCCTTGATCCTTTCCCCTAAGTTAATTTCATCATTCAAATTAAAATATAACCAAAATGTTTAATCAATTCATTAAAAGCTTAATGAAATTAAAATTAAAAATCAATTCATCCACACCTAAGCAACCTTTAATTGATCTTGGGTAGCTCTTTGGGTGTTCAATAACCCAAGGTGAGAGATAATGAAATTTTGATTGGCTCACATATGTGAGAAAATCATAAAAGTAATTAAGTGAGATCCCTTAAGCTTAATTAAGTATTAATCATAAGCCAATTGCATTATACCCCTTTTATTTCTTATGAGCATTGCAAATTTACTTTTCATGTTATTGCATATCATATTGGTTTATTATTGATTAGTTAATTAACTTAAGGTGATATAGGTAAGGGATAATTAATTTCATTTAATTCATACCTTAACCTAATCAAAATATAAAATCAACTTAAATATTATTCATTAAACCAAACTAAATCACACATGGGAAAATAAGTTAGGATTAGCAAACCTCTCTCATATTTCTTAAATCAAATCAAATTTAAAAATAAAAATGTCTTTAAAGAATTTTAGTTCATTTTAAATAGCCTTATTTAATATGATTGTCTTTATGAATTAATTGTGATGAATGAAATCATGTGTTTACATTTATTTATTTCTTTTCAATCACATATTCATTTCTTTTATATCAAATTGCATGTATTGATTTAAATTAAGAATATGAGAGTCTATTATCACTATTAAATCAAAAACTATTTTCAAAATCTATAAATCAATTATTATAAATTAAGTAATGTTAATTATAAATATTTATAAGCTTGTATGTGATGACAGTATAAGATATGTAATATGAAGTTCTCTTTCTCTACCTTAACATGAATTCAAATATGATGTGCAAGTGTATAGTTCATTTGAAAAGAACACAACATTTGCCTAAATCTATTATTATGCATCTCAATATTAAGACTTAGGAAGAATTTCATATTACACATGTAAGTCATACAACCAAATTAAACATAATTTCTTGTATGATTCCCTATCCATTTAGTTCTTTTTATACATTCATATGTATTTGAGAAAAATAGTATATTAGTCTGGACATCCCGGGGCTATGAGGCTTTAAGTAGCCCTAAGTAGGTCTTGTACCTTATACCCCTGGTGTAGAAAAAATGGCATCGTACTCACTTAAAAACTCTTATACATATACATGTATGATGTGGCCAATGAATATAGATTCACAAATCAAATAAATCAAGTATAACCTTTTTGCATGAATTTTCATATCCTTATAGTTATTCATATATTTACATGTATCTAAGAAAAGTGGTATATTAGTCTGAACATCCCAAGTTAGTGAGACTTTAAGTATACCTAAGAAGGTATTATACCTTACGCCCCTCATATAGAAAATAATGATGTCGTACTCACTTAAAACTCTTATATATATGCATGTATGACATGGCTAATAAATAAAGAATCACAAATCAAATAAATCAAGTATAGCCTTTTGCATGGATTTTTCTATCGTTATAGTTATTCTTACATTTATGTGTATCTAAGAAAAGTGATATATTAGTCTGAATATCCCGGTGTTGCGAGGCTTTAGGTAGCCATAAATAGGTCATGTACCTTACGCCCCTGGTGTAGAAAATAATGACGTCATACTCACTTAAAACTTTTATACATGTGAATGTGTATTTAGCTAATGGATAAAAAATCCCTCTTTTCTACATAAAAATGGTATGCATTCATAATTTAATAAATAAAATAAAATATTTAAATTACAAATACACTTATTTGCATTCACCATCAAAGTGTGCTTAAATTTATATTACATGTATAGTTATGCTTAGATTATTCATATGCATGATATACATGATGAACTTTGTGTGTATGTGATAGTAACCCATTTCAATTAATCTTAAGATATCTTTATTGCTAAATAAGGTTATTTATAATGAACTTAAATTTATGATTAATTAAAATACATAATAAATCATTCACTAAAAAAAATTCATTAATTAACTTACCTTAGAAATGACTTAAGGTAGGGATAAAAGAGAGACAATCTCTCTTTATTCTCTTTATAATACTTAGTTGCTAAGTGTAAGCTACATGAAATAAAAGAAAATACTAAGTAAAATCTCTATATCAACTAAACCACTTAAAGAAAAATAAACCCTTTATAAATTAAATCTCTCACACTTAGCAAGTCATAACTCTGAAGCCTAGTTAAGACATACCACACAAGCTCTAACACATATATATTAGGCTAAGTCACCATTTTTAGCTCTATGTTAGGGCGGTGCATAGTTTGATGACTGTTTAGTTTTGTGATGTATTATTTTATATGGATGTTAGGCGATATTAGCATGTTTTGCGGGGTTATTATGAAGTAATAAAAATATAAATGCTTGTTTATTGTGCATGTTGCTTAGCCCCTAAGCATAGCCCAAGTTAGAACACGTGAACTTGGTTACCCATGTGTGAGATGCTAAGTCCAAATTATTCCTATAACTGCTCGGGTTGTATAATGTGTTTAGCTAACATTTGATTTGCACGTGTAGCTAGATTTACTTTCCTTCCTTTTAATATAATTTTTGCATTAGGATTAGAAGAAATGTGATGTGGGATTAGGATGAGCATTGGTTATAAGACTAAGTCTTATACACCATGTGATGCATTTGGAGCAAAAAATATCCCAATCAAACCAAAAGAAAGAAAAAAATGGAGCAAATCAAAAATAAAAGAAATGAAAGATGAAGAGTCAAGAATGAAGACCCCCATAATACTTATCATTTTATAATTATAATTATTCTTTCATCATACCAGGATGTATAAAGTAAAGCTTACTACATTTCTTTTTTGGGTTTGTGATACAGCATCGGCCTTTTATTCTTTTGCGATAATTTTATAAAATTATTTGATATTTTGTTTAGCTTATACATTATAAATAACATGCATTTTCATAGTTTTGTTATGATTGGTGATTGATGTGTGGTCTCAATACGATTAGGCTCTTATGATAAAAGTAAATTTTCTATCACATTAATAACTCATAACTAAAAATTTTAAAATAATTTATAACCTCATATAAAAGCCTAGAAATTAAATCAAGATAATAAAATGTTTAGCAATCCCTTAGGTGGATGATTGAATATATAATATCATGCATGACATATTCTTCTACTCTCACTAAGAGAGAGCTTCCATCTGTGCTACAGAATAAAGGCTTAACCTGTAACGGTCTTTAATGAAAATACACCTCTTTCTCTTTTGATTTAGTCCATAATCAATTTCTCATGCATTTAGGCATATAAAATCATACAACCTGTGTCAAAATAAAAAAGTCCAAAAATCAAATAAAACTTGTTAAAATTTGCATTAGATTAAGTCATTACTCATGCCCTTAATGATTTAGTCTCTTAGGGAGTGAGTTTAAGGACTTAGTTTCGCTTCTAAGTAAATAATAACTTAACTATCTTGCAAAGTATATGACTTTCCTATATGGATTTAAAGCGTGGGAGTTAAAGGTGGTAATAAACTTTGCGGGTGATTTCTCTCTTATAGTAAACCATATACCTATTTTCTTAGATTTATGTCATATTTTGGCCTCTTTTTCTAGATTTAAGATTTGAGATTTTTTATTTTCTTTTTGTACATTTCTATCTTCTATGTGGAATTATAAGTTCTAGATTTCTTATAAAATTTTTACTTAAATAAATAAATTTGTTCAAATTCAAATATATAAAGCCCAATTATAGAATATATTTGACTGCTCACTAAGCTTCATAGTATCATGAGTACTCCCTACTCATCTCCTTTGATTTCGATAAGAGCTCTTCCTTTTTAATCTCTCCCACTTGATTTTCAAAAATACCACTAATCCTTTGATAGTCCTATCTTTGAATTCTTTGGAGACAATAATCACTTACTTTAATCGAGAGTATTCTTAAGATATTCATTTTTCTTAAGATGTAATTAACTATGAAGGCATGCCTCTATAGGGAACTTAATGAGTGAATAAAGCATGCTTTACTTTTTATGTAAAGTAGGAGAAAAATCTAGTATATTGAAGGCCCATCATGCTTAGGAGTCCTTATTTGATTATGTCCATTATATGGGGTAGTGACTTCTATCTCTCAAGATAGTACTATTCTAATTAATATCATCACCATGATAAGTACATATATCTGGATCTGCGGTGTCCCTCATACAAAGCACACCAAACCAAAAATAAATACCACACATTATGAAACACATATGATTCATCTGATTGATAATATCACCGCTCAATCTATAATTCCATGACACACATCACTTTTGAAAATTAACTACAAAAGCAGGGTAAGATAAACTAGGATATACATGAGAATCAATTCCTCGCTATACGTCATCAAGTGTTGAATTTCTGTGTATGGGTCGATGGTATATCTGCCGATCTCAACATTGGATTAGTTGATGCTAATTCAATTCCTCAAAACCGTTACATGTCATCAAAGGAGCAGGTGTGTTGAATTTCTGTGTATGGGTCGATGGTATATCTGCCGATCTCAACATTGGATTAGTTGATGTGAATGCAACATTAGCATCATTTTTTCATATACACCAATGTCGACAGAAAGCAAAGATAACGTCACAAACTTTATCATCATAAATAATTGACGCTATGAATCCATTACCCACCGGATAACGACATGTCATACTAAATGTGTGACGCTCTTAATCAATGTGCAAAAATCTTATAATTCTTTGTTTCAAATCCAATAAGCTGTTGTGCCATAGAGCCTTAATTGGAAGATTTCGGCCACACCACATAACTTGGAATGAACTAATCATCGATAGTTAGTTCGCCTCCATAGAATAAGATCAACGAAATCAACTCTCTACACATTTTTGACAAAATGAGTTGAGGCGAACTAAATATCTAAAAATATAGCCAATCATATTATGATTACTGAAATTTAGAAATAGCTTGCACAAACAATTTTAAATGTAGTACAGACTACAGAAGACAAATGATATTTAACTCAATTAGCACTTTATGTAAACAAATCATCTAAGACTGCTCTAATCTTATCCAATGTCAAACATTTTTTGAGAATATATTCATTTTGCATTTTATCTCTAAGGCTTAAGCTACTCATCCACCTAAGCATCCTCATCTCCATCCATCTGCAATAGGTGAAGTGCTACTCCAATGTAATTTTTTTGAACACAATAGGCCAAACGCATTCCTTCACTTCAACCATCCAACTTGAATCCTAATAGCATCCCAAACTATTTCACAATCATTTTGAACAATACAACATATTTTAAAGCGTTCACACTTATTAATGATCACCCAAAATTACAACTCCTACAACTAAAACCTTAAACCATATTATTCTAACAATACATACAATCTAATTAATTACACATGAAATAATTAGAGATTTATTGCATTTAAAATCCGACGTCAATGCTTTGAACCATCGTGCGAAACTTTGCTAAAAGGAACGTCGCATTACGAAGCTAATGTTACTTCCATGGGTATGGACGAAGAGCAAGGCTGCTGGATGTAGGGGATGCACAAGGAAAAGGGGTTGGGGTGTGGGCGGTTGTTGCCAAGGGACATGCTCCCATGTGGTCCGATGGGTGGCGGTCGGAGCTCCCAATGCGCATCAAGCAGGTCGGAAGGTGGGGAGGCGGTTGTAGAGATGGTCGTTCGTCCCTCGCATGAAGAAATCGTGGACGACTCAAGAATGGGGCCGATCGGCCCCGTTTGTTCTTACCTATAATCTAATGGCCACTACAACAATAGATCAGTCATGTTTAATGGGCAATGGTTCGATTGCTGACGCATCATGTCGGTGTTGCCCCAACACATGGAGCCTACGTGGCTAGCTAGTCGTTTCTTAAAGAGGGCGTCTATGTCTATTTTAATTTTTTTTAATAATACTTATTTTATTAATTACTGTTTAAAAATTATTTAGTTTAAAAAAATTGTCAATACAGTTTTCATTTTAATGCAAAGCCGTCCATTGTTGTTTTCAATGTCGTATCAGGTGGTCCTTCGTTTGGTCACTTTTTTGGGTGCGTTTTGAGTTTGTTGGCCGGGAAACCGGAAAGGTGAGGATAAGAAGGTCCTTCTTTCTCTCCATCTCGATCGCTATTCTCCGTCGTCTCTTCGTCAGGTGGACTGCTGAGGAAGAAGAACATTGGAGGGAAGTAGGTGTGTCAAATCGGCAAAGTTGGGGTCGAAGAGGGTGATCGGTGTTTCCTCCTCGATCAAAACCCTAGGGTTTTGTTGAGAGCCTGGGTTCTGCTGCCATGTCTGCGGGCGTCTGTGGTAAGCGCCTAGGGTTCGAGGAAATCTTCGGATCTCCATCATCGGCCCCTTCTGCGAAGAGATCTCGTTGCTCAGGCTACGGTTCTCCAATCCGTCTAGCAGAATTCGGGTTCGTGGCCGAGGATAAGGTCTCGGTTCTTCTTCGCATGTTTCCGTCTATGGATAGGGAGGTAATTGTCTCATAGACCCTTTTTTTGTTTTTGTTTTTTTTGTTACCCCGTTTTTTTGCATGGGCTCTATAAATAGAAAGCTTAAATATAGTAACAATTCTTAGAGCTAGTGAAAGGGAAAGACCTCATTTGATGGATTTTCTGATTGTTTACAACCTAAGAAATTAAACTCTCTTACCGCACTACCTGCAGAATCATTGATGAGTTCTATTGTGGTAAATTTTTTTTTTCTTAAAATGTTTAAGTGGAATTTTAGCTCCTGGTATCTTTGTACCTAATCCCATATTAAAGATTAAGCATTTAAGCGTTAACTTTTGTCCCATAAACTAACAGCAGATAAAAGAAACTTGCTATAAAGTTTTGTTGCTTGAAGTGATTAAAGAGTGGGAAGTTAGTCTCTTAACCACAAAGTTTGAAGAGAACATGAGTAGTTGAGTGCATACACATGATGTGAGCAGGCTAGGCTTCTCCATGGTGGAAGATTGGAATTGCGTCTGGCCACTTCACTCCTTCAGCCATTGGGAGCCTAAAGCAAATCTTGTATCTCTTAACTTTGGCTTTTTTACTTTAATTCATGAAAAGTTTTAAAGTCTTCCTAATGGTATTTGTCTATTGAAAATAAAACGGAGTTTTAGAGATAAAACTATAAAAAAAGCACTATTCAACGGTTTCAAAAATAAAATTTAGACTTTCAAAAGCAAAACGCACTAAAAAAGCTCTCCCAAACGGAGCCTTTGTTGTTTACCACAGTTTTAAATCTGCTAATTACTATTGAAATGCGCTAGAGGTAAAGTTATAAAGAACAGCACCTTCAACAGTTTCCTAATTTTTCATCTGTTTCTGTTTTATCTATTTATTATAATCAATGGAGATATATCTCAATTTAATAATCAAAGCTAACTCATAGATCAGCTTGTTTGGAACTGGTGTAGGGATCCACCTATGCTTTCCACTCGAGAACAGATTTAAAGATCACTGGAATTAATTTTTTAAAAAGCTTCTAAATAATTTTTATATAGATGCATTATCCGCTTAGGATATTGATTACTGTATGAAACTATAAAGCAGATAGGTTTCCAATGGTTGGAAATTTGTGTTTTTGTTTCACATTATTAGATTCTTCATGAATCCTCTTGTATCAGGTTAAACCTGTATACAAATTCATAATGCGCACGGTAGTTGACAATTGAGTTTATGTTACCCAAATTTTCTCTTACGGAATTGAGCTACATTCTTAATGTAAATGTGATCCTAGTCATCTATATTTTTGGAATCTTAATTTTTTTTTGTTCACCCATTAACCTTTTTTTTAGGGGATTTACATACATACACACAATTTTTATATATTTACATATTTAATACTTAAACTTCAATTTTTGTATATATAATATCTCAATCTTCAATATCACATCAAAATATCATCATTACTTACTTTTAAAGTGCAATGCACCTTTTTAAGCACAGGAAAGTGTTATATTAGTAAATATATAACTTTGGGTGTCGATATGTAAATGCATAAGAATTGTGAGGTATGTATGTAAATCTTTCTTCTTTTTAATATTCTCAACAAATAATTGATATGATTAAGCTCCTTTTGCTAGTGCGTCAAAATCAGCTATTATTTGAGTTTGAACTTGTCTATTATTTATGACTTCATTTGGCCGAGAAACAAGTATAATTGACGAGGTAGCTTGTCTTTCTCTTGAGGAACCAGGTTCAAGTTGCTTCTGCTGTTTTTAGTTTTCAGTCTCTAGGCTTGTTCTATGTTATTACCAATTAACCACATCCTAAAACAGTGGAGCATCCTGAGCCAATGTAGTATTTGGATTGAAAAAAATGGTTGGAAGAGAACAACAAACTGAATAAACCAATTAGTCCATTGTTCATTGTGTGGAGTGGATCAATTTGATACCCTAAAACATACAAAGCTAATTTTTTTGCAGGAGTTAGAGTGTAAATATTTTCTTATATTTGTAGGCATCATGAAAATGATTTGTACATTGTGTTGTTCTATCTAAAATTGCACATGTTATAGGTTGTCGAAACTGTTTTAAATTCTCATGATCATAAAATTGATGATGCCATCAAGAGTCTCCATGCACTTTGCCTTCGCGACAATTCAATGAGGGGTGAACCTCTGATTGGTAGCTCAGAGCTTGAATCCAATGGAAATGTCATTGAAGGTTAGAAACTATCAACATATTTGTCTTCATATTTTCTTTAGTTTCTTGGTAGTTTAGTTACTTTTTCGTTATTGGATACTTATTTGCATTACTATTGTAGGTGTTATGGATGCTCAGACACCTCAATTGAATGCTGAGGTCATTCATAATGTTGAATCAGATTCCAAGTCGAATGAAATTCATGGATCCTCGTGGGTGGACATATTGGTACAAGAAATGATGAATGCTTCAGATTGGAGATGTCAAAAGCCATGATGAAGATTTTGGAATCTTTTGAACAAATGGTTGTTGCTCAATCTACTGCCTCAAAGGAGGTAGTTACTTGAGCAATTATATATATATTTTATGCTAGGGGAACTATGCTTTACAAAATTCTAGAAATGCAAAAGTACTGTTTTATTTATTTATTATTTATTTGGGGCAGCAAGAGATTGCTTCTCTAAAGGAGCAACTACAATGTTTGCTAAGAGACAATCAAATCCTCAAGAGGGCTGTCACAATACAACATGAACGAAATTTGGAATTTGAGGAGAAGGTCAAGGAAGTGCAACAACTGAAGAATATAATTAGTCAGTACCAAGAGCAAGTCCGCACATTAGAGGTAACTTTAATAACTTTCTGCTCACTTTCTCTTCATATAAATTTGTTTTTGCATTGAAATTGTATGTTTATTAGTACAATTTAAGGATGGGAGCTACATATCGTTGTTTTTTGGGCATTGGATGCAATCGAGTTTTCTGTTATTAGCAGAACTGAGACCTAATTTATAGTGCTGATTCTGCTGATGCTAGCATTTGCTAGAGAAGTTTGTTTGTGCATGTCTGACTATTTTTAGTAGGTGTCTGGGGGTGCGGATTAGGATAGTTGTTTAAATTGAGCATGTTACATTATCTATGTCAAATCTACTTAGTATATTAACATGGTAACTTGACTCGGCCTTGGTTATATGTGGTCAAAGACTACAATGTCAATCAATTAGCAATTGAGAATATCACAATTCTGTTCGTTTTCTTATGCTTTGTTTGCTTTGTTCATGGATAATTAAGATTTATTTTCCATCATTTTTTTCTTCTATCATTCCATTGCATTCAGGGGACTTTGATGTATTCTTTGATGTAATGTTATGTTTTTTTATATTATTTATTATAAAAAGTATTTGGTTTAATTTTATATATCATATTGAGGTGATCTCATTGACATAAATAAGCAATACTAAGTGAAGCTTGATATTTCCGAGTTTATAGTTCCTAATACAAATAAATAATTCCATGTGCGAAACCTTTGATTATTAGCTTTTATGAGCTCAGTCTCAACAACCATCAAAGAAATAAAAATTAAATTTCTTTTAATGTGAATTCAAAAAATATGAGAAGTTTGTCTTAGATAATAATCTAATGCACAATTAAAAAGAAAATTCAAGGAGAAGTATAAAATACCCAAGTTGATTAAGATTCACCTAAAAAATGTAATAGATTTGGTTAAAATCAAGCACACTTGTAAAAATTATTATCAAATTATATATAAACAAGGGAACAAAAGAGAACAATGTGAGAGATTACCAAGTTCATAACTTCAGTCCTCATGTTGGTGCAAATGGTTGATTTTTTTAGGAAATTGAGATTTGCCCTTGTGCTACACTTGAATGAATCAACATCCAATCAAGCACTCAAAAAAGAAAGTTGGAAATTTTGTTAAGTAAAAAAAAACTTCCATTACATGTTTAGGGTTATTCTATTGTATGTATCAAACTAAACCGTAAAAGTCTGCTACATCGGAAGTTTGATTACGGTTCAACGCTCTTGTTTAATTCACTACTAAGATATCAATATAAGTGCAAATCCAAATTGATGCATGATGAAAAGAGTTTTGTGTATAATGGAATTATGTAGGATGAATGAGAGTCTAATTAATGTAAGTTGTAAAAAGATTTAAGAACTTCACTTGAGTTCTTTAGGAAAGTTACTGAAGTCATTAAGTATTCTACTAGCGAATTTATTTGCAACTATTGGTTTAACTAGAGATGAAGCTATTATAATGCAAGTGGTTATGTTAACTAGAGTAGGAATTTTAACCATGCAATATTAGGAAAGATAGTACCTAGGAGTTGACTAACCATATTAGAAGCTAATGCTTATGGTGGTAGAGTGAGGATAATTGAAGTAAAGCTCCTACTTGCAGCCATTCTGTCTTATAGCTACAAGCATCTCACTTGCAACCCTCTCTTTCGAGGTTGATTTTAGTTATGGATGTTCTTACTAGACATTTATTAGAGGGTGTACCTTGGTATATACCTTTTATTGATTATATTCATCTTGTTGATAAAACTAGAAAGGGTGTAAAAAAAAATCTTTAATTATGGAGGTCAATCTTAGAGTCTAAAAGGCATTCATTTGAGTAGGTCTAAAACCAAATACTTGGAGTGTAATTTTAGTTATAGAAAATCTTATGGAGCAGTTATAATGGACAACGTAAGTGAACGTTTTAGATTTTCGAGTTAATTGTTCCAAGTGATGGTGATATAGATGGGGATGTTATTAGTAGTATTCAAGTTTGATGGTTGCAGTGGAGGAATACATTGGGTTTATTGTGTGATATGAAAGTACCGCTTAGATGTAAGGAAAAATTTTATAAGATGGTGATGAGAGTTGCAATGTTTTATGGCTTAGAATGTTGGCCAATAAAAAAGAAGCATAAAATTAAGTGTTGTAGAGAGGAGGATGCTCAGGTGGTTGAGTGACTTTATACTTATAGATAAAATGAGAAACGTTACATGATAACATTGGAGTAGCTCCAGTAGCAGATAAGATCAGATAGAGTCATCTTAGATGGTTTGGTCACATTAAACGTTGGTCATTTGATGACTCAGTTAGGAGAGTAGATGTATTAGATTTGATCTATGTTAAGAAAGATAGACAACAACAATAACAACAATAACAAACCTTTATCCCACTAAGTGGGGTCGGCTACATGAATCCTTTGTCTCCACTGTGTCTTGTTATGTGTCAAATTCTCATTTAATTTAATAAGTATAGTAAGGTCATTTTTTATACATCTTAAACAAGTCTTTTTTAGTCTGCCTCTACCCTTCTTAACATAAAACGAATTTGCATCTACTCTCCTGGATTGGATTGACATTTTATATGGTCAAACCATTTAGACTCTCTAATCTTATTTGTCACGAGCTACTCAACTTTTTTCCACATACTCATTTTTTTTTTCTCTAAGAGTAAAGTCACTCATCCACAATCTAAACATAACTTAGTCTCATGCTTCTCTTTATTGGCCAACATTGCACCATATCGTCTTGCCACCATCTTATAAAATGTTTCTTTGCTTTTTCATTTCTATCACACAATGAGCCGGATGCATTCCTCCACTTCAACCATCCAACTTGAATTCTATTAATAACATCTCCATCTATTTCACCATAATTTTGAACAATAGAGCCTAAATATCTGAATCACTCACTCTTTTTAATGACTTGTCACCTAATGTCACAAAATCTACAACTAAAATTACACTCTATATATTCGGTTTAGATACTTATGAAAACCTACCTAAGGTTGACCTCCATAATTCAAGTTTCTCTTGGACTCCTCTCTAGTCTTATCAACAAGAAGAATGTCATCAACAAAAAGCATACACCAAAGTACATCTTCCTGTAAATGCCTAGTATGAACATCCATAACTAAAGCAAAAAGATAAGGGCTTAAAGCTGATCCTTGATGTAATCCAACTATGAAAATATTTTGTCATTCCTCCTTGTGTTTGGACACAAGTAATAACTCTAGTATAGATATCCTTAATGACTTGAATATAACCAATATTAATTCTTTTCTTTTCTAGAACTCTCCAAAGAACTTCTCTTGAAATTTTATCATAAGCTTTCTCACAATCAATAAATATCATATGTAGATCCTCTTTACTTTCTATACTTCTCCATTGAACCTCTTAACAAATGTATAACATCCATAGATCTACAGTATACTTGGAAATTTTTGTATCACATCGTCTTATGCTCAATTACTCTCTCCCATAATTTTAATGTATGACACATTAACTTAATTCCTATAATTTGCACACTCTTGTGCATCACCTTTATTCTTAAATATAGGAACCAACAAACTCTTTCTCCACTCATTTGACATCTTTTAGTCTTTAAAATAACATTAAAAGATTTGTAAAAAAATTTTTAATCTCTTAAATATTTTCACACTTATTGGAATATCATCGATCATACTATTTTTCACATTTCATTTTCTTTAAAACTTCTAACTTCAAATTTACTGTCGATAAAAATAAAATTATCTATTTTGTTTTATTAAGTTCTTAAAATCAATCATATTTTGATCCTTCATTAAAAGTTTATCAAATCATATCATTTTCAATATCCTTTTAAGAAAAAAAGACTTTATAATTTTCATCTTTAATAAATCACTTGAACTAGATTTTTTCTTTCTCTATCTTTTTGGTTTAACTTATACATACATTTTTCATTTTTGGTATATAATCTATTGTATAAATCACAAAGTTTTCGTAATATATTTTCTTAATCTCTACACTTTATATATTTTTCTCCAGTTTTACATATAAACCAAATTTTATAATAATGCTTTTTTTTTTTTTTTGGCACATTCTAACTTCACCATCAATTATTTTAATTAAAAGAAGTTTTTTCTTTTGATTCTCAAAGCATATTTTTAACAACTTGATTAATTTTATTTGCTACTTTTTTTTTCACATAACATTAGCTTCGTTATGAACACCCCAAATTCTAAGCTCTTGTAGCTTATTCTTAAAAATATTTTTATTGGTGTTCTTAAAATCATCTAATCCTGCATGATAATTTGATTTATTTTTCATTTTTTTTCTTTCATCTTAAACTTAAACTAATAATCGATGTTAATTTAAACTTTCACTGAATGATACAATCTTTTCTAATCTACTCTATTTCTTATCAAAAATAATCAATCAGATTTTACTAGATTTATTTTACTGATAATAATTTATTTTTTTTAAATAAAATATTAATACTACAAAATCGTAAAAAAGAAAATCTAATATAGTCACCACACTTACTCATCAATCTTTTGAATCTTAAAATCTTATCATACGTTTTTTTCTCTCCAATAATCTTTTGAAATTCTCTTTAATTCAGTCATCCAAAATACTAAGAGATAAATACTTACAACATTAATAATCTTAGTATCAACAATAATTCTTAAATTTATAATTCTATCTCCACATCTATTAATATTTATAACATTATTCTTCAAACTTTTATCTATAATCACATATTTCTAATTAATTACTTGAATACCAAAGCTTAAAATCTATTCTCTTCTTTTTCCCCAACTCATTTGGTTTTGAATCATAAAATATTTATCTTTATGAAATATAATATCTAATTTCATTAATTTATTTGTAAGAGTACCTATATTTCAAGTTCTAACCTAATTCAGTTTTGGACTAACTTCTTTGCCCCATCCATCTATAATGGGAACTTGCTTTAACACGACCGACCTGACTCTTGCACACTTTTCACTATTTAGGCCATACATGCATTCCAGGGGACACCATTAATATTTTAAATGATTCATTGTAAATGATTATTTAAAAATTTTATCTGCGTACGCACAATCTCTCTCTTTCATCAACTTGAGGCGACAAAGGTAGTGCTAAAAAAGACTTGGTTAGGTAGTATAAAAATGATCTTAATTTATTAGTATTTATTGCATGCTAGAAATTTTGTAGCGGTAGAGTAGATTTTCGCCAGTTTTGACGAGTTCACACATACAGATAATAGAGAACATAATACAAACTAAAATTTTTACTTAGAAAAATCCTAGGAAAAAGGAAAAAATTATGAGGCCGTAAAAGGTTTCACTATATATCTGCTTTTAAACACAAAGTTTCGATCTTCCTGATGATGGGATTATAAGACTTTATTTAAGAAATCAATATTATGAGAATTTCAAAATCAGGTTACAATTGTTATGCGGTAGTAGTTGGACGGTGTCCATCGTCGGTGACGACAATAGGTGGCAGTTGATGGCAACGACGAGATCAGATGATGTAACACCAATTGTCAACTATAATACTTTGATAATCTCAGGAAGAAGTTTAATTTTCCAAATAATTTTGTGGTTATTTATACTTGGGGGAGGTATTTATACCTGAAAAAAGATTTCTCAAATTTCAAAAATAAAAAAAAAAAAATAATAAAAATTATTTGGTGGTGTGCAGCTATCCCCAAAATCAGCGACTATCAAGGTTGGCAAAATGCCATTTGTTTTTAAACTTTGGCATCCATCGGTTTGAGGAGATGCGGGGTGGTTGCCCTCCGTAATAATTTTATTTGATGTCTAAAGATTCTTGGTTGAATCTTGCACGGGATGATGAGTTGTGGAAGCATCAGAGGGCGGCGAGATAAGACGATGTGGCGCCCATTGTCAACAATGATACTTCGATAATTTCAAGAAGAAGTTTCATTTCCTAAATGATTTAGTGGTTATTTATACCTTGGGGGTATTTATACTTGAAAAGATTTTTAAATTTCAAAACTAAAAATAAAAATAAAAGTGAAAAAATTATTACTGCTACCCCAAAAAATGACAAGGTTGGCAAAACGCTAGTTGTTTTGCCAACTTTATCCATTTTTTGAGATGTGGGGTAGCTCTCCTTATAATTTTATTTTTTATTTTTGGAATTTAAAAGTTTTTTTTTCAAGTATTAATATCCTTCAAAGTATAGAATAAATACTCATTTTTAAAGATTATTAAAGTGTGATTCTAAACTTAAAAAATAATATCTTCATAAAAGGCATCATTCCACAAATGTCTTGATGTTGAAAGATTCTGGGTGAATCACGGATGATGAGTTGTGGAAGCATCGAGGCGTGAGATCACGATGTGCAATTGTCAACAATGATATTTTGATAATCTCGGAAGAAGTTTCATTTCCTAAATGATTTGGTTGTTATTTATACCTTGTGGGTATTTATACTTGAAAAGATTTTCAAATTTCAAAAATAAAAAATAAAATAAAGTAAAAAAAAAAAAATTATTAGGGGGGCACAACTGCCCAAAATCGGCGAATGTCAAGGCTGGCAAAATGCCAATTGTTTTGCCAACTTTGGCATCCATCAGTTTTGAGGAGATGTACCCTCCTTAATAATTTTATTTTTATTTTATTTTATTTTGAAATTTGAAAAGTTTTTTTCAAGTATAAATATCCCAAAATATGAAATAAATACTCATTTCTAAAGATTATTAAAGTGTGATTCCAAACTTGAAAAATAATATCTTCATAGGTGAGCATCCTTCCACAGATGTCTTGATGTCTAAAGATTCCTGAGTGAATCCTGCACGGGATGATGAGTTGTGGAAGCATCAGAGGGCGGCGAGATCAGACAATGTGGCGCCAATTGTCAACAATGATACTTAGATAATCCTGCACAGCTGCCCCCAAATTCGCCGAATGTCAAGGCTGCAAAACTCCAGCAGTTATTTATAAATTAGTTTAATATTTTTGGACGCTAAAGCTTGTTTCGTTTAAAAATATATTAAATTTTTACGATTTAATAAATCTATTGAATGAGAAATTTGTAAAACTCATTCAATAAAAAAATTTTAAATTAATATTTATTCAGAATAGTTTATTACATGTTTTAGAAGACGTATTTAGAACCTTGTGAGATTCATCATTAGAGAAAACTACCCATTAAATTAGATTTTGGTTTAGGGTTTAGTTTGGCTTCTATGATTACAGAAAATTCATGATCATATGCTGAGTGATATTATTTTTCTATTATTGGGTTTCATGATGGGGTGATCCTCACAAAGGCATAAATAGGACTTTCTTGAAACTCTTGCTTAAATTCTTGTAGGTTGATGGCATAGATCTGTTTTCTATTAATCTTAATACAAGGTCTAGGGGCATCTAGAATTCTCTAGAGGCAAATAAATTGGAAGAAAAGGCCATAATCATATTATATATTTCATAAGTAACTCATTAAGCTCATAAACCCTTTTAAATTTATGTTGCAGTTGAACAACTATTCACTGAAGGTTCATCTCCAGAGGGCTCAGGAAGCTAATTCTATTCCTAGCCGTTTTCATCCAGATATATTCTGAATTTATCTCCACACCAGTGTGAGAATTCATCGTATAGGTACTGATTATAAGAATGGTTTTTTTTGCTTCTGCTGTAAGTGGTGTAATTTTCACTGATAATGTCTTCAGCCATTAAGAGTCTCTTTAATTTATTGTCACTGAAGCTTGCTTGGGTGTCTGTGCTCAAGCAGCAGGTTGTAATACTGCAAATCAATAGTTAGGGTTTTTATTGTAATGGAGCCATGGATATTTAAGCTTATTGATCTCAGTTCTCATACTTAATTTCTATAAATTCAAATAACTGCTTTTTTGTGTGATGCATAATCATGGATATATTTCAATTGCATTATGTTTCCAAACATTTAGTTATATTTTGCTTCAGGTTTTTTGTTGTTTTAAAAATTTTATTATGTTGGAAATCAGTTTTTAACAATCAAATTAGATGTGTTAGGGTGTGATAGTTGTATATATATATATTTTATATTTAATTTTTTTGTTTGAAAGGGAAAACAATCATAATATATACATGAGTACTTTTTTCTTGTTCTATAACTAGGAGTTTGGTAGAGATCAATTTTTTTATTTTATTTTATATTTTATTATTAAAATATGTCTTATATTTTTTATGTATTTTTTATTGTTAAAAAATAAATTAAATTATTTACAAAATGTTTAAAATAATTTTTAATTGATTTGAGTGTTTTTAAAGCAATTTTAATTGTTGCTTGTCATTGCTATTGTTGTTGCAGGCCATCGACTCCACCCACGCTTCATTGATTATCATCATATAAAAAATAAAATTGTTTTTTAATAAATTATATTTTATTTTAAATTTAAGTGTTCCTAAAAAAATAAAAACTTAACCCAAAAGGATGTTTAATTCTAATGTGCTATGGCACTTGATAAATAGCATCCTTTTAAAGTGAATTTTTAAAAATAAAAAGAAATTTAATCTTTTATTGAAGGCACTTAAACTTTGCTGACCGTTAGATCTAAACTTATTTCATGAAAATCATTTTTAGTATTACTATAGATTGGCACAATATAATTCATTCAGATTTTGTCGGCCAAATAGTACCCGTTACTGCTCAATTCATAAATCTAAAATAAGTATAAAAGAAATCAAATAAATAAATAAAATCTTCTTTAAAAACACTTGAATAAATAGTTATTATATTTATTAGGGACTATTTGTTTATATGAATTTTGAGTGTAAAATAAATATAAACATTTTAATTTTTTTTGAGTGTTTTGTGGTACAAAGTAAATATTTAAGGTATATTTTAAAATTTATTCAGTCACGATCATTATCCGTTATTGTTGACTGTTATTCACCGTATCCGTAAATCACCCATCCTCAATCATCACTATTATAACTCATGATTCAAAAAATATTTTATATTATATTTATTCTATAAAATAAGTAAAATAAATAAATATATATACTTGTAAAATTTATAATCAAATAATGTAAATTAATTCAAATATATTATATTCGTTTTATAATGTTGATATGGCTCTCAAAATAATCAGCATATGTTGAAAATATGATTTTGAGTGAAACAATCGAGATCATTTAAAATATCATTAGAATCTTGGGGCATCAATTAAATCCCAAAAGCTCTCAAATGTAGAGTGTTTATAGTCAATCGGCGTCTCGAGCGGATCTAATGAGCCTAAGATCTCATAATTCGACTTCATTTGGGCATCCAAATGCTCAAAATACATCAAATGATCGAAGGAGTCATTCTAAGCCCGTCCGTCAGGGAGTGGTACCTTTGAGTTTCTTAGAATCACCTCCTCTCCTATAAATAGGCCTCACTCCTCACATGGGGCTAAGCTAAGAAAGTGAAGTAAGTGAAGAAGAAGGAAAGGCGAAGAGAGGAAGAAGAACAAGAAGAGGAAGAAGAAGAAGAGTCAAAGCAAGTGAAGAAGAAGGAAAAGCAAGGAAGAAAGAAGAAAGTCCAAGCGTGAAGAAGAAGAAAAGCAGGAAGAAGAAAGGAAGAAGAGGAAGAGTCCGATCGAGGAAGAAGAGGAAAAATGAAGTGAGGAGGAAGAAAACAAAGCTTGAAGATCGAGATCCACTGCGTATATCATGGTTAATTATACGGCATTTCCAGAAGCTAAGATCTCAACATCAAAACTAATATTAGATGTTATTTGTCACTTTCTCAAATAGAATTCGTAATCAGTTATCGGGAAGATTTTGTACTGAAAAGGATACATAGTGGAATCTTTTCTTGGGCTAGGCCAGTGGTTTTCCCTCTTTTGAGGTTTTCCCGTTAAAATTAGGGGTATCTCGTTAGTTCTTTAATTACACGTGTGTCTTTGAATCAACAAAGGCGTAAATTTCTCTATGGTTTTCCACGCAGCGGTTGGCGCCGTCGTGGGAAGTAAAACCTTCTTCAACCTCAATTTCGTGAACATCCGTTATGGCCAATAGGCTGACACTGCGTCATAATGGAACCTCCCTCGACTCCGTCATCTCAAAACCCATCCCTAAACCAAGGGCGCCATGTTGAGGCGGGCGGGAATCTCTTTGGAAGATGGGTCCGTCGAATGGAGAGTCTCAAAATAAGATGATCCACTTTTGCAAGGACTACAACGGTTACTACGAATATCTCCCCAAGATCGGTCATTGCGGGAGGTCAAAACGCTAATCCTCCAGCAGTTCCTCGCATGGACCGTAACGCCGATCTCGCGCTTGGTTCCACTCTCCATCCATGGCGTGCGGTTATTAATCCACCGTCGTTGTTGATAGCTTCACACATGCTCATCATTAATCATATCGCGCATTGCGAGAATCGGCGCTTAATACAATGAATTTCACCTTCAAGATAGAAATCATCTTCACCCACACATGAGAGTCCTCACCTTTGAAGCCATTCTTGACATCCAATTCCGTAGGTTTCAAGCTTAGAGCATTGATTCTATGATGGGGCAAGCGACCCACGAACACATCGACCATTCAGGACTATCATGCATATCCAGCGCTCGACACCTTTGCTTTGTCGGTCTTTCTGTTACCCTCAAAGGCAAGCTTCGCACTTGGTTCTATTCTCTTCAGGGATCCATCCATACCTTTGAACTTCGTTCTTTGTGGAGCAGTTCATTGCAAATCAGAATCATTAAAGATTCCTCCCATCTTTCCGATTCAGAGGGTGAATCACTCAAAAGATACTTCAGAGGTTCTCTTTAGAAGCTAAATACAGGGTAGACCACGAACTATTAAGAGGAGTTTTCCTTGGAGGACTCATCCAGAACCTATTCTCATTAATGGACACGGTCTCATATGCCTTAGACTTAGTTCATCGTGTAGAAGCACAAATCTCGCCGATGAAGCTATTAATGCTCATGAAACAATTTGAACAATATCGGAAAGCAAAACACCCGAAATGTGGAATGAGCCCATCAAAAGAACAAGGTAGTCATGATCTCCCTCCACGACCCCATAGCGTGAACCTCGGCCGGAAAGACAGACATACGCACATCTCGTGTTAACCTCACGATGGCTATTTGATGAAGAACATATCAAGTGGCGCATCCATTGAAGCCGAATTCGGGAAACCAGGAGCAATATTGTCATTTTCATCGGCGTGGACATCTTCTTGAAGCATGTATACAACTCAAGGAAGAAATCGAGACTCATTCAACAAGGATACTGCGTGGTTTATGAAGAATCAACCACCTCAAACAAACACACCTCCGTTTGGGGGCAACCGGGACAAACATCACAAAACAACCAAATAATCATCAAATAATTGGAGAAACAATGGGAGGATCGATACTACATAATCAAGTTCGTTCGCCTCCAAAGAACCGAGTTGAAGAAGTCTCATTGATCATTCCATCACTTTCAATGACTCGGACTTAGAAGGTCCATATCCTCATCAAGATCCACTTGTCATCGGCGGGATCGGTGATCCTTGTTATAACGTTAAAAGAATTTTGATCGATAATGGGAGTTACGGCGTCTTATTTTACTCAACTTTTCTTAACATGGGCTAGCTAGGCAAAAGCTCCAACCATTTCTTTGGACCACTATATGGGTTTGATAATCGACGGCGAGAAGGGACAATCACTCTTCTGTTACCCTGGAGAATTCCCTCGACAAGTGACTCATTTAATACAATTCATAGTGTGAAGTCGGATTACCGTATAATGCAATCTTGAGGCCCCTCCAATCAATTTTCGGTCTTATCACTTGATTGCCTCATCGAAGATAAAATTTCCTACCCGTGGAGTTGGGGTGGTTTGTGGAAATCACACGGCTGATCATGTTATCTCGACAAGCTCGCCTTCCATCACCTTCGAAGATCTTAACTTTCGAGATGAAAGAGTACCTCAAAAAGCTTCCCCTGTAGAAGATTTACTCTCAATAGCATTATCAGATGACCAACCATTACGAACAGTGCAAGTGGGATCTTTACTCTCAGAAGAACAAAGGGAAAATTATATAAATTTCTTACGCAGGAATCAAGACATATTTGCTTGGAGTCCGGAGATATCGGGTCGACCCAATGTAATCACGCACTCAAAATTAATCCAACGTTCAAACCAATCATCCAAAAGAAGCGGAGTTTTGCACCGTCTTGAGTATTGAACAAGAAGTTAACAAGCTCATGAAGCGGGATTCATACGAAGTGCATTACCCCACATGGCTAGCAAATGTTGTCATGGTTAAAAAAATAAATGGAACATGGAGGATGTGTGTTGATTATCTTGATCTTAATAAGGCACACTTGAAGGATAGTTTTCCTCTTCCTCGAATCGATCAATTGGTGGGCCTACATGGGACATCAAATGCTCGATTTTGGATGCTTATTAGGTACAATCAAATAAAGATGAACCGATAGATGAAGAGGCTACAGTTTCAAACATATAAAGGTTTATATTGTTACCAAGTCATGCCATTTGGATTAAAAAATCTTTGGTGCTACTATCAACGCCTCATGAATAAGGTTTTAAAGACCTAGCCACACAATGGAGGTGTATGTGGATGACATGTTAGTGAAAAGCTTAGAAAAGTCACAACATATTTCAGACTTAGAAGCATGCTTTGACCTCCTTCGACGCTATAACATACGACTTAACCCAACCAAGTGTGCTTTTGGGGTTACGTCTGGAAAATTTCTTGGATTTATGGTAACTCACCGTGGGATAGAGGCTAACCTTGAAAAAATCAAAGCTCTCCAAGATATGATTCCTCCGAAGAATATCAAAGACGTTCAACGTTTGAATGGTCGAATTCTTTGCATTATCCGTTTCTAGCGTTGGGACAAATACTTGCCATTCTTTAAAATATTGAAGGGAGCTAAAAATAATAATTTTCAATGGGACCGATGAATGTCGGTATGCTTTTGAGCAACTAAAAGAATATCAGCATCTCTGCTATCCAAACCTATTCAAGGAGAAAGCGTTATACTTATATCTTGCGGTTTCTTCCCAGCAATAAGCTCGGTTTTAGTGCGAGAAGAAGATGGGGCACAACAATTTATTACGTCGTAAAATTCTCTCGATATAGAAAGTCGTTATCCATTTGCGATAAAGTGGCTGGTTAATTTTCTCGGTAAAATTGCGTACTTTCAAGCTCACACCATCGGCGTTTACAGCGATTTACCATTAAGGGCCATCTTACGAAAGAAGCATCGGAAGATTGATCAAATGGTGCAGCAGAACTGGGAGAATTTGATATAAATTTTCTACCTCGACATAAAGTCTCAAATACTTAGACTTTATAGTGGAATGCACCAACCCAACTCTAGAAGAGCTATCACTACGTGTCTTTCATCTCCTCGATGGACTCTCTCGTTGATGGAGCTTGAATCTTGGTCGGGTCGAGAATCTACTTGTTTCCCAAAGAAAATATCCTAGAGTATGGACTTGGCTTAAAATTCCACGCACTAATAACATGGCGAATATGAGGCTCTCATGAGGTTGAGACTCGCCATTACTCGAAGCCCAAAACTAGTAATTCTGTGACTCCTTGTAGCCTCCCAAGTTGGAGGAGATTTTAATACTCATAATCCTCAGTGCAATATCTCCACTTGGTAAAATCTCTTCTTACTCATTTCAAGACACATCAAATCATCCACATACTCTACGAGAGAAGAATACGACTCTTGCTAAGCTTCTTTACCTCTACCGGAGATCTATTTAAGAGAAAGCATGTTGAAGAAATACATTTTCCTAGTATCAAGGGCCATGGATAATTCAAACTATTGATGAGGAAAAGGAAGCGTTAGGTGATAAACCCGATCCTATCTTTTCTACAAGAAGGGACCCTTCACGAAGATCCAACTTCATACTTCGTCTCAGAAGACAAGCTTCAAACTTTGCTATTATTGGAGGTGAACTATACAAGCGAGCTTTCTCGGTCCATATCTCAAATGCCTTCCACCTTCGAAGGCGATTCGCGTTAAAAGAGGTTCACTCGAGAATATGTGGGGAACACCTTGGAGGAAGAGCATTGGCCCTTAAAATCATGAGGCAAGGGTTTTATTGGCCTACAATGAAACAAGGAATTCACAAAAAATGCGCAGTTGTCAATTGCATTCTAACCTCCCTCACATGCGCATGCGAACTCTCATCCATTCAAAGCCCATGGCCCTTTTCTGGGGATTGATATCATGGGACCTTTTCCAATAGCATCGGGACGAAAATTTATCATTCTGGCCGACTACTTCACAAAATGGGTAGAGGCACCACCACTAAAATCACAGAGGCAAATACCAAACAATTTGTGCGGAAAAATATAATATGTCGATTGGTCTTCGCAAAGATCATCGACAATGGAACTCAATTCTTGGAAAAGTCTTTCGTCCTTTTGCAAAGATCTTCACATTACAAATGCATCTGGTATAGCACATCCTCAAACTAATGCAAGCAAGTTACCAATAGGACCATACTCAAAGGACTAAAAACGTCTTGAGAAGAGGCAATGGGTTGATGAGCTCCCCAATGTTCTTTGGGCCTACCGCCACGCACGGGTGAGACATAACTTGTGTTTTTTGTGCTATCATCATCTGGGTGGATATCGGGTTCCAAGTCCAAGAGTCCAGTTTTCGATCATGGAAGTAATGAAGAAAAACTCCGTACCTAGACTACTCCACGAAACTTCGGGATATGGCTACTTGGGCTTCTATCACCAGCGGGTAGCTTCGCCACTTCGAAGAGTGAAACCTCGTCCCATATCACTGGGTGACTTGGTCTGCGAAGTCTCTCGAGGCTGCAGTAAAGGCCCTCGGCAATAAACTCTCACCTCTGATGATGTGGTCATGTATGGTGAGCGAGGAGTTCAAGCTCAAGGACCGAAGGAAAAACTCCTCGAACTTGGAATACTAAGAATCTTGAAAATATTATCGTAACTCTTGCATAATTATTATGACTTTTATCTTGTCTGTCATTTCATCGCTTGTGACCCCTACTAAGCTTGTTGTTGCGATTGTTGTCATTTTCTCTTAAAGCGTGTCTTATGATTATATCATTGAACTAGTGAATTCATTTGTTCTAACAAGATTTACTTTTTTCTTTACTTTTCCTCCCACTTGAGAAATATACAACTCATGTTACATCTCATTGGGACAATCCCAGGGACTTGATCGGACCTCTTCCATAGTTAACGCCATCGAGTCACTCGGCAAACAACCTTGGATAGGTCAAAGATCTCCGTCGGCGTTACTGCGCAACCACCCGTCGGTGCCAACCTTAGGTGGTCACGCCGTGCCGTCGCGGTCGCGCCGCCATCGGCAATCTTCGGTCATCACCATTGTCGGTCATCGCCATTATCGGCGCCGATCGCCCGTCATTACGGATTGATTCGACCTCTTCCAGTTCGCGCGTCGAAAAACTCGACTAACGGGATAAGTCAAAGCGTCCGTGGACTTCCGACCTCTTCCATGCGGTTAACGTCGAAAAAAAACTCGACTACCCGAAAGGTCAAAGGTCTGGTGGACTTCCGCGGCCTCTTCCATACGGGTTAATGTCATCGAGCAAAACTCGACAAACAACTGAAAGGTCAAAAGGTCAGTGGACTTCCCGGCCTCTTCCGACGGGTTAGCGTCCGAATATTCGAACTAGGAAAGGTCAAAACTTTGTACCCACTCCACATGTTAATGTGGTATCACTCGACAACAACCCGGATGGGTCAAAATCCTCGGTGGATCCAAACCCATATTTGTAGCGTCGAATAATATTTTGACCAATTATCCCAAAAAAAAAAGAAAGAATAAAAAAGAAGAGGGTATATCCGGGTATCATTGGCATTAATATGATGATATAAGAAAGAATTAAGATTGATACGATAATGACATTACATAGAACCGATGAAGAATGACATGATGATCATATACATATCCCTCATCACTAGAGACACTCCCGGAGCTCTCCTTCATCTTCAATCGGTGAAGGATCTTGGATGCTGGTGGAGATATATCCTCAATTTTGGCCCGGTCTTGCGATGTACGCCGAATTCCTTTTGAACCCTCGGATGAAGCCTCTAAACACTGTCGCTCCAAGTCCTTCACTTCAACATCAAAGATATGGTTCGAGCCTCGATAAAGTCTTCATACGATAAGTCGGAATTCTTTGAAAGCGCTTAAAACCCTTGCTTCCGCTCCGAAGATGATCTTGTAATGCTCTTATCCTTTGCGATCCTCTTCTCTTTATGAGTCTCTTAGCCTCAATCACTCATCACGGCGCCACCTCCCGACCTGGAGAGAAAGAGAAGTCGACATATTCGCCATAGTTCTTCGGTCAATGACCCTCCAAGGTCACCACTTTAGCTTTAGCATTCATCCTTCATCATACCTGGATATTTTATCTTCACAAATTCATTCCATTCATCTAAGACACCCAATGAGCCATCTGAGTTACTCGAAAAAAAAAAAAAAAAAATCATCATCGACAATGTTACATAAGGAAGAATAAGGCGAGAAGGAAAAATAACGATTCCTTCACGGTTGGCGTCGACATATGTGATTTAATACCTCCTCGAAGGCTTAGAGTAACGAACTCCCCATCATGAGTCGAAGCCTCTCGGATGTTAAGTGAGCGTCATCTCCACCGATATCGACACAACCATTTGAGTCTCCTCTTTCGTAAAGATGGAACATTCTTCACATTGGTGATAGGCTTCTCGAGAAGAATGTATGAGGAAAACTCATCACCCTTTCTCGGAAGAGCATGAGACCTTCCCGGATGGAAAGACCAACCTTAAACATCCAACTATATATTCTTGATGTAATGCAACTCATGTTGCAGCTTCTCATCGGAATATTAGAATATCATCCTCCGATATCGGCGGATCCGGAAGATCATTCAATCTTCCCCATCTCTCGTGAAGGCCCCACTCATTCTTCACATAAAAGAATCCGGACCAAGTTTTGGGTGATCCGTCTTGAAAATTTCTATCTTTATAGTCAGATAAGAAACACGTCCTTGAGCATCACATGTGAATCACATTCGACAAGTATTGATGTTTAAAGTAACCCCATGCTCCGAAGAAGGTAGTCAAGCCTAATGGCCAGTTAAAGCTCGGAGAATTGCATCAAAGCCACACCACATTTTTGAAGATCTCAATGTTCAGGGCAAAGGGAATCGCAGATCCGACGAAGAGTCATCTGAAATAGTAAAGTACGCGGGAGGCAGACTCGATCGGACTTTTTTTAGCCTTAGCCACCAACTCATTGGGAAGAAAAATTTCTGGAACACCATTAAACTATCGATGTGACGGTGGAGGGCATATCATCCGCGCCTATATGAGTTTTCTTCGATCACCCCGATGAGCGTCTTTTTTTGACCCTCCGCGCGGTTTAGTAAAATCTTTCTCCTGATCGATAAACTTCCAGTTATGAGGACAATGGTTCTTAAGCGATACTTCCACCGTCTTGACACGAACCGAACCTTCCATCGAAGTTGAAAGAATACCAATTTCCTACAAGAAAAAATAGTGGGCCTTAATCGCCTCTAACGGACGGTCCGACGGCGGGTAAACCGAACCACGGCATACCGTGGCGCTTGATCCTCTGGCGGACGGTCGAGCGTGGCGAACCGGAATACCGGCGCTGATCCTTAACGGACGGTCCGGCGTGGGGAACGAACCGGCGTATCCGCGGCGATCCTCTCACGGTCGGCGTGGCGGTCCGGAACCAATGGCGATCGCCTCTAACGGGCGGTCGGCGTGACGGAACCCGCGACGCGTGGGCCTTGATCCCTCTCACGGACGGTCCGGCGTCGGTGAAACCCATATCGATGGCGCGATCCCCTAACGGACGGTCGTGGTGAACGGCTCACAGGTGGGCCTTGATCTCTAACGGGGACGGCGTGGTACGGGCCACGGCCGGGTGAGCTCTCCAACCCGTGCGGTCCGGCAGAACCGGTAACGAACGTGCAGGTGGGCCTTGATGCTTCCTCTCTCGTCTCCTTGACGCCTCTTGAGCTTCGCCTTCGATTGCCTCCAGGACCCTCACTCAAGAAGAAAGGGAGAGAGGAAAAGGTGTGCTCTCCCTCTTACCAGGGGGTATTTATGAGGCAAAAGGGTAAAACCCCTCAAAAAGCGGTTCAAACAAAACCCCATTTTCTGCCAGGCGTGGGCGTCATGACCATGGTATGTATGTGCTAGCCTTGCCGCTATATATGTATGAGCGTAGCTGACATATGTATGCCAGGTTGCCCTCGACCCATTCGGCGGGCCATTCACCGAATGGCCCTGACGGTCGTTCTGCGGAATGGCGAGCAGATTCTGTGGAATGGGAACCGACGATCCATGGAATAATGGCGCCGGCCCCGTAGCGACCGCCAAATGACACAGCATGTAATCGACCCTTCGCAGCATACAATCCGGGCATTACCCGCTGCCGTATCAAGCTCAAGGCCGTGCCGCCCGCCGTGGTGATGGCGCCAGCGGGCGCCGTGAGTAACAAAACTTCCAATTATTTTGTGAACATTTGACATATATTTTTGGATGATTAAGCTAATGTCATCCAAAATAGAACGATATTTCTCAAAATACCAAAAGCAAATCTTGATGTTGGCGATATGATTTTGAGTCGAAATCGAGATCAAGCACTTAAAATATCATTAGAATCTTGGGACATCAATTAAATCCCAAAAAGCTCTCAAATGTAGAGTTTTATAGTCAAATCGGCGTCTCGACGGGATCTAATGAGCCTAAGATCTCATAATTCGACTTCATTTGGGCATCCAAATGCTCAAAATACATCAAATGATCAAGGAGTCATTCTAAGCCGTCCGTCGAGGGGAATGCCATGAGTTTCTTAGAATCTCCTCC
This sequence comes from Cymbidium sinense, assembly GCA_021442155.1. NCBI lineage: Eukaryota > Viridiplantae > Streptophyta > Magnoliopsida > Asparagales > Orchidaceae > Cymbidium > Cymbidium sinense. The sequence continues at coordinate 102,870,751 of CM038215.1, forward strand.
CATCTATAAATAGGCCTCACTCCTCACATGGGGGGTAAGCTAAACTAAGTGGTGAAAAGTGAAGAAGAAGGAAGGCTGACAAGGGAAGAAGAACAAGAACAGAAGGAAGAAGAAGAGTCCAAGCAAGTGAAGAAGAAGGAAGCTAAAGGAAGAAAGAGGAAGAAGAAGAAGAGTCAAGCAAGTGAAGAAGGAAGGAAAGGAAGAGCAAGGAAGAAGAGGAAGAGTCAGATCGGAAGAAGAGGAAAAGTGAAGTGAGGAGGAAGAAAGCTAAAGCTTGAAGATCACGATCACCTGCCACGTCGTAAATAGATAATTATCCGGCGTTCAAGGAACTCCAACATCAAGAACTATTATAAAGCGATCGTTATTCTGCTTGTAGTCCTTTCTCAAATAGATCGTAATCCGGTTATCGGGAAGATTTTGTACTGAAAAGGATATATAGTGGAATCTTTTCTTGAAATTTGGTATGGTTTCCCTCTTTTAGGGTTTTTACGTTAAAAATTCCAGTATCTCGTATTTAATTCTTTCTTATTATTAATTTTAATCACAAGAAGCGTAAATTCTACTCTCGGTTTTTCACAAATGTAATTTTTTTTTAAATAGCCCGTAATTATCAAATGGTATATAAATAGAGATAAAAATTGTATTTAGCTTTAATTTCTCTCTTATCAATTTAGTGCTGGACTCATATATATTTATTTATATGATAGTGGTTTCGTCGTAAAATAATAATAATAGTGATAATAATTATTATCACTATTATTAACGCATTGATTTAGAGGGCCGCACAACAATACGAGCAGGCTGCCAGGGCATAAAAAATAAAAGATATTCTTAGATCGGCACTTTGATTCGACACGTGTCAGTAAGATGTCATTTCAATGAACGTCTTCCCATCAAGCGTGGTTGAGAATCCTCATGCCTCATTCGATTTCTCTTCAGGACGGAATACCTATTCATAATTATAGAGAAGTTAAATAGAGATAAGATATACATAGATGATGAATATGATGCTAGATCTCTTTGAGATTAATCACAATAATATTCTTATTTATAAAATAAATAAAATATTAGATATATACTCATTAAAAAAAATAATCTTACCTGCCATTCACTACGCAAATCCCAATGAACCAACTCCTCGTTTTAGATTCACCTAAACCTAATATCTTAATTTTTTATATTTATATAAATGATACTTAACCTTTTAATATTATATTAAAACAGTATCACTATTAATTTTTTAAAATAAAATTTATCTTTTATGTATATAAAAATTAGTAAATTATCATATTTCTAAATATCAATTTTAAATATTAAATATATAAATATATAAAAAAATTGTATGTATAAATTTAAATTTTTCTATGTAATTTTCGTCAGCTCAGCAACTTGTCTGGTATTAAGAGTTTCATAATTAAATTTAAATATTTATTTATTATTTTATTTTTAAAATTCAACTTAATAAAGTAGTGACCTTCACGACATCACACTCATTTTTATTATATAAAACATAATAAAATAATACAAAGTTATTAGTATGACTGATACAAACAAGACGCACTATAACTGAAATAAAATTTAGTTTTGAAATTATTAGAAGCAGGTTTATATTAAATAAATAATTAATTAATTAAATACAAAACTTATTTTCAAAACACAGTTTCCAATCATTTTATTTGCAAAATAATAATGTAACAGGACTCGGATGGGTACATAATGACTGTAAATATAGGACGTGGTTATTTATGGGGCTGAGTATTAAATTTTATTTATTTTATTTTCAAATAATAAATAATTTATATATCATTAAATATATATTTTATCAAATTTTAAGTGAATTATTTGAGAAATGGTAAGGAGATTTGTTCAACAGTATAAATTAATCAGTTGATAAATATTTAAATTTATTCATTTGTATAAATGGTTTGTTAAAATAAATATTGAATTGTCCAAATTTCAAATTAATTCACAGTAGAAAAATAACCCTTTCCACGCTTATAAATTATAATACAGTGAAGCGGAAAATCCATTTCACCGTCATTTCTTCGTATTCAGGTGTACAGTGATTTTCGTTATTGTAAAACCGCTGCAAAACCCGAGCTTCATCGCCTCCTACCTTGAGGTAAATCTTCTAAATTAAGAAAGTATTGATGTGATCTCTGTCATTTCTGTTTAATGGCTGAGATCTGTAAATCTTGCGTGTAATCGAAGCACTCCTCGCTGTATTTGGTAGTCCTTTTGCCCTTTTCCATGCTTGCGTTGGATCTAAGGGTCTGATTTCACTGGTTGGTCAAGTTTGGTGGTGGGGGTTATATACAGGGATTCTTTCGGAGGTTTCGATATTCTGTGAGCAGACGGGTAAGAGTGCTTAGTCTGGGTTGGAACAAAGGCTTTTACGTGGGCATTGGGGCTTCGAAATGTTTGTTTCCATTTTTAATTTTGCTTTGATCTGTCTCTTCCTGTTGTTCTGCATCATGTATTGGAGATTGCTGATGATTTGTAATGCTTTCAGCTGATTTCGGATCAATGGCGAAGGAGACATCCAACGGAGAGCAGTACACGGTGACCCGACCGCCTCCGACTCCTTCCCCCCTTCGGTTTTCCAAATTCTTTCAAGTAATGTATCACTTTAGTCGTTTTACTTATCAAGATCCTTTCGTTAATAGATGTAGGACAAGGAGATACACCTTGTTTTCTTGACCCCTTTTTCACCCCTTATATGCTATTGATCTTGTTATGTTAAAGGCCAATCTGAGGATCTTAGTTACGGGAGGAGCTGGATTCATCGGATCTCACTTGGTAGATAAGTTGATGGAAAATGAAAAGCACGAGGTATGACTCACACTCATCTCAATTTAAGTCGACTGCTCTTTCACAACCGTGCGGAGCTTGTTTGATACTTTTGTAATTGAGGGATCGGCACATAATGAGCCAGATGTTACACGCTCTCTCACAATTGAATAATCTTAATTATTTTGTACAAATGATGGCTTCGATTACCACTGTGATGTCTCTTCATATCCAAATGGTTCTGATCATGAAACATGAAGCACAAAGAAAACACTCCTCCATTAGTTTTCATTGTAGATATTGGTGCCTAAGGTGTTACCTAATGACATTTGTGGAAAATGAAATAAAATTACTCTTCTACAAGGATTAACATGCTTCCTTGTCTGAATTGCTCAGGTTATTGTTGTCGATAACTTCTTTACCGGCTCAAAGGATAACCTGAAGAAATGGATTGGACATCCAAGATTTGAGCTTATCCGACATGGTAAATTCGGCTCTCTTTGGATCTGAGTTTATTCCAGCTTGAATTTGAAGTTCTTTATGATCTTATAAGTTTGTGCTGTTCTCACTGTGCATTCACATCAATTTTTCACAAAAACTGTGCATGCATACCCTTAATTTTTTTAATGAAATCTGTAGTTTTAGTTCTTTTTTGTCACTGTTTAATCTCATGTTTTGTGCACTTGATCGATATTCCCAGTCAATACTCTTGTTTGCAACAATATTCTTTTCTGTCTCGTTAATACAAATTTCATTAGAGATGTCCCATTACAGGTTTAATGTGTTGTTGAAACATTGGTCTTTTTTTTTCTCTCATTTTACAACTATTGTTCAATTAACTTAATTGATAATTGAGTTGAACTTTGCTATATTATTTCGTTGATGACAACCCACTATTTCTTAGGAATTGGCTCTAGCACATGGCAAACATCACAATGTCCGCCACTATGATCTCCTGATCATCACAACCGCAAGCTCATAACATCTCTAATCCTAACTGTAGAATGTAGAACAACTATTTACCACTCAGGCCCCATGTAACTAATTGCAATTATAAAGAACAGCACTGTAGAAGCATTTTTCTTCATTTCTGATACTATGAAATGAACATTAATATCTATCTATTTCATGTAAATCTTTGTCCTTCTCTGTTCCCAGTTCTCTATTCTTTATTGTATAATTTAGATATGTTTTCTTATGGTGTCATAACCTTCAAAATCTCATCATCTCTCTCATGAAGCATCCTAAGTCCTCTTCCTGTGCGCCAACAGCCAAACCTCTCATTTTTCCCAGTCTTCCTATCCAAAATGAAGGATATTATTATACCACCTCCATTGAAATTTCTTATGTTGCGTATCAAAAACCGCTCAAGTTCACCCATAACAAATGACAATTAATCTAGATGGAAGGAACAAATTCTTAAACTATTCATTGTGAACAACTTTGAATGGTTCCTCAATGACACCACATGATTCCCGCCAAAACTCATACTAGCTGACACAAGGCAGGACACTCCAAATCTTGAATACAATCTCTAGCGACTCATAAATCAAAATCTTATTGCAATCATCTTTTCTGCAATCTCTACTTCCATATGTACTCAACCTCAAGAGCACTTCAGAAATATGACAACCTTAGGATAATGGTTGTTGTCATCCAATAAATCAAGAGTGATTCAACTTAAAAATGAGCTTTTTCAACATTACCACAAAAAGTCAAACGATGCAATAGTATCTCACTGAGGTGATACCACTATTTGACAACATCATTGCAATAGGATCTAACATAGACACCAAAGGTATCATCCTATGTATCCTCAATGGTCTCCTACCCACATATGAACCTTACAAGACAACAATTTGAACTATGCTCACATCTACAAGCCTAAAAAATTATACTTTTCATTCATTGTGCAATGAAGAAGCTAGTATTGTAGTATTGTGCTAAATCCATGAAAGAACTTAACCTCTCCAATCATCAACAGGGCGCCCATTCTAGTTCGGGGAGGCTGTTAAATCATCTGCTAGAGCTGTGAGAAAGCAAGCCACTCCATCCTTTAGTGCTGGTACCACTCAAATATGTGTTATAGATCTACTTCAGTGTTATCCAATCCACAAGCACTGTTGTTTGCTACACAGCTTCTCACACCAGAATGGCTATTGGACTCGGATGCATCCTCCTACCTAAACCCTTGATAATCTGCAACAAAACACATTATATACTAGCATCGAGCAAGTCTCTGTTAGAACAACAACTCCTACCTAATTCTCACATTGAAAAGGCATACTACCCACCCTAACCTATAAGTTTCTCCTATCTAACTTACTCCATGCTCAATTATCCCACAACTTATTATCCATCTAAAATTTGGTTGCCGACAACCATTATTTTATCACATTTAATGCTACTAGTTTTTGAATCCAAGATCAGACAACCAAGCATATTATTGTCAAGGTAATAGTCATAATGGCCTTCACTCTTTCCCTATAAATCAGCACTCATGCAATCATTACTTTATAATCAACTCCCATCAACGCTCTATGGCATCAACATCTCAACCACCTGCATCATGATCCAATGCCACCATTTCAAAACCAAATAAGTCATTGCATATACCCATTGTTTTTCCCTTTTCAATGTATGTAGCTCCATAAAAGTGTCACAAATTTTGAAAGCAATCATACTTATAAGCCACTCAAATTGGTACATTTTGTTGTATGGGATCCATCCCTAGTTCTCATACTTATAAGCTACTCATATGTTTTTTTTATCTATTCATAATCTTGTCACTGTTTGATCTTTGCTATGCTACACAAGTTTGAAACGATCAAACAACTAAAAAATTTATCAATTTTCAATTAAAGATAGAAAATCAATTTAACACCTGCATAAAATACTTTCAAAATGATGGTGGTGGGGAACACAACACCACTCTTAACAATTATCTTACCTCACATGGCATCACTCTTCAATTTACCAGTTCCTATACACTTGAACAAAAGTGGTGTGACAGAACGAAAATGTTGCCACCTCCCTGACACAACATGTGCCATTTTTTGGTGCCAACTCTTCCTACAAATTTTGGGTGGACTCTCTTTTCACTACATCCTACCTCATTTCCATCCAAAACTACAAAATGAAATCTTCTTACCAACTTTTCTACAAATATAAACCAATCTGCTCTCACCTTTACGTTTTTGGTTGCTTTTGCTTTCTATGGTTGTCACCTCAACAACACAAATTAGCTCTTCTTTTGTGTCTTTCTATGCTACTCTCCTACCCACAAAGAATAACATTTTATTTAGCCTAGGAAGGATAATCATATCAAGACATGTCAAATTTATGAAAATTCTTTCCCCTACAATTCTATCAACTTCTACCACTCATTCTCGCCCAGTTTCCGCTCTTTTCCCATCAACTACAACAGCTATACTCATACCTCCCTCCAACGCCAGTACACAAACAAAACCCACTTCCAATCCTAATCAACAACCTACAGAAGCCCCATCCTTACCAATCCAATACCTAACTGATCCTTCAACAGACATCTCTTTTGCTCAACCTTCAAATACTAATAGCTCCACCCATTCATCCTATGCAAACTATATTTAGAATGGGTTCTCTAAAATTCAAACCAATCTTTGAACTTTCTCACCAAGTCAATCTAAAAGACACTTTCACAGAGGCAATCAAGCTTTACATTAGCAAGGCACATGGTACCCCATACCAACCACAGCAACACATTTTGGGATGCAAATGAATATTTAAAACAAAATACAACTCCAACGGGACAATTGCTTGGCATAAACTGTCTTGTTGCCCAATGTATGCATCAACCTCAGATAAATCACCTCCAACTTTTCAAATTACTTCTCCGCTACCTCAAAATAACAATTAACTATGGTCTACCAGTAACACCAAGTAAGCTAACCTTACATTGTTATTTAGACTCAGACTGAATTAGTAACTCCCAAGATTGGAAGTACATGATAAGAAGCTGCACATTTTTAGACAACAACCTCATTTTGTGGACCGCTAAGAAACAACTCATAGTAGCTAGGTCTTCTACTAAAGCCAAATACAGAGCTATGGCTATACAACTACCATTGTCAAATGGCTCTGTTGGCTATTACAAGATCTCATCATATGAGCTGACCAACCTACTCCAATATTCTGTGACAGCACATCATCCATAGCACTCACTGACAACTCAGTCTTCCATGCAAGGACAAAACATATTAAAGTCAACAATCATTTCATTCGTGATCACATCCAATCTAAAGAAATCACAGCGTCATATTGTGACTCATGATCAGCCAGTTGATTTTCTCACCAAATCATCGATTTGAGGGGAGTTAACAACCCTCTACTTCTTATAAATCTGCTCCAGCACATGGCAAGCAACCTCACTTTGTCTGCTACTACTCTATCTCAGGATCATCACAACGGCAAGCTCATAACAGCACCTTCAGTCCTAACTTTAGAATGTAGGACAACACTTTACCACTCGCCCTATTTAATTAACTGCTATTATAAGTAAGAGCACTGCAGAAGCATTAGCTTTAATCCTGATACTCTGAAATGCTGAGTTCTTCTCTATTCCCAGTTCTCTGTTCTTTGTTCTATAATTTAGCCACGTTTCCTTTGTTGACATGTTGTTCAATGTGATACAAAACTTTCTTTGTGGGTGGTTTTGTTGAATATAGCCATAATCTTATTTTACTGGAAATAAGATAAGGGAGACCTTGAATAATAGATATAGTATTTGCCAATCGAGTTGCTGTACCTCTAGCTTTTGCTGGCTTTTATATGCATACGGTCAAGGAAGTTTTACTATTGCCTTGGTTACAGACGAGTCCATATTTTTGTCTTTTTTTCCATAATTCGATAAATAGGGCCTATAAATGCAAAGGTGTCTTCTTCCTCTACTTTTAAGAACTTATGGATCGTATAACTTTGGGAAAAAGAGCAATTTATGGATGACTGAAAACATATTGATCGTAGCTTATATACCTTACGGCATTGTTTGGTGTCTATGCTAAATCTACAACAAAATAAGGTTGACTTCAAAGCGTAATGTTTATTTTATTTTTACTTGCGTGAGTCCATTACTAAAATTTGCTTTATGCTTTTGAATCGATAATTTATTATGATGGACTACATTAGTGTGTTTGCAAACAGTTTCATTGTTTTTATTCTGACATGCCTTATCGTTCATCATTAGAATGTTGTCTGTATTACTATATGCATGAAATACAATTTTGAAATTATTATGAAAACACTTCATGATGTAGTTATAATTCAGCTCCATCTCTATGTTAGTTTGTATATGCTAACTTAGTGTCATTTATTATTTTTTTGTTGTGCCTGTAGATGTTACTGAACCGTTGCTTGTGGAGGTTGATCAAATCTATCATCTTGCTTGCCCAGCTTCTCCTATTTTCTATAAGTACAATCCTGTGAAGGTACGTCTTTCTTCTAAAATTGGGATGCTTGCATAGTTGATTTTTCTGGATTTTGTATGCAAACTAGTGGCTCAAATGAAATGACAAAAAGAAGTAGATCGAGTCAGGATTAAAGAAAAAAAGTAGATCTAGTGCTATTGATTTATGTGTTCTGCATTTAGTCTTTTGATAACACCTTTCTTTTGGCATTTTTAATGGCTACTTTATTGATCTCTGGCTAGAAAATTATCATTTGCAATTTTTATTTTGTCAGACAATTAAGACCAATGTTATTGGCACACTGAACATGCTGGGCCTTGCAAAGAGAGTTGGAGCAAGGTAAACGGCTTGTTTTTTGGCATGATTTATTTTATTTGATGGACATTCTTTTCCATTTTGTACTATTTTCTTGTCAGGATTTTACTGACATCTACTTCTGAGGTTTATGGTGATCCTCTTCAGCATCCTCAAACAGAAGAGTACTGGGGCAATGTTAACCCCATTGGTAAGTTATTATAATTTTCTATTAGTTTGCAACCTTTTTCCTTGATGTTGGAGGGAGTTGATGTTTGTATCATTGAGGCCATCATGTAATCCTTTAATCTTTTACACTACTCTGATCTTATCCCTGTGTAATTATATTATTGCTGAGGAAACTTTGATCTTAACAATTATGTCTATTGATGAATCTTTATCCTTGTGTAATTATATTGTTCCATTTGTTTACAATCTGTTTCCATCACTCATGAGCTACAAAAAGTCCAGGACAAGATACTATAAAGTCATCTGCAGTAGACCCCTTTGCCGAGCATTAAGGTTACTAGCGTATCATAACATTTGTTCGCTTAAATTTTAGTGCAAAGGAGAATTAGTAGGGTGTTAGTTCATGGTACACCAGGATGGTAAATTTGCGTTTACATTTATTTTAAAATTTTATTTGTGGGCATCTTTATGTTAGGATTTACTACTTTATTTCATCAGGCTTTAATTATTTTTATTTTTATAGAAGTCACATTCTTATTCCACATTGTTAGTTATTTCAAACATCGAGTTTTCTGTTTTCTAAGCGGTTAACGAATTGCATTATCTTCTTTGCTATCTCCAGGTGTGAGAAGCTGCTATGATGAGGGTAAACGTGTGGCAGAGACTCTTATGTTTGATTATCATAGGCAGCATGGCATAGGTAAAGAACTAAAGATTGTATTTGAAAACTGTTAAATACTTTGTTTACTTTTATCTTTTACAAACTATTTGTTTCCTTCCTCTTGGTTCGTTGTAGAATGATTGCTTTCACTTGAACTTATTGTGCTTTTATTGTTTATTTTGTAATAGAAATTCGCATTGCCAGAATATTCAACACATATGGACCGCGTATGAATATTGATGATGGTCGTGTTGTTAGCAATTTTATAGCTCAAGCAATCCGGTACTGTCTATTTTCTAGATTCATTTTTTTCTTCCTTGGAAATCATTTCATCTCATTTTATTATTACTTTGATTTAGCAAATTTTATAAAAGAATGCAATAACGTGGTTTTGATTAGGGGAGAACCTTTAACAGTTCAAGCTCCTGGGACTCAAACTCGGAGCTTCTGCTATGTATCTGATATGGTATGTGTCATTTTTGTTGCATTTCATATCCAGTGTTGCTCATTTGTTAAACTCATTAATTTAGTTGGTCATGCTAATGACAAGGTTGATGGTCTCATACGTCTGATGGAAGGAGACAATACAGGCCCCATAAATATCGGAAACCCAGGTAGTTGTGCTGAAAATAATTTATATTCTTTAATTCTTTGTAGCTTTTAAGAAGATGAAGTCGAGTAAATATTTCACTTGAGGTTTCTTCAAATTTTGATTGACCAATGATTCTCATCCTCATAGGAGAAATCAGTAACTGGGCAGGGGCATCAAAATGCACTTGCTGCATGCATGACGTCCATAATATAATATCTATGAATGATACTTTCTCATATTTTTATTTCGTATTAATTATTTCGTATTAAATAAAAACTTTGGTGTGAATAGAGTATATGATAGTTTGAAGAATGTAAATTACATATATTTTGAATAGAAATAAATTTATATGATAAGAAAATAATAAAATGGGAAAAAAATTTGGCAATAAGATATTTTCAATGAGTTAAGTTTAGGTTAAGATAAATCAAAATGAATTTTTCTTTTTATTGCTTTGTCAATATAACTTCCCAAAAAAAAACCTTTATTTATATTTTGTTTCAATTATTTTTTTAAAAAAATTGTTTTGTTCACTACTTGAGATGATTTAGTGAGTCATCCTGTCCTGTTTTTTTTTTAATATATATATATATATATATATATATATATTTTAAACTATTGGTTTATATGTAATTGTTGTAATATTAGATTTATTCTTAGCAATATAATGTTTGGATAGCTACATAAGAACCCCAAAAAATCAGTGCTTTGTTCAATATAACATTTATGTACCAAAAAGTGAGCTCTTTGCACCAAATTTGATTTTAGATGAAGTCTAGACCTGTATATTTAAATTCATGATATCATATCTTTATTGCCTAATTCATTAAACAAGCTCTTCTCGACATGAAATTAAGGCTGGCCTCACTTGATTTCAAGTTGCCCCAAAACATAAAGTTTTAACTAAAGACAAACTCACTCAAATTGTACTTTGCTTCTAACCCACGCTTTGAGGCTATCCTCATTTCAAATGGAGTAACTACTTGTTTTCCTTATGTAGGTGAATTCACAATGATGGAACTTGCTGAAACAGTCAAGGAGGTAATTTTTTTTACCGAACAAATTTCTTTCTTTGATTTTGCATAAAACTTCATGTTTCTCTTGATGTCTTGTTTGTGAAGTTATAAATGAATCGATTCTAATTGAGTATTGTCTTGTTCTAGCTTGTTTATTTATTTTCTTATTGAGTTTGAGCTGAACTTAAACATGAACCTAGTTTTAAAAACTTGCTCAAGTTTGTGTATTTGTTTCTCATTGATTTTGAGCCATAACTAAGTGTTAATCAAATATAACTAATTATGCATTTGATGTTAACGATTGAAACTACATCTTAATTACTAGTCATAATTGGATTTATATATTTTAATTAAAATTGGCATGACTTGTTAAGTATTATTAAAGTTATTTTGTTTGGTTGTAATAGACTCAAGCTGAGTACATTATGGATTAGACTTGGATTGATCATACTACAAGTATTTCATATTCAGCTAAAGCTCGAGTAACTTTAATATGTATGTTTATATCTGACTTGTTTAAATTTTTCTATAATTAAACTCAGCTTGTACTTGACTGACTTAATTTAATTGATCAAGTATTTAAATGAGTTGATAAATAAACTGAAAATTGTAACGAGTACTTCGTTTCTGATATCAATAAATAATTCTAAATGTCAAAATGAACAAGCAATAAAATAAACTTCAAACCAACTAAATTGACCTATTTCCAATGCACCACTAATTCTCTGTAATTAATTACTGCAATCCTTCGCTGCCATCCATCCCTGTCTGTCGGTCACCGCTCATTGCTTTCAAATATAAAAATAAATTTTCATATCTATTCTACACTCATTCAAACAACTCCAAAATATTTTAAGTACATTGTATTCCATTCATATTGTATTCCTTTTCTGCTACATTTTTTTTTCAGCAAGTCAAATGACCACCCTTAAATTTATTCAAATTTTTATAATAATTTTATCTTGTCAACAAAAAAAATTTAAGACAATAATTCATGAGGAAGGGTTCAAGCGAGATAGTAGTAACAATTTATGGTTATAATGGAAGCAAATAATCAATTAAGATTTTATAAAGAATCAGAAAGCATATATAGATTTAATTGAGATTTAGTCAAGATTTAGGTTAAATAATGCAAAATAGTTTTTTGGAGCAAGTCTAATATTTATTTCATGAAATCATAAGTAATCAACTTTATAGAATTAAAGGGCTTTTACTCATTATGCAATTTTGCTTCCTTCACAAACTCATCCTCTCCTTTACACGCCATTGACTTTCTCAGTTTCTTTCCCCAACAAGCTCTCATTGTTATTTTCATACTTGTGCCGTCGAGGCCTTAAGGGTAGTCTAGAAATAAGAGATGGGAATTATCAGAGTAGTCTAGACTAATAAATAAAAATATAATAAGTTTTTATTAAATAAATAATAAAAAGTTATATTAATCAAATGATTTCTTGATGTACAGGCTAGCATCAACTTTAATATCAAAGCCTTAACTAGTTACTTATTGAACTATAAAATTTGTTCATGAATATTAATAACTGAGTTGAAGTATTTAGCCTTTAATTTAAAATATATATATATGTTGAACTTGTTTGATTACTAACTTGAATGATCTTTGAATATATATTAATTGAGAAAAGTTTGAGCTACTTATCGAGTGATTTGGTTCACTTATGACCAACCCTATTATTTTGTGAAGTTTAAAAATTAATTAGAAGTTATTAAAATGTACAGATCTAGCTATTTATCTGATATTTTTATCATATTTATGCCTATAATAGTATTCATAATTTACATGCATAAGATATAAAAAAAAATGATACAACAATATATAATAAATAATCAATTAAGTAATGAGAATATTATTAAATGAGTATTTTATTGAGTTCTTAATGATCTACTTGTTAAACAACAAACAAGCGTATTCATGAACATAAATAACAAGCAAATGAATATCTAAACTTGTTCATTTATAAGACTAACTTTTAAAATGTGTTTAAAGTTTTTCAATTATGTAAATGAGATTTATACAAGTAGCAAATTATTTGTCAAGTGCATTTCTTTGCTTACAATCCTATTTGTTTCACACGCCTGAATAAACTATTCTCAGAACTTAACATTTGGTTTGTGTCTTTTTTTTCTCAATCCTTACTTGAAATTATGGGAGCATACCTTACCATTCTTATCTTTTGGCTCGTTATGGCCTACATTGGTCTCTAATCTCAAGCCAATTTGGCACTAGCTCAGAATCAACTTGAACCCATTCGATCTATATCAAGCAAATCTAAACCATTAGTTATATGTTAGCTTGAACTGATCTCAATTAGACCCAAATATTACTCATTGCCTTTGATTCTAGTTAAGCTTAACTCAAAAACACATCTGATCTTGATCAATTATTGATCTTCCAAGACAAATTTTTAATCCAATATCAATAAATGCACTCATAAATATGTACATGAATATCCATTATGATTTAATCTTGAGTTAGCTCGATCCAATCTAGACTCAAATCAAGACAAACTTAACTCATTTGGCCTATAGTCGGCTTTAATCTGACCTCCACCAAGCCAAAGTTTTCAATTTTCAAGCGATTTTTGATCTTTGCATTCATATCAATGTACTAGCAAAGATGTGAGACTATTGACTGATTTTTTATCTTTTGGATTGCAGTTGATCAACCCAGATGTTCCTGTGAAGATAGTGGAGAACACTCCTGATGATCCACGCCAAAAAACCTGACATCACAAAG